>OY282559.1:223139261-223739261 GCA_958295665.1 Tipula vernalis | reverse complement strand
GGGTGAATAAAACTTCCCCCAAAATACCCTAAATCGAGATGCAACAAATTTTTCCCAAATGTACTAATTGTTGAACCATTTGCAGCTGACAAAAAACATTCTGGATCTTTTACACATCGACCGAACAATGTATATGGGACAACTGAAAGATCTGCTCCAGTATCTACTAAAAATGACAATTTATTTCTTAAATCTCTAATAAACAGGCGGCGTTGGTTGTTGTTTCCACTATTAGCCGCAACAACAGAGGAATTTATTAGTTTTTTGTATGGGAACTAGTTGCATTTGATTCATCATTTGATTAAAATTGCAAGGTTTATCACACTTGTTGGCTTTAATACCGAATTTAAAATGATACCAACAAAGTGGTCTCAGTTGCAAGTTACGTGTACGATTTCGGCTATGCGAAAGACTAGAATTTCGCGATCGCGACTGACCCCGACTTCTACTGTTTTCATTATTAAAATAACTTCGTACCACAGATTTCAGTTCGCTGATCTCTTTTTCGTTCTACCTTCAGTGTCATTACATTAGTAGATGGAGTAGGACCAATCGAAGATACATTTGCTGAAGTATAAGAAGCATCGTGAATTTTATCTGCTAGATCAGTTAATTCAGATACATCTTTCTTATCATTAACCAATGGTATTAGCGCAATATTTACTGTTTAAGGTAATCGTCTCAACCAAAGTTTTGTAATTAAATTATCACCGAACGTATTTGACACACCGGCTAATTGCTTCATGTATCTATACAATTCGGATGGTCTTTTATCTCCTAATTGTGTGTTGGACAACAGTTCTTCGATCCTACGCTCATCACTCAAAGAATGACGTTCAATTAATTTCTTTTTTAATCCTATATAAAGATCAGATTCTGATGGTTTCTCGATAAAATCCAAAACGGAATCGATCGCACTTTGTGGTAGCGCAGCAATTACATGATGATATTTACTAGTATCAATGTTAACACGCGCTAAGGTAAACTGTGATTCAACATGAATGAACCATGTGATTGGTGAACTAGACCAAAATAACGACAATTTAACCGAAATTGCATCAACTTCTCCTTTAACACTATTGCTAATCATTTTATTATCGTCATCTATACCCATTTCGAAATTAGAGATATAAAAATTCAATAAATATTTAACACAATCAAAAATCTAGAACGCCCGAATATTTACAACATTTAATTTAAAATTATGAAATATACCATATATGTAGTGAATTTAGTAAATGAATAGTAAAATTAAAAGGTTCTTTAAATCTTTGAATGAAATTAACATGAAATAAATTATAGAAAATTTTAGCATTTACGAAATTAGAAAAAAAAATTAAAATAAAAAAATTTTACAATCAATTAAACCATTATGAAAAATACAAATTTGAACACAAATTGTTCAACAAAACTACTCACAATTAAAAATTTGTTACCAAAAATACCGTATCCTAATCAGCAATGAAACATGTGGTTAAGTTGAACTTTAGGCCTGTTGTTTAAAAACCTCAAAATGATTTGAATGAATTTAAATTTTTACTGGAATATGCTGCATTAATTGTAAACACCGATGAAACAAATAATCCTCGCAATAGTAAGATAATCCTCGTAATTTTTCCCGATATTAATTGTTACAGTTGTATACAGGATGGTGATTATCAGTTCATACCGCAATGTTGCAAATCCGGAACTTTGATGATGCAGCCACCATTATTTGCTTTATATAATGTACCGCAAATAATGTTATTTTGTAATGTTTGAACGCGAATCAACTCCAGATGCCTTTGTAAAAATTAGAAACGTCTTGGTCACCACTGTTGGTACGTTTCGTTCGTAGTTTGGGATACTTAATATGAATTTCTCTTCGCCCAAATAAACATTAAACTTATTCTTTAATTTATTTTATAATTATTTATTTATTTAATCAAAAATCATTACAGCTCGACAATTATTTGGCAACTGATTTTTAGTTGCAGATTTATATTTTTCCAAATATAAAAATATATAATATAAAAATGTATATCTAATATATAACGATGCATTTGTATAATATGCACTTTACAATACTTTACACACAAACCAATTATTTTATTTAAATACATTACAATGAGAAACATTATGTACTAGCTAATTACTATAAAATATGTCTATGTAAATATAATTTGGTATATAACACGATGTATAAGAAATATATAGACATGAAAAAATAAAATATAGTATATTCGTTCGAATTAGATTATGTTTTGTGTTACAGACCGATCAAAACAATACGACCATCGATCGCTACATGCTTAACACAGAAACAACACTGTTGCCAAAATTTAACGAAACAAAATAAAAATGAAAAATCCCAGTTAGGTTAATCAATTGAAAATCTGGATAAACAAGTGACTCAAAAAAATCGACTGTGTAAAAAAAATCACGGATAATAGCAGAGCCTTCTAGAGTATAGAGCCATAATCAAAATGACGTATTTTTTAGAAGCTTTTTTTAGTGGTATAACTTTTCATTGATTTCCATAGGAATCCATAGTAAAAATGCTGTTTTTTAGCTGCAAGTTTTTCAATGAAAAAAGCAAAAATATTATAAAATGTTTACATAAAAGTTGTCTACATATCTTCAGCAACAATTTACAAGAAGGCTATATTGGTATTAAATAAATATTAATTGCAGAAATATTAAAATTAAATTATTTCTAAAATATATTTTTCGAACTTTCATTTTGAAAAATACATCAAAGTTGGCTCTGATGAATTAAAATATTACTTGCTAAATTTATCTTTAGTTTTACTAGCGTACGTAAGATGTCTTAAATGTTTATAGAAAAATACGAAAAAAAGTTATTTAATCATAAAATTAACGAACGTTCCTATATTCTGTGAATTTGTTTTGCTTTTCCTACAATTTTTGAACTTGAATTTTCCCCAGGTGGTAATTTTTGGTACAATTTTACCAAATTTTTACTGCCTTCATGCCATCTATGTAATGTATATTGACTTAATGGCCAAATGAATTGTAGTAAGCTTTTATTTTAATTTGACCAGAATGCTGTTGTTATGAATTTTTTTTATATTTTGGTTTTAATAATTCAATTATTACAAGAAAATGAAAACGATTTACTTAAACGACATTCATATATGTTGAAATTCAAATATTTATGAAAGTATTTCAGAAATCATAATTAAGAATTTATAACGTTTTCATTTAAAAATTTGTCTTAGGAAAAAAACTGATTTCCCATATGTTTTGTGTATTTTACTATGAAAAGTTTGGTTTTTTCCTCGTTTCTAATTCCTTTATAAAAGCTGTGTTTTTTAGACTATGGCTTTGTATAATCAAGGTTGCTTTGATAATAGCAGAGCACCCTGTATTTTATAGAGCAATAATCAAAATCTGAGCTTTTATAAGGGAATTAGAAACGAGGAAAAACGAAACTTTTCATAGTAAAACATACAAAACATATGGGAAATCACTTTTTTCCCTAAGACAAATTTGTAAATGAAAACGATACAAATTCTTAATTATGATTTCTGAAATACTTTCATAAATGTTTGAATTTCAACATATAAAAATATCGTTTAAGTAAATTGTTTTCATTTTCTTGTAATAATTGATTTATTTCAACCAAAATATTAAAAAAAATTCATAACAACAGCATTCTGGTCAAATTGAAATAAAATCTTACTACGATTCGTTTGGTCATTAAGTCAATATACATTACATAGATGACAGTGATGGTCATAAAAATTTGGAAAATTCGTACCAAAAATTACCACCTGGGGAAATTTCAAGTACAAAAATTGTAGGAAAAGCAAAATAAATTCACAAAATATAGGAACGTGTGATAATTTTGCGATTAAATAATTTTTTTTCGTATTTTTCTTTTAATATTTTAGACATCTTACGTATACTAGTAAAACTAAAGATAAATTTAGCAAGTATTATTTTAATTTGTCAGAGCCAACTTTGATGTATAAAGAAAATGAAAGATGAAAGTTCGAAAAAATATATTTTAGAATTAATTTAATTTTAATATTTCTGCAATTAATATTTACTTAATACCAATATGGCCTTCTTGTATATTGTTCTTAAAGATATGTAGAAAACTTTTATATAAACATTTTATAATATTTTTGCTTTTTTTATTGAAAAACTTGAAGCTAAAAAACACCATTATTACTATGGATTCCTATGGAAATCATTGAAAAGTTATACCACTAAAAAAGCTTCTAAAAAGTACGTCATTAAGATTATGGCTCTATACTCTAGAAGGCTCTGATAATAGAGGTTTACAGATAATCGGATCCCTCAAAATCGAGTTTCGACTGTACATGTAACCCTTGGCACACTATGATTTAATAAAACAGATTTTTGTGAAAAACATCTTATGGTGCCTTTACACTATGCGATTACCAAACAATATTTGTTGAACCATATTTTGCTGCACAAAATCAAATTATATGTAAATTGCATTGAAATTGCAGCTTTTCATAATATTGTGTATAATATTTTTGATAGTTTACGCACTACGCTAAACAGAAAAAGGAAACTAATCGAAAATAGCCAGAGAAGTGGTGCTGGTAGAGATGATATTTACGAGCCAAAAGTTTGGTGGTATAATCTTCTAAAATTTTTGGTACCACACTTGCAGACTCGCAAGCCCGAATCAACATTCGAAGTATCCCTCAACGTAACAACATTTATTAATTTCCTTTTCTTTGGAAAATAGAAATATCTTAATGTTATTTTTTTTTTAAGATTGAAACAAATAACATTGCTGTGCCTCTAATTCATTCAGAGAACGAAACAGATATTTTCGAAGTAGATGCAGCAAAAGGAAACACATTCAAGTGGCAAAAATATGTGGGTCTCGAAGATAACGACAAAGACGAAATTCTTAAAAACACATCGCGAGTATTAAAGCTTGCCGTTGATAAAATGGAGGCTAGCCACACTCTATCGGATCCAATTTCATCCGAAATTAGACAGTTTGGAAATTTCATAATGTCGGAAATGGCCTAGTTAAAACAAAGGAAATTATTTTAAAAATTAAATTCGAAATAACGCAAATCATTTTTGATGATCGAGCAAAAGAGCTAAGGTTTTCTGATGATGATTTTTGAATTAATTTTAGATTGTTTCTGACTAATGCTGGCTATTTTTTATATGCCTAGATGGGTTAATTTATATGAAATAAATAAATATGTTTTGTAAATGTAATTAGTTTTAATATATTTAAAAATTAAATTTGTCGATCGCTTTATCTTGCCATGGAACTGCTGGCAGGGTCATTGGAATATCGCAAAAATTCATTACGAAGATCCAGAGCATTCATCTTTGGCCTTAAATTTATTGGGTCAAGATTGGTCATTCGAAAGTTGGCTTGCCAATTACCACTTTCAATTCCTATGGTGGCCGTGTTCTCATGTTCAATGTGGTATCTTTTGATTCCTTTATGTTTTAATATTTAGTTTAGTTAGTAGCTGATATATCGTCGCAGTCAAAATGCAACAATAACAGAAACAATAATAATATTATTGGAAATAATGTTATTATTGGGTCATCAGTTGCAGTTGATAATGTCATTTGTGGAGCTGATGCAAGAAAATGGTTCTTCATTTCCCGCCTTCGGAATTCAACAAAGGAAGCTGAAATTATGGAGTATATCAAGGGTAAATTTGATATTCACGATTTTCGTTGCCTTAAAGTAAAGCATCGGTTTGAAATGGAGTATGCTTCATTTAAAGTAAATACTTCAGCAAACATGGTGGACAGAATGTTGGACGGAAATATGTGGCCAGTGGGTGTACTGGTTAAAGAATTTGTGAATCCGGATATTTATCGCCAATTTTTTCAACTGAGCCGTCGCTTATAGTCTCCAGTTTAGTAAATTACGGAAAAATTATTAATAATAATAACAGTAATAATAAAAATAATAATAATAATAATAACGATCATACGAGTATGTATTTATAATATTGATGGTAATAATGGTGACGAAGAAGTGGGTAATTATATGACTAACGATAAATATTGGTTTAATATATATTATCATAACACGGGTGGAATGCGCACAAAAGTGGATACATTTTTTACATCGGTTATGGAAAAAGATTATGACATCATAGTCATAACTGAGACAAGTGTGGTTCCTGCTATAAAGAATGAGGAATTATTTCCTGAATATTATATAGTTTTCCGTAGAGATCGGCACGAACTGGAAATGTCTACATATTAATAATGCATCCGGCGACATTAAAATCCTTTTAATAAAGGTAAATATTGCCAAAGGAAATCTTTTCATTTGTGCTACGTATGTTCCCGGGAAATCTACAAGTGAATTCCTTAATGAATTTATCGATATAATTGGAATAAGGATTCAACCCAAAATGGAAGAAAATGATAGTTTGTGCATCGCGGGTGATTTTAACTTTTCAAACTTAAATTGGAAACGAATTGACGGAATACTTACACCGTTTGGTAACACTGCCAATACTTCTTTCGTGATAGATTCATTTTTTGAAATGGGTGTAAAGCAACATAACGAAGTGCACAATCAGAATGGCTCACTTTTGGATCTTGTTTTCACTGACGATAATTTACATCCATCAGTGCAATCTTGCAATCGGTGAAGACCTGGCTCGCTCATCAAGTATTCATCATACGCCGTTGTTAATTAAGTTAAGTTTTCAATGTTTCGACGATTATGTTCCAAATCATAATATTTGGGTAGATCAACGACAACCAATCTTGCCGTATTTGTTAATGATGCGCGATATGATGTTTAGAAAAAGGTGCCCAAGTTGACACTATCTATACAGATTTCAGTAAGGCCTTTGACAAAATTAATCACAAATTATTAATTGATAAATTGATTAAAGTGTATTCTAATTTTTGTTCCTATAAAATGGTTATCATCTTATTTGTCGCAAAAGTCTCAACTAGTACTGTTGACGAGAAGGGAAACACAACACAACAATATATTGGAATTAAGACTATTTGTACGGATCTAGTAATTAAGCTAGTTTATGTTAGATGTCGCCAATCGCATTATTTTAATGATAATAGCAAGCCACCAAATTTGCCAGAAAAATAAAATAAAATAAAATATGTTTGAGGTCTAAGCGAGTTATCGAACAAAATTACGTCTATAGACGTTAATAAAGGGAGAAATAAAATAAATTATAACGTATTACGATAATAGTTATTTATGGTACTAGTGAGCAAAACGAGATATTATCCATGAGGGATAAGTTTGTCCCACGAGGCGATAGCCGAGTGGGACATTATCCCGAGTGGATAATATCTCTTTTCTCACGAGTGCCATACAACGTTTTATCCACTTTCGTTGAAATAAATTTCGTAGATTAATAAGAAATAGTTCCATTTTGTGTTTTCACAGTGGAGCATTGAATTTTGAAATACATTTTATCATAGTGACCGTTCTTTAAATTGTCATGGTGTACTTTAATTTAACTACTTTTTGGAATATAGTTTTTCATTCAATTTGACTACGAATAATTTTCCAATGACTACTCAACATTTTGTTATACCAAATATAACTCACGTTGCCCCTACCAGCGTGGGTTATAAAAGAACAATGGGTTATTTTACATTTTCTTTATTTGAAATCAGCATAGTTATCGGGCTATTACATATCAAAAGTGGATAAAGAGTTGTATTTAACCCAAAATAGAATGATAGAGGGATACAATAAGGCACTGGAGATAACGTCAAGTGCCAAAATACGGGATCATCAACAAGCGTATTTTGGTAATAAGTGCCCCAAGCAGGAAGTTATCCGTACAAAAACAAGTACGTATTGGTCAAAATTATTCTGAGAAGTTTACAGTCTCATCTGGTGTTCCTCAGGGTAGTCATTTAGGCCCATTATTATTTATTCTATTTGTTAATGATATTGTTGCATGTTTTAAGTTTTGTAAATTTCTGTTATATGCTGATGACCTTAAAATTTACGCTACTATCCGAAATGGTGCAGACGCTTTATTGGTTCAACAGGACCTTAATCGGTCTATTGATTGGACTACCGAAAATCGTTTAGCTCTTAATATCTCCAAATGTAAAACTATGTCATTTGCACGAATTAAGATATAATTTGTAGCTACGTACAGTTTACAAAACGTGGAAATAGATAGAGTTACTCAGTTTATTGATTTAGGTGTTTTGTTTACAGGTAACCTAAGTTTTACTAAACATATAGAAATGATTGTAGCTAGAGCCGGCTCGATGCTTGGTTTCAAAAAGAGACATACTCGTCAATTTTCTGACCCATATACTATATCAAGACATTATATACTGCTTTTGTTATGCCTATTTTAATGAACCGTCGCCGGTCTAAGTGTGCGTAAGCAGCCACTATGCCTATTTTGGAATACGCTGTAGTTATCTGGAGTTCTGGCTATAAAATCTTTAGTGATCGTATTGAGCGGATTCCAAAAAAGTTCTTAATATTTGCCCTCCAAAGACTTCCAAGGTCAACTTCAGGATTTAGTTTACCTTCTTATCCCGGTCGTTGTACACTTTTGAACATTCGAATTCTTGAATTCAGAAGAGAAATGATTCATGCAGTATTTGCTCGGGATGTAATTTGTACTAAGATTGATTGCCCATTATTGCTTGACTTATATTCATTTTACGTTCCTAAGAGTATTATTCGTCCACGGCAGTTAAGACTGAGTATTGCTTTTCATCGTACGAATTATGGAATTGATGAACCGGTCGCGCGTACGTTAAAATATTTTAACCAATATTCAGAACTTTTCGATTTTAACATTTCAAGGGATCTTTTTAAGAGTCGTATTCGAAATAATAATTTGTAACACTTTTTTATATACAAAATTATTGGTATTGTAACCTATGATATTTGTTAGTGCTGGTAATAAATATCATAAAAAATTACGTTAAGGTGAAGAAATTTAGAAAGAAAATAAGTGTTTGTCTGAACACAATACGGATAGTGCAATGGTTTTCATTGTCTCCTGAAAAAAATTGTTTTTGGACTTACACACTTTGCATTTCTCGCCGACGATATTCACAAATTATAAATAGGTATTTTATTTGTTTTTCTAGTTAAAGCCAGAATATTTTACAAACCTGTTTGTTAGAATTCCAAAGGCATTTTCAACAATGCGCCGTGCTCGGCTCAAACAATAATTGTAAATTTTCTCCTTTCTTGTGGAACCCTTTCCTATTGGTTTCATCGCCAATGAAAACATAAGGTAACCTTTTTTGTGGTGTTATCGTTTGGCAAAACAGCATTGTCTGGAAGATTTAATACATTTGCCGCAATCGCACGACATAGCGAACTTTGGGCAAACACGCCAACGTCAAGATCTCGCCTTTGTAGCCAGTTCCTAGCCCACATCGTCCTATTTTTAATTTTAAGCCGCAATAACTTTCTTTTTTTAATAATTGCAATTGTATTTGCGCCTAGCCCGATTAAAATTAAATTTGTTCGGTTTTCCATTTTGAATAAATAGAAAATTAAACCACTATTCTATTTTTTTTTAGGCAGCTAATTCAATTTTTAGTTGTACAGTGTAGACAACGAAAAATTCAAATCTGATCAAAATATTGGGGAAAATTGTATACGATTTATTTTGAATAAGGAAACATCTGTGTCAAACAAATAATATTGAATGTATGGGTGAATATGGACCGGAAAAAAAATACATAAAACCGGCATTTCAAAATCATCGTGGGCGGAATACAAAAAAAATTTAGAAAAAAAACCCCTACTTTATTTTTTTTGTGAAAATTTCTACTATATGGCCGCAGCAGCAAGTATTATTAATATTTTTGAAAACGAAAATCATATACGAGCAGAAGGAATACAAATTATGCATGTGAACTATACGTTAGGTTAGGTTTGGGTGGCGGTCCACTAGGACCAGGCATATACACAAAAATGGTCCGTAGCCATACCACGAATAATTGTTTCCTCCCACACATTGGAACCATTTTGAGCTGTTAACAAAGCGCTGGATAGCGCTCCAGGCGTCCATCCTACAGAGGTCCGTCAGGTCGTTGAGGAGAGGTGCCCCTAGAAACTTTAGTATGTTTCGTGCCAGACGAGGGCAGGTGCAAAGAAGATGAAGTACTGTCTCTTCCTCCTCTTTTTCCTCGCAACTACGACAGTAGTCATGTGACAAGTAACCAAGTCTACTCGCGTCCCTCCCTATAAGACAGTGCACCATAATCACTCCAACAACCACTTCGCTGAAGTGAGATCAGCTGTTTGGACCTCGCCAAGTCCAACTTTGGCCAGACCTGCCGAGTTATTACGTATGAGGTGAGAATTGACCATCTGTCATTCGTCAGCTTGCTAGCTTCTTCCTGAAGCTGCAGTTTGCATACCGCAAGAGGCATTTCAAAATCCTTTCTGCTTTCTGAAAAGTGGTCCGTTGTACAACGTCGAGCCAGTTCATCGGCTCTTATATTCCCTGTATTTATGAAAAGTCCTGGCACCCATAATATGTGGATGTTGAACTGATATGTCATCTCGTTAAGAGATGAGAGATAGTTCTGGACTACTCTCGACGTGAGGAGGTGTGATTGGAGCGCTTTAATGGCGGCCTGACAGTCCGTATATATGCGAATATCACAAACCGATATTACATTATACCTCAACCAGTCTGCGACTTCCTTTATGGCAGTTACTTCAGCTTTAAAAATGCTACAGTAGTCGGGGAGATGGAGGAAGAGATTTAACAGAAGTTCCTCGCAGAACACACCAGCCCCGACTTTCCCGTCCCGTTTTGAACCATCAGTGAATAAGTTTATAGCTCCTGGTTCCAAAACTACACCCATCATCCAATGCTCCTTGGATGGGATCCTAGTCCGGAACTTTGTGTCAAAAGATAGTGACGGGACAGTATAGTCGGTGGTCTTGGGAATTTGTTTGTTTCACGAAATAGATGAGTGTCCTGTATTATTGCAGATACACATTGTGATGGATTTCAGTCGTATGGCAGTACAAGGTGCCAACTGCTTCCCCAAGATATCTAGAGGAATCAAAAATAGCCGAGTCTCTAGTGCCTGAGTGGATGAGCTCCTCAGTTCACCACTGATCCACAGAGAGATTGTTCTCTGAACTTTTGTCAACAGCGTTTTGTAGACGGTTTTGTCCAGAGCAGGCCACCAGACTATTACCCCATACAAGAGTATGAGTCTGACTACTGCGGTATAAATTCAATGTATGACGCGGGGCTCCCTGCCCCATCCCTTCCCAATGGCATTTTTGTAAGAGTATAGCACTATCGTAGCTTTCTTTACCCTTTCCAGAATATCAGTTTTCCAATTTAATTTGCTATCCAAAACGAGACCCAGAAACTTCGCTTCAATTGTCAAAAGTCTGAACCTATTTAAAGCGTGTGAAGAATAAGTGACGCAAAAAAAATGAATGGTAAATATATTTGAAATAAAGAGAAAGTACACGCATACTTTAAATATTATAATCTTAGCGAGTCGCTGAGTTTGGTTAAGGGGGGTTTCACTCTACCAACTTTCTAGTTCCTATGATGTTACGGTCAACATAGTGGCCTAAGGGAACTGCTTTTTTTAATTTATTTCAAACTGTTCAGTAACAAGGCGATGCCATTTTCCTTTGTTCAGCGAGTTTGCCGTGACCATTCACAACAGTCTAAATATGAAATCTTGAACAAGTTTGTCGTATAAGAATAATGGTATATTTCAAAGCGTATATGGTAGGTTTAGGCGATTAACTTAACAGAACTATATTTTGTTCATGCTTAATTAATGCCAGTAAGGTTCATCCTCTAAATCCAATCACATCAGCGCCGGCCTTCAAGATTTCAAAACACGTAACCCAATGGCTATATGACAATATTTGTATGGAAATATATAATTTATCGTCATAATTTGGAACTGGTGAACAAAATTGAGGAAGTCAACTTTCTGAGGAATTGGGGTTGATTTGAACATTAAGTTAAGGGTCAATTTGCGAGTTGAGTTGGAGTTAAGTTGGGGTTGGATAGGATATAGTGAGTTGTTGACCAATTTTTTATATGTGCTGGTTTGAGGATAAAAGTTGGCGTAGAGTTTGCGCTTGAGTTGCGGGTTAAGTTGGGTTCCGTTTGCGAGTTGAATTAGGATTGCGGTTTTGTTGGGGTTGGATTAGGGTTTAGTGAACAATCTATAACAGGGAAATCTTACTACAACGGAAATCGACGGGACCACAAAAAATGTCCATTGTAGTGAGGTGTGTTGGGATTTTTTTTCTAGAAATTTTATTGGGATTCTATATCTTATCCGATTTTGATGAAATCTAGCATTTCCAATGGAAATCGCATTTTCAAATGACTTTTAGACGAAGTTCTGGAAAACGGCTAATTAGGACGGAACTTGGCTATTGCTTAACGGATTTGAGTGAAATTTTACATCTGCCATTGAAATGGGATTCTAAAGTAATTTTGAAGATTGAGCTTGGCTATTTCTTAATCAATTGTGATGAAATTTTACATATGCGATGGAAATTGTGTTCTAAAATGAGTTTTAGATAAAGTTGTTGCCATATTCCATAACTTCATCTAAAAATCATTTTAGAATTCTATTTCCAACGCACTTGTCAAATTTCATCATAATCGGTTAAGAAATAGCCAAGTGCATCCTAATTGGCCATGAAATAATTAGCTAAAGATTCAATTTTAACTGCAAAAAGTTAAATTTGAAATGTCATAGGTTAAATTTGATGCGTAAAAGAAACAAATTCAAGTGTATAAGTTTCAATTTGAATTATGCTCGTAAAACCTGTATCATGGCAGAAATATCTGTCCGTGTCCACTCTAATAAAGTTTCAGCATATCTAAGGGAAGTTTTCATTGTAAAACTTCAGTTCCATGGGACTTAAAAGTTTGAAGTCAGTGAAGTTAGCCCGAGCCCGAAATTTTGGTTCATTTCTCGGATAAAATGTAGCCATCCCGAAAAAGTGTAAATTTTGTAAAAAGTGTAGGCTCATCCCGAAAAAAAATATTATAATTAAAATGTATCTAACACGAAAAAAAATCATGTTTAAACCAAATTAAAACTAACAAATTTCTTAAAAAATATTTGTAATCAAAAATAAAATACAAATACATACATATACTAATTTATGTTCTGTTGGTAGTGTAGTCATATACTATGAAGAAACCTTAAATTTCATACATCCAATATCAGAGATATTGCTTAATGGTTTTTATTTAGGCGGATAGGCCATGATACTAGATAAGAGCTGGCCAGCACCCCAGGTTCATATGGATGATAAGTATAAAAATATGCTTATGAAAAATTTGTATTTTTAGTGTAGCGTATGTGATACGTGAAAATCTTAAATTATCAATATACAGCCAATACTAATTGTTTAGGTTTGTGTCTTGACTAAAGTGTAGCTTTCCAGAAAATGTGTATCTATTTCTTAAAATGTAGCACCATCCCTAAGAGCAAAAAATTCTTTAAAAACGTAAGCGATTAAAAAAAAATCTAAATTAAAAGAAAACGTTATTCAGAATAATTTAGAAAATAAGTTTTATTAAAAAATAAATTTTGAAAGTTTCTGAATAAATTTAAATTTTATAAATCTTTAAATTATATAAAGCCAATTATACAGATAAATCTAATAAGGATTTTACATGGCCAGTTAGGCAATAACAATATCAAGAGGCCATGAGCCCCGCCAGACCCATATCATGGGGATAAAACCATTTTTTTTTTAATTTTCCTAAATCAATTTCTTATACATAATAAGATAAATTCTTAAATTTTATGGAGCCAATACTAGAGATAAATCTAATAAGGATTTTACATGACCAGTTAGGCAATAATAATATCAAGATATCATAAGCTCCATCAGGCCCATATCATGGGGATAAAACCATTTTTTTTTTTAATTTTCCTAAATCAATTTCTTATACATAATAAGATAAATTCTTAAATTTTATGGAGCCAATACTAGAGATAAATCTAATAAGAATTTTATATGGCCAGTTAGACAATAACAATATCAAGATATCATAAGCTCCATCAGGCCCATATCATGGGGATAAAACCATTTTTTTTTTAATTTTCCTAAATCAATTTCTTATACATAATAAGATAAATTCTTAAATTTTATGGAGCCAATACTAGAGATAAATCTAATAAGAATTTTACATGACCAGTTAGGCAATAATAATATCAAGAGGCCGTGAGCCCCATCAGACCCATATCATGGGGATAAAACCATTTTTTTTTTAATTTTCCTAAATCAATTTCTTATACATAATAAGATAAATTCTTAAATTTTATGGAGCCAATACTAGAGATAAATCTAATAAGGATTTTACATGACCAGTTAGGCAATAATAATATCAAGATATCATAAGCTCCATCAGGCCCATATCATGGGGATAAAACCATTTTTTTTTAATTTTACTAGATCGATTTCTTATACATAATAAGATAAATTCTTAAATTATATGGAGCCAATACTAGAGATAAATCTAATAAGGATTTTATATGGCCAGTTAGACAATAACAATATCAAGAGGCCATGAGCCCCGCCAGACCAATATCATGGGGATAAAACCATTTTTTTTTTAATTTTCCTAAATCAATTTCTTATACATAATAAGATAAATTCTTAAATTATATGGAGCCAATACTAGAGATAAATCTAATAAGGATTTTATATGGCCAGTTAGACAATAACAATATCAAGATATCATAAGCTCCATCAGGCCCATATCATGGGGATAAAACCATTTTTTTTTTAATTTTCCTAAATCAATTTCTTATACATAATAAGATAAATTCTTAAATTTTATGGAGCCAATACTAGAGATAAATCTAATAAGGATTTTACATGACCAGTTAGGCAATAATAATATCAAGATATCATAAGCTCCATCAGGCCCATATCATGGGGATAAAACCATTTTTTTTTTTAATTTTCCTAAATCAATTTCTTATACATAATAAGATAAATTCTTAAATTTTATGGAGCCAATACTAGAGATAAATCTAATAAGGATTTTACATGACCAGTTAGGCAATAATAATATCAAGAGGCCGTGAGCCCCATCAGACCCATATCATGGGGATAAAACCATTTTTTTTTTAATTTTCCTAAATCAATTTCTTATACATAATAAGATAAATTCTTAAATTATATGGAGCCAATACTAGAGATAAATCTAATAAGGATTTTATATGGCCAGTTAGACAATAACAATATCAAGATATCATAAGCTCCATCAGGCCCATATCATGGGGATAAAACCATTTTTTTTTTAATTTTCCTAAATCAATTTCTTATACATAATAAGATAAATTCTTAAATTTTATGGAGCCAATACTAGAGATAAATCTAATAAGGATTTTACATGGCCAGTTAGGCAATAACAATATCAAGAGGCCATGAGCCCCGCCAGACCAATATCATGGGGATAAAACCATTTTTTTTTTAATTTTCCTAAATCAATTTCTTATACATAATAAGATAAATTCTTAAATTTTATGGAGCCAATACTAGAGATAAATCTAATAAGAATTTTACATGACCAGTTAGGCAATAATAATATCAAGAGGCCGTGAGCCCCATCAGACCCATATCATGGGGATAAAACCATTTTTTTTTTAATTTTCCTAAATCAATTTCTTATACATAATAAGATAAATTCTTAAATTTTATGGAGCCAATACTAGAGATAAATCTAATAAGAATTTTACATGACCAGTTAGGCAATAATAATATCAAGATATCATAAGCTCCATCAGGCCCATATCATGGGGATAAAACCATTTTTTTTTAATTTTACTAGATCGATTTCTTATACATAATAAGATAAATTCTTAAATTATATGGAGCCAATACTAGAGATAAATCTAATAAGGATTTTATATGGCCAGTTAGACAATAACAATATAAAGAGGCCATGAGCCCCGCCAGACCAATATCATGGGGATAAAACCATTTTTTTTTTAATTTTCCTAAATCAATTTCTTATACATAATAAGATAAATTCTTAAATTATATGGAGCCAATACTAGAGATAAATCTAATAAGGATTTTATATGGCCAGTTAGACAATAACAATATCAAGATATCATAAGCTCCATCAGGCCCATATCATGGGGATAAAACCATTTTTTTTTTAATTTTCCTAAATCAATTTCTTATACATAATAAGATAAATTCTTAAATTTTATGGAGCCAATACTAGAGATAAATCTAATAAGGATTTTACATGACCAGTTAGGCAATAATAATATCAAGATATCATAAGCTCCATCAGGCCCATATCATGGGGATAAAACCATTTTTTTTTTAATTTTCCTAAATCAATTTCTTATACATAATAAGATAAATTCTTAAATTTTATGGAGCCAATACTAGAGATAAATCTAATAAGGATTTTACATGGCCAGTTAGGCAATAACAATATCAAGAGGCCATGAGCCCCGCCAGACCAATATCATGGGGATAAAACCATTTTTTTTTTAATTTTCCTAAATCAATTTCTTATACATAATAAGATAAATTCTTAAATTTTATGGAGCCAATACTAGAGATAAATCTAATAAGAATTTTACATGAGCAGTTAGGCAATAATAATATCAAGAGGCCGTGAGCCCCATCAGACCCATATCATGGGGATAAAACCATTTTTTTTTTAATTTTCCTAAATCAATTTCTTATACATAATAAGATAAATTCTTAAATTTTATGGAGCCAATACTAGAGATAAATCTAATAAGGATTTTACATGACCAGTTAGGCAATAATAATATCAAGATATCATAAGCTCCATCAGGCCCATATCATGGGGATAAAACCATTTTTTTTTAATTTTACTAGATCGATTTCTTATACATAATAAGATAAATTCTTAAATTATATGGAGCCAATACTAGAGATAAATCTAATAAGGATTTTATATGGCCAGTTAGACAATAACAATATCAAGAGGCCATGAGCCCCGCCAGACCAATATCATGGGGATAAAACCATTTTTTTTTTAATTTTCCTAAATCAATTTCTTATACATAATAAGATAAATTCTTAAATTATATGGAGCCAATACTAGAGATAAATCTAATAAGGATTTTATATGGCCAGTTAGACAATAACAATATCAAGATATCATAAGCTCCATCAGGCCCATATCATGGGGATAAAACCATTTTTTTTTTAATTTTCCTAAATCAATTTCTTATACATAATAAGATAAATTCTTAAATTTTATGGAGCCAATACTAGAGATAAATCTAATAAGGATTTTACATGATCAGTTAGGCAATAATAATATCAAGATATCATAAGCTCCATCAGGCCCATATCATGGGGATAAAACCATTTTTTTTTTAATTTTCCTAAATCAATTTCTTATACATAATAAGATAAATTCTTAAATTTTATGGAGCCAATACTAGAGATAAATCTAATAAGGATTTTACATGACCAGTTAGGCAATAATAATATCAAGAGGCCGTGAGCCCCATCAGACCCATATCATGGGGATAAAACCATTTTTTTTTTTAATTTTCCTAAATCAATTTCTTATACATAATAAGATAAATTCTTAAATTATATGGAGCCAATACTAGAGATAAATCTAATAAGGATTTTATATGGCCAGTTAGACAATAACAATATCAAGATATCATAAGCTCCATCAGGCCCATATCATGGGGATAAAACCATTTTTTTTTTAATTTTCCTAAATCAATTTCTTATACATAATAAGATAAATTCTTAAATTTTATGGAGCCAATACTAGAGATAAATCTAATAAGGATTTTACATGACCAGTTAGGCAATAATAATATCAAGAGGCCGTGAGCCCCATCAGACCCATATCATGGGGATAAAACCATTTTTTTTTTTAATTTTCCTAAATCAATTTCTTATACATAATAAGATAAATTCTTAAATTATATGGAGCCAATACTAGAGATAAATCTAATAAGGATTTTATATGGCCAGTTAGACAATAACAATATCAAGATATCATAAGCTCCATCAGGCCCATATCATGGGGATAAAACCATTTTTTTTTTAATTTTCCTAAATCAATTTCTTATACATAATAAGATAAATTCTTAAATTTTATGGAGCCAATACTAGAGATAAATCTAATAAGAATTTTATATGGCCAGTTAGACAATAACAATATCAAGATATCATAAGCTCCATCAGGCCCATATCATGGGGATAAAACCATTTTTTTTTTAATTTTCCTAAATCAATTTCTTATACATAATAAGATAAATTCTTAAATTTTATGGAGCCAATACTAGAGATAAATCTAATAAGGATTTTACATGACCAGTTAGGCAATAATAATATCAAGAGGCCGTGAGCCCCATCAGACCCATATCATGGGGATAAAACCATTTTTTTTTTTAGTTTTCCTAAATCAATTTCTTATACATAATAAGATAAATTCTTAAATTATATGGAGCCAATACTAGAGATAAATCTAATAAGGATTTTATATGGCCAGTTAGACAATAACAATATCAAGATATCATAAGCTCCATCAGGCCCATATCATGGGGATAAAACCATTTTTTTTTTAATTTTCCTAAATCAATTTCTTATACATAATAAGATAAATTCTTAAATTTTATGGAGCCAATACTAGAGATAAATCTAATAAGGATTTTACATGGCCAGTTAGGCAATAACAATATCAAGAGGCCATGAGCCCCGCCAGACCAATATCATGGGGATAAAACCATTTTTTTTTTAATTTTCCTAAATCAATTTCTTATACATAATAAGATAAATTCTTAAATTTTATGGAGCCAATACTAGAGATAAATCTAATAAGGATTTTACATGACCAGTTAGGCAATAATAATATCAAGAGGCCGTGAGCCCCATCAGACCCATATCATGGGGATAAAACCATTTTTTTTTTAATTTTCCTAAATCAATTTCTTATACATAATAAGATAAATTCTTAAATTATATGGAGCCAATACTAGAGATAAATCTAATAAGGATTTTATATGGCCAGTTAGACAATAACAATATCAAGATATCATAAGCTCCATCAGGCCCATATCATGGGGATAAAACCATTTTTTTTTTAATTTTCCTAAATCAATTTCTTATACATAATAAGATAAATTCTTAAATTTTATGGAGCCAATACTAGAGATAAATCTAATAAGGATTTTACATGGCCAGTTAGGCAATAACAATATCAAGAGGCCATTAGCCCCGCCAGACCAATATCATGGGGATAAAACCATTTTTTTTTTAATTTTCCTAAATCAATTTCTTATACATAATAAGATAAATTCTTAAATTTTATGGAGCCAATACTAGAGATAAATCTAATAAGAATTTTATATGGCCAGTTAGGCAATAACAATATCAAGAGGCCATGAGCCCCGCCAGACCCATATCATGGGGATAAAACCATTTTTTTTTAATTTTACTAGATCGATTTCTTATACATAATAAGATAAATTCTTAAATTATATGGAGCCAATACTAGAGATAAATCTAATAAGGATTTTATATGGCCAGTTAGACAATAACAATATCAAGAGGCCATGAGCCCCGCCAGACCAATATCATGGGGATAAAACCATTTTTTTTTTAATTTTCCTAAATCAATTTCTTATACATAATAAGATAAATTCTTAAATTATATGGAGCCAATACTAGAGATAAATCTAATAAGGATTTTATATGGCCAGTTAGACAATAACAATATCAAGATATCATAAGCTCCATCAGGCCCATATCATGGGGATAAAACCATTTTTTTTTTTAATTTTCCTAAATCAATTTCTTATACATAATAAGATAAATTCTTAAATTTTATGGAGCCAATACTAGAGATAAATCTAATAAGGATTTTATATGGCCAGTTAGACAATAATAATATCAAGAGGCCGTGAGCCCCGCCAGACCCATATCATGGGGATAAAACCATTTTTTTTTAATTTTACTAGATCGATTTCTTATACATAATAAGATAAATTCTTAAATTATATGGAGCCAATACTAGAGATAAATCTAATAAGGATTTTATATGGCCAGTTAGACAATAACAATATCAAGAGGCCATGAGCCCCGCCAGACCAATATCATGGGGATAAAACCATTTTTTTTTTAATTTTCCTAAATCAATTTCTTATACATAATAAGATAAATTCTTAAATTATATGGAGCCAATACTAGAGATAAATCTAATAAGGATTTTATATGGCCAGTTAGACAATAACAATATCAAGATATCATAAGCTCCATCAGGCCCATATCATGGGGATAAAACCATTTTTTTTTTTAATTTTCCTAAATCAATTTCTTATACATAATAAGATAAATTCTTAAATTTTATGGAGCCAATACTAGAGATAAATCTAATAAGGATTTTATATGGCCAGTTAGACAATAACAATATCAAGAGGCCATGAGCCCCGCCAGACCAATATCATGGGGATAAAACCATTTTTTTTTTAATTTTCCTAAATCAATTTCTTATACATAATAAGATAAATTCTTAAATTATATGGAGCCAATACTAGAGATAAATCTAATAAGGATTTTATATGGCCAGTTAGACAATAACAATATCAAGATATCATAAGCTCCATCAGGCCCATATCATGGGGATAAAACCATTTTTTTTTTTAATTTTCCTAAATCAATTTCTTATACATAATAAGATAAATTCTTAAATTTTATGGAGCCAATACTAGAGATAAATCTAATAAGAATTTTATATGGCCAGTTAGACAATAACAATATCAAGATATCATAAGCTCCATCAGGCCCATATCATGGGGATAAAACCATTTTTTTTTTAATTTTCCTAAATCAATTTCTTATACATAATAAGATAAATTCTTAAATTTTATGGAGCCAATACTAGAGATAAATCTAATAAGGATTTTACATGACCAGTTAGGCAATAATAATATCAAGAGGCCGTGAGCCCCATCAGACCCATATCATGGGGATAAAACCATTTTTTTTTTAATTTTCCTAAATCAATTTCTTATACATAATAAGATAAATTCTTAAATTTTATGGAGCCAATACTAGAGATAAATCTAATAAGGATTTTATATGGCCAGTTAGACAATAACAATATCAAGAGGCCATGAGCCCCGCCAGACCAATATCATGGGGATAAAACCATTTTTTTTTTAATTTTCCTAAATCAATTTCTTATACATAATAAGATAAATTCTTAAATTATATGGAGCCAATACTAGAGATAAATCTAATAAGGATTTTATATGGCCAGTTAGACAATAACAATATCAAGATATCATAAGCTCCATCAGGCCCATATCATGGGGATAAAACCATTTTTTTTTTTAATTTTCCTAAATCAATTTCTTATACATAATAAGATAAATTCTTAAATTTTATGGAGCCAATACTAGAGATAAATCTAATAAGAATTTTATATGGCCAGTTAGACAATAACAATATCAAGATATCATAAGCTCCATCAGGCCCATATCATGGGGATAAAACCATTTTTTTTTTAATTTTCCTAAATCAATTTCTTATACATAATAAGATAAATTCTTAAATTTTATGGAGCCAATACTAGAGATAAATCTAATAAGGATTTTACATGACCACTTAGGCAATAATAATATCAAGAGGCCGTGAGCCCCATCAGACCCATATCATGGGGATAAAACCATTTTTTTTTTAATTTTCCTAAATCAATTTCTTATACATAATAAGATAAATTCTTAAATTTTATGGAGCCAATACTAGAGATAAATCTAATAAGAATTTTATATGGCCAGTTAGGCAATAACAATATCAAGAGGCCAAGAGCCCTTCAGGCTCATATGTTGAGGTAAAATCATTTAAAACTTGTAACACTTTCTGAACATAAATTAGTAAGAATTAAAATTCAAAAGTTCAAAATTATATTGTTATACAGTTGCATAATTCAAAAATCTCTATTTTTATGAATTTAATTGGATATATCGGTGAACCTATTACAAAAAAAAATCGCCTTGCACTAGAACACAGTTTAGAAAAAAATATAAGTTTACTGCCTCCCCCATCCCTCTGTTACAAAGAGTATTACAGTTTATTTACTAAAAATTAAATAAATAATGAATAAAGTATAAAAGAAAGAAAAGAGAATTTTAAATTTTGCGCGAGAGTATATAAAGGAATTTTTTTGCCTCTTTGTTTCATTACATTTTCAGACTTTGAGTTGTGCATATTGTAGTATTTGGTGTTGTTTTATTGTTGTGTTTTGTTGAGATTTAAATCGTTCGTTTTTTTGCGTAAAATAAATAGTTTTTTTTAAAACTCCGACCTCGGCTTTTTCTTGGACATCCCATCAAATCGTTTTTGAATATTTATCGACCTTTGCTTGTACACGGACACCCTATAAAATTGTTTTACACTTATTCTGACCTTTGCTTTCTTTTGGACATCCTTTAACACAGATTTTAACTATTTTGGCTCGTCGTTTTTTAATACATATTTATCTACCTTTGCTTTTACACGGACACCCTATCAAATTGTTTTACACTTATTCTGACCTGTGCTTTCTTTTGGACATCCTTTACCACAGATTTTAATTTTTTTGGCTCGTCGTTTTTTAATACATATTTTCTACCTTTTCTTTTACACGGACACCCTATAAAATTGTTTTACATTTATTCTGACCTTTACTATCTTTCGGACATCCTTTAACACGGATTTTAATTTTTTTGGCTTCTATATTTCGTTATTTTTTGTTTGTTTCGTATCTCGTTAAAACGAAAAATAATAAAATGAATCCAAAATTTTATAATAATAGAAAAAAACGACATAGTTTTAACGAACGTAGTCTTGAGGTTGCTCTGCAATCATTAGCTCTCCCAATTTGTCAAGTAACAAAATCGGAGACAAAGGAAATGAAATTGCTTTGCCAGGAACTTCATATTAAAAATAACAAAAGCAATCGAATTTTGATTTATAACATGTGTAGTAGGAAATTGCGTCATAATTTAAACTTTTCTGATCATTTGGTTGCCGATATATGTTTTAAAAATGGTATTTCAAAGGGCTCATCTGTGAAAGTCACTAATGTGAGTACTGAAAACGTAATTCAAATTAACCCACATATAAATAATAATTTTAGAGATTGTACTAATCTTTTATCTGCTGTTAATGATCTAAATCCTTCTCAATTAGTTAAAAGTAGTAGTTCATTTGTATACAATAATGATTTTGCTATTAAAGGAAAAGACCAATTAACTTCCAGAAATATATTGTTGCAACCGTCTAAATCAATAAAAATACTCTCCGTTGAAATTTTGAAACCACCATATACCATTATAAATTTACCGGAAAGCAACAATATTGTCTGTTCTGACAATGTTGTAAGCGTTAATGAACAGCTGGTCAACGAAACTTTGAAAATTGTAGAAGACGGTCAAGTTATGGATCGTGAGATATCTGATTGTATAATCAATGATAGCGAGGACGAGTTTAAAGTGGTTCATCGAACATCTCCAAAAGTGACTGTAAAATCTAAGAACAATACTCTGGTACCGAAACCTAACATTTTTCATAGAAAAAATATTAAGTTTCATTTAATGGATTATCAGGTAAACATTTCTGAAGATGTATGGAAAAGAATATACAACCAAAAGGAAAAGAAACTCGACGAATATCACTACACGTACCACATTTCTTCTCAATTAACTCAGTTGTCTGGTTGTTTAATAAACATAAAGGGATATGATGTAGCTCAAAAACATTTAACCATTAGAGCATATTGCGGACACAAAAATAAAAATCAATCGTGTAGAACATATAAATTAATCAATTCTAACGTTGCATTGGGAATTTTTGTTGTGTACAGTAACCTTCAACCTATTTATCATCCTTATAAAAAATTTCAGCATACCTCAAAATATCATAGAGAGTTGTACAAAGACAAGTTGATTCGCAATTCGGTAGAAATAGTTTCAGAGAACTTAATCAACGAAGAAGATTTAATTTTGTTTGAAAAAACTAATACTGCAAGATTACTAAAAGACAAACGAGTATTGAATAAAATAAGATCTGAAAATTTATTAGCTAACGATAACCACTCCGATGACATCGAGGATGTGCATTTGGAGAAAGAAAAAACTGATATTATTAGTGATGAATCGTACATTAGGCAAGTGGGGAAGAATCCATTTTGTGTTACGACTTGTAGCAAAATGCAATGTTCAGTCCTTAAAAAAATTAAGGAACAATCTAAAGACCTAGATTTAATCGTTTATTTAGACGCGACAGGCGGACTTATTCGAAAGCCTTATAAAACTTGTAAATCTGTCATGTATTACGCTCTAGTGCTACCGGTTAAGTCTAACGAAAAAGATACAGCTACTCCATTCCCTCTAAGTGATATGATTAGCTCAAGCCATAATACTCGCACTATTGGAAACTGGCTTAGAGAATATCGGTTAATTGTAGAAGAACATTTAAAGAAATGGCCAATTTTCAATACCGTAGTTGTCGATTTTTCTTACGCTGAGATTCATTCGGTTCTAGACGCCTTCAACCGAATGGATTTATTAGAATACTTAAACACGACTCATAAGTGGGCAACTAATACTAAATACAATAAGTCCCCAGACGAAGTGGTAAAAATACATTTATGTTGTTCACATATTTCTCATACAATTGCCAAAGATATTAATAAACATTTCGAGAAATTCCCACAAGTAAATAAATTTGTTAAAGAAATCATGGCTTCAATGATAGTTGCCAATAATTATCAAGATCTTAAGCAAATATGGCAGAGATTTGCACTTTTATTAACAACAAAAACCATCACTGTCGATGTGAAATGTGCATTCGAAAATTTAATAGCTTTAATTGCCCTGAATAACGCAAAGTCCAAATTGGTTATAAATGAAACTAGTCAACTTAATAATTCAGACAGAGATACTGAATTGACTAAACATGATTTTTCCTGCCCAATTTATAAACGGAGTCCATTCTACAATGACTTAAATGATATTAGCAAAAGTCTACATCTAAATAAATTAGAACTAAATGAAGAAGGTCCCTTGAATAGTTTGTGTAATACAGAATTTCACAATATATTTCTAAAGAAATATGCCGTAGTATTACCACTTTTTACAGGTATACTACGTAATGGAAGCCGAATAAGTAACGGTCACGCAGAAAATTACTTTGCGTTTTTAAAAAGGCGGTTTTCACTAACGAGCCGGACGCTCGAAGTAGGTAAAATGCCATTAAAGGTTGGTCGTTTGGTACGCGATTTAAACCAGCGAAACAAAACAATCTGTAAACAAATATTTTATTCTGTGCCAAAATTTTCGGTAACACATCAAAAGGCAATATCCCCTCATTCCGACCACAGTCTCCTCGATATTCAAAACTGTCAATCAGTATGGAAAAGGAAGAGTTCTTATGTATCTCCTATAAGTTGTAAAAAGAAGAAAACCAGCTTTGATTTTAATTTTATAAATAATTTTACGGGTTTAACAAATGATGAACAAAAGATCACTACAATGGCGACATTAAGCCAAAACTCGTCAGATACACCAAAAAAAGCAAAAATAATAAAGCCTAAATCCATTTTTAAAAGACACATTAATGTTAGGTTGCCGCTTATTAGAAATGCTCTTAAAACGTGTAGTTTTTACAAAAATTCTTGTGCTATTGATTCGACCCTTCAAGCAATCGCTTTGTCCGTTCAAAAGGACGATTTTTTTTTTAAACATTTGGAAAATGACCGAATCAAACCATTACTACAATCGCTAATAAATAGTGATTTAACTAAATTTTATAAAATTAGAAAAGAACTGTTAGTCCAAATGTCGGGGTTTTCATCTGATTGTACCACAGAGCTCTTTAATGTTTGTAAACACATTTTCCAAAATTTTCCAAGTTCAGAAGTATTGTTAGAATGTTCTAATGAGAAATGTCTACTTAAGGAGCGAGAAAAACGGCCGATTATTTATTTGGATACCGAATTGTACAAAACATTAGGAATTTCAAATATTCAAACCTGTTTGCAGGAAGTACCACCGAAAACTTGCAAGGATTGTTTTCAAATTATGATTCCCACAATAACATCATACGGTCAAATAGTATGTTTAGATACTGAATCAATTGATGAGGCTCCCGTAAAATTGTCCGAAGTAGCTGATACTATAAAACTTGATAATGATGAGTATGAAGTAACAGCGGTTATTACTTTTATTCAGGAAGGCCCAGTTATTAAGTATCCAAAGGCTTCGGAAGGTCATTATGTTTGTTACGGTAAAGTAAATGACAGATGGGAAAAATATGATGACCTATCCGCATACATACCAATAATACGCAATCCGAACACAGTCGAAATAAATCCCCAAATTATTATTTACCGGAAAAAACAAATTACAACCGGTTAAATTTAATACTTAACATCACATTTAGGCAAATATAGACAAAAAACCATGCTGCACAGATTTATCACCATAAAATTTAAGAATTTATCTTATTGTATAAGAAATTGATTTAGGAAAATTAAAAAAAAAATGGTTTTATCCCCATGATATGGGTCTGATGGGGCTCATGGCCCCTTGATATTGTTATTGCCTAACTGGCCATATAAAATTCTTATTAGATTTATCTCTAGTATTGGCTCCATAAAATTTAAGAATTTATCTTATTATGTATAAGAAATCGATCTAGTAAAATTTAAAAAAAATGGTTTTATCCCCATGATATGGGTCTGGCGGGGCTCATGGCCTCTTGATATTATTATTGCCTAACTGGCCATGTAAAATCCTTATTAGATTTATCTCTAGTATTGGCTCCATAAAATTTAAGAATTTATCTTATTATGTATAAGAAATTGATTTAGGAAAATTAAAAAAAAAAATGGTTTTATCCCCATGATATGGGCCTGATGGAGCTTATGATATCTTGATATTGTTATTGTCTAACTGGCCATATAAAATCCTTATTAGATTTATCTCTAGTATTGGCTCCATATAATTTAAGAATTTATCTTATTATGTATAAGAAATTGATTTAGGAAATTTAAAAAAAAACGGTTTTATCCCCATGATATTGGTCTGGCGGGGCTCATGGCCTCTTGATATTATTATTGCCTAACTGGCCATGTAAAATCCTTATTAGATTTATCTCTAGTATTGGCTCCATAAAATTTAAGAATTTATCTTATTATGTATAAGAAATTGATTTAGGAAAATTAAAAAAAAAAATGGTTTTATCCCCATGATATGGGTCTGATGGGGCTCACGGCCTCTTGATATTATTATTGCCTAACTGGTCATATAAAATTCTTATTAGATTTATCTCTAGTATTGGCTCCATAAAATTTAAGAATTTATCTTATTATGTATAAGAAATTGATTTAGGAAAATTAAAAAAAAAAATGGTTTTATCCCCATGATATGGGCCTGATGGAGCTTATGATATCTTGATATTGTTATTGTCTAACTGGCCATATAAAATCCTTATTAGATTTATCTCTAGTATTGGCTCCATATAATTTAAGAATTTATCTTATTATGTATAAGAAATTGATTTAGGAAAATTAAAAAAAAAATGGTTTTATCCCCATGATATGGGCCTGATGGAGCTTATGATATCTTGATATTGTTATTGTCTAACTGGCCATATAAAATCCTTATTAGATTTATCTCTAGTATTGGCTCCATATAATTTAAGAATTTATCTTATTATGTATAAGAAATTGATTTAGGAAAATTAAAAAAAAAAATGGTTTTATCCCCATGATATGGGTCTGATGGGGCTCACGGCCTCTTGATATTATTATTGCCTAACTGGTCATGTAAAATCCTTATTAGATTTATCTCTAGTATTGGCTCCATATAATTTAAGAATTTATCTTATTATGTATAAGAAATTGATTTAGGAAAATTAAAAAAAAAAATGGTTTTATCCCCATGATATGGGTCTGATGGGGCTCACGGCCTCTTGATATTATTATTGCCTAACTGGTCATATAAAATTCTTATTAGATTTATCTCTAGTATTGGCTCCATAAAATTTAAGAATTTATCTTATTATGTATAAGAAATTGATTTAGGAAAATTAAAAAAAAAAATGGTTTTATCCCCATGATATGGGCCTGATGGAGCTTATGATATCTTGATATTGTTATTGTCTAACTGGTCATATAAAATTCTTATTAGATTTATCTCTAGTATTGGCTCCATATAATTTAAGAATTTATCTTATTATGTATAAGAAATTGATTTAGGAAAATTAAAAAAAAAAATGGTTTTATCCCCATGATATGGGTCTGATGGGGCTCACGGCCTCTTGATATTATTATTGCCTAACTGGTCATGTAAAATCCTTATTAGATTTATCTCTAGTATTGGCTCCATAAAATTTAAGAATTTATCTTATTATGTATAAGAAATTGATTTAGGAAAATTAAAAAAAAAATGGTTTTATCCCCATGATATGGGCCTGATGGAGCTTATGATATCTTGATATTGTTATTGTCTAACTGGCCATATAAAATCCTTATTAGATTTATCTCTAGTATTGGCTCCATATAATTTAAGAATTTATCTTATTATGTATAAGAAATTGATTTAGGAAAATTAAAAAAAAAAATGGTTTTATCCCCATGATATGGGTCTGATGGGGCTCACGGCCTCTTGATATTATTATTGCCTAACTGGTCATGTAAAATCCTTATTAGATTTATCTCTAGTATTGGCTCCATAAAATTTAAGAATTTATCTTATTATGTATAAGAAATTGATTTAGGAAAATTAAAAAAAAAATGGTTTTATCCCCATGATATGGGCCTGATGGAGCTTATGATATCTTGATATTGTTATTGTCTAACTGGCCATATAAAATCCTTATTAGATTTATCTCTAGTATTGGCTCCATATAATTTAAGAATTTATCTTATTATGTATAAGAAATTGATTTAGGAAAATTAAAAAAAAAAATGGTTTTATCCCCATGATATGGGTCTGATGGGGCTCACGGCCTCTTGATATTATTATTGCCTAACTGGTCATATAAAATTCTTATTAGATTTATCTCTAGTATTGGCTCCATAAAATTTAAGAATTTATCTTATTATGTATAAGAAATTGATTTAGGAAAATTAAAAAAAAAAATGGTTTTATCCCCATGATATGGGCCTGATGGAGCTTATGATATCTTGATATTGTTATTGTCTAACTGGCCATATAAAATCCTTATTAGATTTATCTCTAGTATTGGCTCCATAAAATTTAAGAATTTATCTTATTATGTATAAGAAATTGATTTAGGAAAATTAAAAAAAAAATGGTTTTATCCCCATGATATGGGTCTGATGGGGCTCACGGCCTCTTGATATTATTATTGCCTAACTGGTCATGTAAAATCCTTATTAGATTTATCTCTAGTATTGGCTCCATAAAATTTAAGAATTTATCTTATTATGTATAAGAAATCGATCTAGTAAAATTAAAAAAAAATGGTTTTATCCCCATGATATGGGTCTGGCGGGGCTCATGGCCTCTTGATATTATTATTGCCTAACTGGCCATGTAAAATCCTTATTAGATTTATCTCTAGTATTGGCTCCATAAAATTTAAGAATTTATCTTATTATGTATAAGAAATCGATCTAGTAAAATTAAAAAAAAATGGTTTTATCCCCATGATATGGGTCTGATGGGGCTCACGGCCTCTTGATATTGTTATTGCCTAACTGGCCATGTAAAATCCTTATTAGATTTATCTCTAGTATTGGCTCCATAAAATTTAAGAATTTATCTTATTATGTATAAGAAATTGATTTAGGAAATTTAAAAAAAAACGGTTTTATCCCCATGATATTGGTCTGGCGGGGCTCATGGCCTCTTGATATTATTATTGCCTAACTGGTCATATAAAATTCTTATTAGATTTATCTCTAGTATTGGCTCCATAAAATTTAAGAATTTATCTTATTATGTATAAGAAATTGATTTAGGAAAATTAAAAAAAAAATGGTTTTATCCCCATGATATGGGCCTGATGGAGCTTATGATATCTTGATATTGTTATTGTCTAACTGGCCATATAAAATCCTTATTAGATTTATCTCTAGTATTGGCTCCATAAAATTTAAGAATTTATCTTATTATGTATAAGAAATCGATCTAGTAAAATTAAAAAAAAATGGTTTTATCCCCATGATATGGGTCTGATGGGGCTCACGGCCTCTTGATATTGTTATTGCCTAACTGGCCATGTAAAATCCTTATTAGATTTATCTCTAGTATTGGCTCCATAAAATTTAAGAATTTATCTTATTATGTATAAGAAATTGATTTAGGAAATTTAAAAAAAAACGGTTTTATCCCCATGATATTGGTCTGGCGGGGCTCATGGCCTCTTGATATTATTATTGCCTAACTGGCCATGTAAAATCCTTATTAGATTTATCTCTAGTATTGGCTCCATAAAATTTAAGAATTTATCTTATTATGTATAAGAAATCGATCTAGTAAAATTAAAAAAAACTGGTTTTATCCCCATGATATGGGTCTGGCGGGGCTCATGGCCTCTTGATATTGTTATTGCCTAACTGGCCATGTAAAATCCTTATTAGATTTATCCCTAGTATTGGCTCCATAAAATTTAAGAATTTATCTTATTATGTATAAGAAATTGATTTAGGAAAATTAAAAAAAAAATGGTTTTATCCCCATGATATGGGTCTGGCGGGGCTCATGGCCTCTTGATATTGTTATTGCCTAACTGGCCATGTAAAATCCTTATTAGATTTATCTGTATAATTGGCTTTATATAATTTAAAGATTTATAAAATTTAAATTTATTCAGAAACTTTCAAAATTTATTTTTTAATAAAACTTATTTTCTAAATTATTCTGAATAACGTTTTCTTTTAATTTAGATTTTTTTTTAATCGCTTACGTTTTTAAAGAATTTTTTGCTCTTCGGGATGGTGCTACATTTTAAGAAATAGATACACATTTTCTGGAAAGCTACACTTTAGTCAAGACACAAACCTAAACAATTAGTATTGGCTGTATATTGATAATTTAAGATTTTCACGTATCACATACGCTACACTAAAAATACAAATTTTTCATAAGCATATTTTTATACTTATCATCCATATGAACCTGGGGTGCTGGCCAGCTCTTATCTAGTATCATGGCCTATCCGCCTAAATAAAAACCATTAAGCAATATCTCTGATATTGGATGTATGAAATTTAAGGTTTCTTCATAGTATATGACTACACTACCAACAGAACATAAATTAGTATATGTATGTATTTGTATTTTATTTTTGATTACAAATATTTTTTAAGAAATTTGTTAGTTTTAATTTGGTTTAAACATGATTTTTTTTCGTGTTAGATACATTTTAATTATAATATTTTTTTTCGGGATGAGCCTACACTTTTTACAAAATTTACACTTTTTCGGGATGGCTACATTTTATCCGAGAAATGAACCAAAATTTCGGGCTCGGGCTAACTTCACTGACTTAAAGTTTGTCCGTTGAAGTGAGGATTCCGCTAAATTGAGTGTCCGTTGAAATGAGGTTTCACTGTATTTATAAGTGATTGTTTATATATATGTACAGTATATGTCTGTGATATTTAAACAAATGCACATGCATTGAACGATTTGAACCAAACTTCACTCACATATTGTTTAAGACTTAAGAATGGTCCATGTTAATATCTCATACATTCAACTCCTTCTTGAGAGATGATAATCAGGCCTAAAGTTACTACAGAGGAATTTCTAAAACTTCAAAAATTAAGTTGATTTTTGATGCTGGTACGATGGTATGATTGTATAATGGTATGAAGGTTTGTATATAAAAATTGTGTGATGGTAATGGTTATGGTATGATGGTACGATGGTATGATGGTGATGGTATGATGGAATGAGTAAAGCAGAGGGTTGATATTTGGTTCGAGCTAAGTCGAATTAAAGTTAAGTTAGGATTTGGTGATTGTTTTGAGGGTTTGTTTGGCGGATAAATTGGTGATTGCGTTTAGAATTATTTTGCGATTGAGAGGGAGGTTGATTTGTACACTGAGTTGGAGGTTGAGCTGTAGATTGACTTAAGAGATTCATTTCGGGATTGATTTGGGAGTTGAATTGATCAAGACCGAAGTTCTAACCACCTCATGAGGTTTTAGCCCTTTATATTATACCTAATGAAATCGTGATTACTAATTGTAAAAACTATGGTAAACCAAACTAATGTAATTATAGTCCGGTTATGTGCTAATATGGTTACAATCATTAAAAAAGGGAGATTGAGATGAAACAAAATTAAACGTTCGGCGAAGACGGTGTGAACAAGGAAATGACTTCGAAGGCGATATCTTTAAGAGAGGGATATCCAAAGTCTATTTTTTAACAAGCTGAGACCGAAGGATCCAACAACATTCAAACAATTTTCAAGACTTCCCAACAATTCATTCCTAACAATTTTCAAGAACTATTCCGAAAACTTATTAAAAATGGTTTAAGTCGCCGACTTGACGAATTTCGATGCTCTTAAGGCAAACAATTTAAACGTATATTGTTGTTATTTATTTTTTAATAAAAATCAAATAATGGTTACTTACAATTTCAGACCCCGCAAAGTAGCTATGTGGCTAACTATTGCTGACAAATTTTAGGAGTTGTGAAATTTTTCAAACTATTTGGGAGCGTTCTATAGCAAGCACATCATCTTCCGTACATCTAAAACAAATGGATCACAGTTTTACAGCTATAAAGGATTTAATAGTATTATGCTAGATGCGGAGTCATATATATTGATGTGGGATAGGGGGAGTAAGTGACGGAGAAGTGTACGTCCAAAGCTCGCTTTGTGAAGGCATTAGTGCCAATGTCACAGATTTTCCGGATGGTTCTATTTTACCAAATGAAAATGATTCCTTAGATTTTGAAATTTATTGGAAAACGTTCCAATAAAGAGGGACAAATTTACAATTATATGTAGATTGAGTAGAGATTGAGAATCGTTGAAAATGCTTTTGACATTGTAGCGAATAAATTGGTATAATTTTTGCCCTTACCTAGTAAAAAGAAATCTATAATTTCTCGATTTAGGTTTCAATTACTCTTGCATCCACCTAGAAACTTTATCCAAAACCATTTAAAAGTTTTTCAACTGATGTTTTCAGAAGTCCAGTTGAACTCATTTCCCTGCAACTTCTGGGAAATAACTAACTCTTACAAAATTTAAAAAAATGTCACAGCCATTTTTAGGCACATTAGCTTATAAAATTATTATAATTTGTTATCTTAAAATAAAAACCATTCTTAGGCAAAAAATGAAATACATGTAATATTAATTATTACTACTACCCACGAAATCTAGCTCCTTTGTCCTGCTCTCGAAGGTTGTTTAAGTTATATATATTTTCACACTTCAATAATGTTTCTTTATCTTTCAATTAGGCCATTTCAGTCATTATGAATCTACCTAAATCTCTGATGTCGGATGAAATTTCAACTGTTGGGACCTGGCTCTCCATTTTATCAATCGCAAGGTTTAATAAATGTGAAGTGCTTCATAAGACATCGTCTTCTTCATTATCGTCCAATTTTTGTAATTTTCCGCCACTTTTCCCCACGACTTTTTAACATAGTTAATAAGCAATACAAGGTGAACTCCTTTTAGCTGTGTCTCTTGCGAAATATGGTATTTCTTCGTTCTTTGACAATTGTCAGTACATTTCCTTTCTAAAAATCAAAAAATAATTATATAATTAAAACCTTAAATCAAATGAAAAAACTATGTACTACTTACTGTTACTTTGAACGGTGATTCTGACTTTCTACTCTGTAAATCTGGCACCAAAAATTTCATTGAACACCAATCTTTTGGTTGGTACATGTCATCAAAACTAAAACCACTTTTTTACCTGCTATCTGTTCCTCGCTATTTAAAGTAATGTTCAAAACTTATAATTTTACTTTTTTACTTCTGCGATTTTCAACAGAAAATCCTCTCGCGCATGTTTGTTATGATACAAAAACTGTTTAGTGCCAAATAAAATTTCATACTGCTCGTAATGATCGATAACCTTTTTGATGCAGTTCTTGTTCTAATCTTCGCTACCTCTCTGACCTAAAACAAAAATTTATTAGTTTATTTACTAAAAATAAGAACAAAGATTTTTTTAACTACGTAGGATGTCACTACACAACAAAGAGTCACAAAAAGTTATTTTTGACTGTTTGTCGTTCGCTACATGTAGGTTGTAATAACGACGTCGAGTTCACTGCATACGTTGTTATAGACACCAAGTTACATTTTTCAATTGCAATATTTTTTTGCAAAATATAAAATGAAGAATATATTTCGGTTGATAATAATTATTTTAAAGAACAGGATTTAGTTTGTATTTTCAATAATTGTAAGTGAATTATTTTAAGTTATGTAATCGTTTGTGTAAAACAAATTTAAAATAATTTTTGTATGCTTTTTTTGTAGATGATATCTTCATGATATCGAGATGATATCTCAAATGGGGGGAACGAGGTGTTATATTCATGAAATCATGAGGAATTAATTACTGCCTCTGAAAGGCATCTGTCTATCTCTTTTGTCATTTTAAATAAACCAAAAAAAAATGCCGAAAATAAAAATTGGAAATGCACTTACACAGCGGCAACTTTAACTGCAGGAGCGGGCATTAGATGACCACAAACAACTAATGCTTGATAAACTTTAGAGTATAAGTTTTTTTTAATTTTTGTTATATTTCCTCATTTAGTATTAATGTAAATAATGTACGTATAAAAATTGAATATTGGAATGTTAATTACACATTATTACATTATGCATGCTGTACATTTTCCTAAATATCAGAACTTCTAAATATCCGATTAACGTGTACCGAATAGCTTGCAATGTTTATGGTTACCGCTGTAAACATTTTCCTGTTTGTTTAGCCATTTTTTGATCTGCGGTTCTCTATGTACCGTCAACTGCTATTTAACTCAAAAAAATTCTTTATCTCCGTTTTACATGCACTATCTGGAAAACGTATAAACCTACTCGCGATATGATTTAAAAACCCAATTATACGAACAAATATTTTCGATAACGTTGATTTAGCTAAATCAAACATTTTTCCAATAAATCTATATGAATCGGGTGTAGCTAGAGTCCATATAACTGCAAACAGTTACTTTTCCAGCAATATTTTTAGGTTCTCTCCACCAAGCACTAAATGTAAATTTATAATGAAGATACCTAGGAGTTTCTCAAAAGACTCTCTGGACATCGAAAGTTTTGTTGGAACTCGATGCTATCGCAATTAAATACAATCCTTTATACATACATACAAATTAGTATGTGGTGGGGTCCCTTTTTTGCAAATAATCAATATCAGTGGATCATATTCGGAGTCCGACAAATCACACGATAATTTATTAATATTTGAGATATTGTTTATTAATCTGTGTCCATGCTCCATAGCAATGTAAACAATAATTTTCTTTTTTTCTCCACTCAGTTTACGCATTGTGTTTACAATTTAAAAAAAAAAAAAAAAATTAAAAAAATTTGATAAACACAAAATAACGATATAGCGTTCACTACGTTTTAAAGCATTCCCAATGACACTAATGTCTTTTTGACGTTTGGTGGCACTATATCACACCGACAACATTTAAATATTGTAAATCATTCACATACAACCTGATTTTAATATACAGTTAGTCAAAATCAAACTCATACACTATAAAAAATTTATTTATTTAGCAGAAAACTAGCTTTATAATAGTTTTTCTATAAATTCAATAATGCAAATATATCAAAGAAGCCCTTGTATAGTGAAAGTAAAACGAAGGACAAAAAACGGTACAAAACAAATTCAGTATGGATTTTTTTTTTTAAATGTTCCTTTGTTTATGTCAAAATATAAGTCATACAGTTTAGTATAAATAAGTTTTAACTTAGATAATTTAATGTGGTTATTAGTTTGTAATATTTATAACTGCTCCAAAGTGTCTAAAGTAAATAATAAATTTGTATTTCTTTAAAAAAAGTTGATTCTTATTAAAATGGGACGCCAAAGAGGGCAATCATCAGAAGATGAAAGGAAATTAATGGTTTACCATTATAAACAAGGGAAATCATTGCGTGAAATTGGTAAAATCGTTAACAGGAGTCACGCAACGGTACAATGTGTTATAGAGAGGTATCAAAATAGGCAAGGTATAAAGAATAAGAAAAAAATTAGTGGCAGAAAGATTTTTAATTCCCAAGATGAGCGGTGGATAGTAAGGCAGGTCAAAGAAGATCCGAAAATTAGTGCACCGAAACTAGCCCTGGCAGCTGAAAAATATTTAAATAAAAAAGCACATCCCGAAACAGTACGAATTATTTTGAGGAAAAATGATTTTCATGGAAGGGTAGCGAGAAATAAACCACTTATTAATAAACAAAATCGTAAGAAACGGTTAAACTTCGTAAAAGAATATGGAACGAAGGATTTTGATTACTGGAGGACTGTAATTTATGCTGATGAAAGCAAATTTAATTTATACGGGTCAGATGGGAAAATTCCAGTATGGAGAAAACCTAATGAGGAGTTGAAACCTGCTAATTTGCGAGGAACAGTTAAACACGGTGGTGGAGGCGTCACTGTGTGGGGATGTATGTCAGCAGCTGGAACAGGAAAGCTCGTGTTTATTGATAATATAATGGATCAGGATGTGTATTTAAGAATTCTTCAAAACAATTTGAAAGCTAGTGCTCAAAAACTTGGGATTTTGGACAATTTTAAATATTATCAGGACAACGATCCAAAACACAAGGCTCATAAAGTCCGTATGTGGTTGCTTTTTAATTGCCCAAAAGTGTTGGAGACACCACCACAGTCTCCAGATATGAATGTTATAGAGAATCTTTGGAGTCATTTAGGAAATGCTATCAGGAAACACAACATTTCTAATCAAAATCAGCTCAAAACGGCTTTACAGAAGGAATGGGAGCTAATTAGTCCGGCCTACTGTGAAAAATTAGTAAGGTCTATGCCTAACCGTCTAAAGGCAGTTAAGAATAACAAGGGATATCCAACAAAGTATTGAATGCTGCAATTAAGCATTAACTATTTTGATTTAGTATAGAGATTTCTACTATTGTAGCAGTTATGTATGAGTTTTATTTTGACTCATTTTTTGAATTACGCAAGCTAATTTAATTATTATATTTCTTAGATAGGATGAATTCAAATAATTTTTTTTGTAAATTATCTTAAATAATAGTATAATCATTATTAATATAAAAAATGCAATAAATTATGGTTTATAACCTGTTAAAATGAAAATAATTTTTTTTTCTAATAGTGTATGAGTTTCACTTTGACTCACTGTATATGTTTATAAAATGAAATAATATATGCCTTTTTTATTTCGTTTTGGAAATGAATTAAGATATATGAAATTTTGATTTCGTATTTTCATTAATGAAAACGCGAATAATAAAAATTGATAATTAATAATTAATAACTAATCATTAATAATTAATAATTATTTTTTCATTAATGAAAACGAGGTATTTTAATACATGTTAATAATTAATAATTAAAAATCAATAATTAATAATTATTAGGTATTTTTTCATTAATAAAAACGAGATATTTTAATGCGTTTTTAATAATTTATAATCAATAATTAATAATTAATATATTATTTATATATTAATATATATTTTCATTAATGAAAAGGAGATATTATAATACAATACATTTTTAATAATTAATAATTAATATTCAATAATTAATAAGTATTTTTTCCTTAATGAACAATAAATAATACAATTTTAAAAATTAATAATCAATAATTAATAATTAATGCGAACTTTTTCATTAAGGGAAGCGAGATATTTTAATACATTTTTAATTATTACTCGTAATTATTAAAAACTTATTAAAATATCTCGTTTTCATTAATGAAAAAATACTTAAACGAATTAAGATTTGTTTTTATAAAATGAAATAAAATTAGCCTTTTTTAATTCATTTTCAAAATGAATTAAGGTATTTGTTTTAAAAATGAAATAATATAAGCCTTCCTTAATTCATTTTTGAGTTTTGTCATTTTCCTAAATCGCTTTTTTTAATTCATAATTTAAAACAAAAAAAATGAATTAATATAAGTCGCAGCTGTTTATACAAAAATCAACTTTTTTAATTCATTTTTAAAGAACTTTGTTAATTCAGCCTTTTTTAATTCGGTACTCCATAGTTTAGGTATGTTTATACGAGTATGTACTATAAGGACTACTGCTACGCACATGAAAGATGGTAGAAAATATTTACAGTCAATGTGTGTTGGTGGGTGTAGTATATTAAATTTTGTTACTTGTATGGTGGTGTTGTTAATCTCTTTGTGTTTCTGTGTATTCACGAAACAACTATGATATTATTGAAATCATGCATTATGTGAACACAATGAGATTTTGTATATTCGACTCAAATAGGATTTTTATACTTTGTATAATCGAATTGGTTTGAGTCGAATTGGAATTGGGAGCTGTCTTATACAATTCATTTGAATGGTTTATTTAGGTAGGATTCATAAATTTTTTTACAGGGTATTACATACTGAATCAAATTGTTTTCTAATTAATTTAATTAATATTATAATTATAAATTGACTAAATAAATAAATAAATAGATAAATAAAATGCGAATTTAGAAATGTTGGTTTAAGTTAAGTTAAGATTTGATTTTTAACACAAAATATTGAGTTCATTTATGTGAACAAAGTGGAATTATGTTAAATCATTTTGGAAGGCTAAATGTTTTTGAGTTTAATGGTTATCTTAATGGATTTATTGAAATTTAGATGGTAGGATGTACACATCGATAAATTTTTAAGAAAGTAAGGTTTCATTGCATTTATTTATTGTTTTATTTACTTTGCATGGTTGATTTGGCAGGGAATGAGGTCCGTGAACTGAGTTAAAATTTTGGATATATTTATATTGATTTATTAATCAAGAGATCAAATTTCTAAATTATTGATTAGGTGCAGGATTTTGGTGGCGGAGATCTCTTCAATAGGGGAATGATGCTAATTGGATTTTTATTTTGGTATTCTAATATTTTATAAATTTTATTTTTGAGTTGCGAAAATGACTAAGGTGAAGGAAATCAATTGAATATGTACACTATCAGACATACATTTTTGAACGACGTCCGGGATTAATCACTGGAGCTGATTGGGGTAGACGATTTTGCTACTAGTGCAAATTTCTGCTCAGTTGAAAAAAAATTTCTTTTTAAGAAACTAACGATATTGTTTGATATTACATATTGTAGGGATTTATTTTGATAAGTTTCTTGTCGTTGCAATGCTTTTATTATCAAGTTTTTAATGCTTTCATCTATTTGTTTCGAGAGGCTCCTTTTCAATCCCTAAATTAAATTTTTGAATACATAGTTAAAAATTTTTGTTCTAAATTATCAAAAATATCTTCCGCTAAAATCAATCACTTTATTGGTATTAAATTGTAATTTATATTAATGTTGCTGTTTCGTTTAAAAATTTATGTAAACACTTGGGTGCAAAAAAATCGCACATTGCTCAGTTTTTCACAAAAGTGCAAAAATATCAAAAATTTCCAATACATATTTGTTTAATTTTTTTTAATGCAGATTCAAAGTCTATTTCAATACCTATCCAGTGGTAACTTTTTTGTATTTATACGTGCCATTAAACTAATTTTTGGGGGTAAACATCTGAGGTATACGTTTTTGTGAATTTGTCAGCATGAACATTAGTAGTAAAAATCAAATTAAAACGTGGAAATTAGAAAAAATATTTTTATTAATAACGAGCATTCCCTCCGGCCCGAATGACAGCTTCCATTCGATAAAGTATTGATTTCACCAAAGTTTTCACAAAATCTTCAGATATCGCCTCCCATTCCTCTACGATCGCCTGTTGCAGCTCCTGGAGACTCGTTGGAGCAACATCTCTGGCTCGAACCGTTCTTTTCAACTCGTCCCATATATGTTTGATGGTATTGAGGTCCGGGCTTCGAGCTGGCCACTCCATGACAAGCACATCCACCTCTTGAAGGTACTGGTACACTACACCAGCCGTATGCGGGCTTGCATTATCCTGCATGAACAGAAAGTTTTCACCAATAAACCCGGCAAAAGGTATGACATACTCCTCGAGTACTTCCTCAATGTACCGTTGAGAAGTCATTCCTCTTGACCGACCGCCAGTATTGGCTCGGGTGATGAATACAAGATCTGTCTTCGCCTCTAGTGATATGCCTCCCCAGAACATGCACGATCCACCGCCATACGAAACACGTTCTTGGATGCAACATTGTGCATATCGCTCTCCTTGTCTTCTGTACACTCTTTCGCGTCCATCGGTGCCATATAAACACATCCTGCACTCGTCAGAGAACAGGACTCTACTACATTCTTCTTCTGTCCAATTCAAATGCTCTCAATTTCGGCCCGTTTGCTGGTCTATGCGCAGTTAGATTAACTTCTCGAAGTCGTCTTCTACATGTCCACCGACTGACTTCGACTTCACGAACTTCTTGGAGCCGCCGTCCCAGTTGAACCGCATTCATAGGACGATTTCGCAACGAAGTTGTTACAAGAAAGCGGTCATCACACTGTGCTGTAGCACGAGGTCGGCCAGATCCTTGTCGCCGTCTGAAGCCACCAGTTTCCTGATAACTCTGCCGCACTCGACGAACGGAGAATCGGCTCAAATTTAGTTGTCGAGCCAATTTACTTTAGTTCTGCCCTGCATCAATTAGTGCAACCACTTGTGCGGCTACCTCTGGTGTGGTATCCATTTCTTTGCTCCGGTTGAAGACGTAATTAATAGAGGACCGTTCAGACTAAGCGTCGATATGCGAATAATGACAATTGCGAGCGAGATATTTCATGGCATGCTATTGTATTGATCTTGTTGAATTATTTTTAGAATTTAATTCGAAAACCTGCTGTATGCATTTTACTAAAAATTACTTTGTTGGCATGGTACAAGTACCAAAAACGTACCACTGGATAGGTATTGAAATAGACTTTGAATCTGCATTAAAAAAATTTAACAAATATTAGATTTGATATTTTTGAACTTTTGTGGAAAATTGAGGAATGTGCGATTTTACCCAAGTGTATAGATTGAAATATTATACTAATTAAATGAATAGCATCGTACGTTATCTAGGATAAGGGAAATTCCCTTTTATATGATTTTATAAACTACATTGCATTGCAAAAATATTTGAGGTATTGATGAAAATGTTTCAACAATTTTTGTCAGTTTAATTTAATTTAATTATATCAAAGTGTCATAGTTTGTTCGGGTATTTTTGTCTGATGGTGTAGTTGATATAAAGTATATTTATTTATATATAATTGTTAGATCGTCTCCAAGCTACAGAAATTTTGGTGAATTCTCGATCAACATCCAGAAACTCCAAGCATCCAGCAGTTATGTGGCGTAGAAAATGTATTGTTCTTGTGATATCTATTTTATTTTATTTATCTCTAACTAATTTATATACATAAGTAAATTTCTATTAATTAAGTAGTAAAGCAATTTAGTTTTCAGTGATACCTGGAAAACTCTATTTGAGTTTTATTAGTAAATATCATATATAGGTACATGTAGTACTTAACTAAAGTATTGATATTGTAGACTTTTTGCGTAGTATTAAGATCTATGTTTAAATTATATTATATACTTTTATAAATAAATAATTAATTTTAACATTATTAATTTCCTTTTTTCTAGATCTGTAGGAAATTGTCGATTAGTTTAAATTTAATAGTATGGTTAAATATATATTTTCAACTTTTTATTTTAAATCTAGTTACAGTAGGTAAACAATTAATTAACTATCTACAGGAGAACAGTTACTAATGAAACAAGTGCTGTGAATTTAAATTATAACTTAACAATTTAAAATTTTTAAACATTCTTTTAGAATTTTTAGTTTAGAAGTGGGAGAGTTTTCATATGCAATTTCATAAAATGTTAATTTTTGTAATAGTCGTATGTAATATATTGTGATTTGCTCATAAATAATACAATTTTCAGAATATAACATTGTTCCAGAATTAATCATTAATATGGGATTACAATTAATCCTGAATTTCAGAATTAAATTTTAGTTTGGTATTATGGTGATTTATTAATTAAAATTAGTTTTCAGAGTTGCCTGAGAATTTGTATATTAATTTTATTTGTTGATTCTTGATATAATTGTAGTACCTAACTGAGTTATTGATAATTTTAGGCTGTTGTGGTGCTGTAACATTATCATTTTCAAATTATTTATTATACAATTTTTTAAAATAATTGAATTTATAATTATTTATTCTCTTTTTCTTGATCGGAAGGAAATTTATGATTAGTTTTAAGTAAAATTTTATGTTTAAAATGGTTTTTAACGTTTATTTTAATTCTTGTTGCAGTAAGTAATAATTAATTAATTATATATAGAAGGACCATGAAAAATGAACTAATTGCTGTTTTTGTAATCTTAGCTTAGTAATTTTAAATTTTTTTTTTAAATATTTTATCAGGTAAATTAATGAAAGGTGGACAAGGGGAATTACAACATTAATAATGTTTAAGTCCTGATTTAGATTTAGGGAGACCTGTGTAGCCGGACCTGGATTCCAGAGAAATGATCCTCTAATAATGTAGTTAGATTGTGCTGTCTTGTGCTAACCTATTTATTATATATAATACTAATAATTTACTAACTATAGATCGCTTTTGTGTCAGTAACCGGGTCGAGTCTGTCCTTACTAATAATCCTATCCAATCCTTCGGCTTTGTTATGTGTGAAAGAGTGTACGGTATGTGCCCGGGAATCCGGGAGTCTTGCTATAATGCTTGGCCGTACATTCTCAATCAATCAACCAATTTCACATACAACCTGATTTTTTGACGTTTACACTACGCGATTTGCACCGCGCAAAATATTGTACAACAAATATTGCATTTGAATCGCATGTGTAAAAAGAAGTTTTTAAGCACGAATTTTTTATTAAACACAATTTTGTAAATTGTCATTATTTACTACATACATATGTGGCCAAATGAATGATTTTTGAATATGGGAATGAAATTGTTAAAACGTATTTGAAAATGTAATTGTAAAAACTTTCATTTAATTTAATAATAAGTTTCATCTTGATTATAAAATGATTCACTTAATTTGCAAATAGTTTCATTTAATTATATTCTTGTACTAAATATCGTTTAAGCATGATCAGTTAGTTGCGATCAACAAAATATTTCAAATAATATCCAAAATTGACAATTTACATCAATAGGAAGAATAAAAAGAATATTCTGTCATACTTAAAATATACGCCGTTGTCTTTTGAATAAATTATTGCTTTTCAGATTGGTTTGCTAAAAACTTTTAAAATATATTATAATAATTTAACAAAATGGATAATAATTATAGTGAAGGTGTGTATTTATTAAATATTTGCATAGTTATTGATTTGTTTAAAATATTAAAAAAAAACTAGGGCTATCTTTCTTTATTTCAAATAGTTTAAGGTGGAGCCCAGGTGACTTTCGGTGTTTGATTAATCTATATACAGACTATTTCACAATATTCGACCGCCAACCAAAAAAAAAAAATCGTATGCAGCGAGATTGCTGGTACTTTATTTTACATGCTTAATAATTTATAATATGTATATACATATGCTACCGCACGCCAAGAAAAAGATAAGTGGCAAGCAGTGTAACGGGAAGTGGAAACGTCTTAAAACAATGTATAAAGAAGTAAAAGACCACAACAATAACAGTGGAAATTCCCACAAGAAATGAGAGTATTATGTTCTAATGGATGAACTTTTAAATAAAAGGCCAGAAATAACTCCTCCTGCAACCTGTTCCAGCGATGATCCTAATATAAGAACAAATTATCAAACGAACTCATCTGAAGCAGGTTGCAGTAGCAATTACGATTTTGCAGACTTCATAATCGAGGAAACCACAACCACTTCTCCGCCATCAGTCTTAAAAAGAAAACGGAAAATTATCGATGAAGAAAAAAATTAAAAGACATTCTGATAAGATGGAAAGACAGAACCGATTCATCGGATTGTTTGAAAAATAAGTTGTTAAAATAGTTAATTAAAAAACTATAGTGTATTTATTTAATATTTGAATGAAAAATGAAATAATTATTATGAATATATGAATAAATTATACACATAAATATGTATGAATTATGAATGAGTTGCCCTGTTGTAAACGCCTTGTTACACTACCCTTGTCTTTGTATGGTGTGAGAAGGTAACTTTTAAGGCTGTATCCCAGATCTCGCACCGTATGTCTGTCATCCGGAATTATTGAAGAACCTATAAAACAGGTAGCACATTCAAATTACTAATGCAAAGTAGATATGCTCGTATGTATATTTAATTATTATTTATTTATATATATAATTTACAATCCATTTGAAATTTTTGTGAATAAATATGACCTTTTGAAAAGGCAGGAATCATAAATAGATCCTGCCTTACCTGCTAGCAATCTATGTAGTTCATATAATGATCACAAACACCTTGTAGTAAAACCGAATGGAATTTTTTTCGGTTTACCTATGAGTTTGTATATTCATGTGACGCTGGAATAGCAATGTGGGATTATAATCTTTTATAATCTTGGTTTAGTTTGTATTTTATTTTATAAAATTGTTCTATATTATCCGGGAATTCAGTTTTGTTTTGGAAAAAATGGTGGTTTCCAAGGCTTTTGTTTCAGACGGCCAAGCAAAGATTTTTTTTTGGTGATTGATTTTTAATATTTGTTTACAAATATCAAAAACGACGTTCCAGCAAGCGCTAATGGTGAATTCAGAGAGGAAAATTTGCTAGCTCGTGATCACGAATTATTGAAATTTCGTCAACTTTGTACCCCCTCCAATTTTTTTTGTCTTTTCTTTATGGTTGCTCTATACTTTTTTTTGTAGCACATTTTTTGACATTTCTCCTTTAAAATTGTATTCCTTACTGTGTATTAGTCGTGTTTTGATTTTTTTTGTGCGAAATATTTAATTTATTAGCTATTTATTTTTTGTCGTTGAATATTTTGTGATCTTAATTTAGTTTTTTTAGTAAACTGTCAGAGGTAGATTAATATTCAATAATCTAATCATCAATAATATCTTAATTAGTATTCAATAATCAATAATAAATAATACAATATTCAATAATTTTATCTAAAAATGAATATTTCGAAATATTTAATTGTTGTCATAATTTTAACGTTTTAATAAAATTTAAATCTGTGTGGTCATTATTAATTAATTTTCTCCTTCCTTTACTAATTTTTTTTTTAAATTTCCGATAGTTATTTTAATTTTTCGTTTCATTTTGTTTAACAATGTCTGAGGAGAATATGTCACAACTGTCTTTTTCAAGACAACAACAAAAACTTTCTTTATTAAAACAATCCCAACTGTCTTTATCTAGACAAAGGACAACTGCCATGCGGCGCACGCGGTTATTGTTGCTTATATGGCTCAGAAATATGAATCAACCATAAAAAGAACTCGTCGATTCGGAGTTAATCCGATAATTCGTAATCGACCATGTTCTGGTTATTACCACAGTTTGGTGAATGAGATGAGGTTAACGGATGAAGCTAAATTTTGTAACTTTCATTGCATGCCACAAACAATATTTGACGAGCTATTGGGAATCGTTGGCCCTTCCATCCAGCCATTATGAATAAACCGACTAACAATATCCGCAAGTGAAAGACTGTCCTTAACACTTAGGTAAGTGATATACTTTTACATTTATTTTAAAACGAAAACTATAATGAAGTTCTATTTTCAGATACTTAGCTAGTGGGGACAGCATGATATCTATTGGCCGATATGGATTTAGGATTGGGCAATCGACCACATCAAGTATAATCCGGGAAACATGTCTAGCGATTTAGAACAAATTAAAATTAACGTGTTTTCCAGAACCCACAACCGAAATGTGGCAATCCATTGCCAACGAATTTAAATCTAAATGGAATTTCCCAAATTGTATAGGGGCCATGGATGGGAAGCATGTAGTTATTCAGGTAAAGTTAACGCTTTTTTTGTTAGTTTGATTATTATTGTAATTTAGTTTCATAATATTCGTCGTTCTGTTATATTTGTAGGCATTTTCGCATTCTGGTTCCGTATACCACGATTATAAAAACAGCTTTAGTGTCGTATTGTTTGCGGTATGTGATGCCAACTACAAATTTACAGTTGTGGATATTGGAGCAAGTGGACATACTAGTGACAGCACAATTTTCGACGCATCGATTTTGGAAAATCTTTGATGAACGATGGTAGTGAATTATGTTTACCACCACCAAGCTCCTTGCCCACGACTGTAGAAGATGCCCCCTTTGTATTTGTGGGAGACGAAGCATTCCCTCTACTGTCGAATTTGATGCGGCCGTACCCTGGTCGCAATGCTCGAGTTTTGCCGGTAGAGCATAATATTTTTAATTACCGCTTGTCCCGAGCCAGAAGAGTGATAGAGAATGCATTCGAATTTTAGCCGCCAAGTGGCGTATATATCGGCGGCCAATTCTGGCAAGCAAGCCAACTGTGCTTAACATCATTAAAGCCACAGTTTTGCTGCATAATTGGATTCGGGCCAACCAAAACAGTAACTATATATCCAACGATTTGGTGGATAGTTTAGTACAGGGTAATTGCGACCAGGGAGATGGCGTAATGAAGGTGATGCCCAAGGAATTCGAGATATTGAAAGGGTGGGTTCGAACAATTCCAGTAGAACTGCATCAAAAGTGCGAATACAATACACCAGTTATTTTAATAATCTGGATATACTGCCATGGTATCAATCAGCTATAGGCTAAATGGGCGGCTTAGTAAATTAAATTGAATAAATATAATATTTTAATTCATAAGTTTATAAGTTTAATAAAATTTCATGTGACTAAATAAAAATGTAACAATAAAAAATATAAAAATGTTTTTTTATTTATTCTTCTAAATGTCTTCTTCTCATTATGCCTTCCATTCCCAACTGCCATGATTGCACTACCTCAATTTGTTCTTTCTCGGCCCAATTAAAAATTTCATCCTCTACACTCAAAGCATAATTAAGCCCTAAGCTTATTTTTGGCAAAGTACCTGGTTAAGGCTTGCTCGTGTCTTTTTTTTTTTTTTTGGTGGTGGTTCTTCTCGAGTAATTAGTGTGGGTATGATATCTAATTATGTGATAATTGATTTTGTGGCTGAGGTGATTGATTCTATTGGCGTAGTTGATTCAGTTATAATTTCTTCATCGTCTGAACAAAAATCACGTTCAGATAAATTGGCAGCAGTGTCATCAAATAGTAGTTGCACAGTTTTATTTTGAGTAGTTGATACTGCCACCGATGTTGAACAGCTACACTGCGACGACGTTGGCAAAATAAAACTTCTTTCAGTAGTTCTAGAAATATTTAATTATTAATACAAATATGAATAATGTTATTTCATAATAATTACTTTTAAAAGTTTCAAAATAAAGGTATTTTAAAAGGAAAATTACGAAGATTGATTTAAGCCTTACACACGTAGTAAGGCTAAAATAAAATCTTGAATTGTACATAAATATAAATCAATTCGTTGACATAACGCTGTACAGGTAATTTGAAATAGGCATTATTTTACGAAACTGAATATGAGTTTTGGTTAGTAAAATGTCTGTTAAGTTTGTGTAAAAAAAATTAAAACAAAACCCAACAGAAATTTTTAAATTACATAGCCCCTTTAGAAGGTGCCTTTTTGTACATAATTTAGTAAACATGGAATAAAATGGAAAATATTTATTATATATTTAATCAACCAATAAATAAATAATTAAATAAATATATGTATGTATTTACACTTCATCGTCATCATTATTGAAATATTTCATTTCTTTAATAAATTCTTCGTGACTCGGATTGATTTTTTTTTATGAACTACCACTCCGTGGTATAAGGCTAGCTTTAACTCGGGAATATTTTGCTTTGAGGCTTTTCCACATGCTAATACACCCATCGGAAGATATCCCAAAAGCTTTATCAACCTCTGTACATTTTTGCCGGCGTACGCTGTTATGTTTATATAGCGGGTGTTGTAATTTCCATAACAGTTCACGGCCCGGCTTCTTAAGTTCTTCGATAAGATTATGGTTAATTTTTGAAATAGTCATTTTTAGATAAAATTATTGAATATTGTATTATTTATTATTGATTATTGAATACTAATTAAGATATTAGTGATGATTAGATTATTGAATATTAATCTACCTTCTGACAGTTTACTATAAAAACTAAATTATGATAACAAAATAATCAACGACAAAAAATAAATAGCTACTAAATTAAATATTTCCCCCAAAAAAATACAAAACACGACTACTACACAATAGAAATAAAATTTTAAAGGAGAAATGTCAAAAAATGCGCTACAAAAAAAAAGTATAGAGCAACCATAAAGAAAAGACAAAAAAAAAATTGGAGGGGGTAAAAAAGTTGACGAAATTTCAATAATTCGTGATCACGAGCTAGCAAATTTTCCTCGCTGAATTCACCATAATGGAAACACCAAACCTGTCCGAGACTGATCTATAAAAATATAACATTTATGAATTATAAAAGTTATTATATATTTTGTATGTAAGCAATTTGTAAATTTACGTACCTAAAACATTCGATCTTAGCCAAATACCATAATGTCACCAGCAATTGCTTTTCAAGGGCAATTCTTGGATGACCTCGTGCGACATCGACTTACTTGCTATTCATGTCACAAATATTTTGGAACATCAGCTCATAAATGCTTGGTAACATGCTGAAATGTGCCTTAATCTGTTGATCATTTAAAGGACGCACCGTATTTTCGAAATAATTTAAATTTTTCGGTCTTTTATCACTTTCAAACACCGGAATCCAAGCTATTTTCGCACTTAGCGCAATTTCAATTAATTCTCATTGATCCATTTACTAAGCATAATAAATTTCTTTAGAAATTCAAACTAATCACTTCAATTAATTACTTATACTTTCACTATATGATACCCTATATAAGGGGCTTCACTATATGATACCCTATAAGGACAACACAAATTAGTTGACTGATTTAAAACAAAATGCGTTGCTGTCACAAAAGTATTCTGTTTATTCTATTACATTCTTTAAAACATTTCGTTCAGGATATTCTTAGGTCCCGATATTCTATTCCTTCTGCTTTCTGTGGAATGAATAAAAGAGAACACGCTTTATTCCACATTTTATAATAAAATATGCAAGTTAAATTTTCTTTGAGTGAATCGAAAAATGTTTGTAGGGTATTCAAATTTAGCACACCATCTAATAAATCTTGTAGTTTTGGCAGATCAATAAATCAAAATGGCTGGATTATTAAAAGGTAAGTAATTGCAAATAAATCTGAATACTGAATAAATGCAATACTATACCTATAAACAAAGCGGCAAGCTAAAACCATCACCCAGCAGTACGAACTGTAAGTCCAATTTATGGAAAACCATAAGAAAATTGCAACACGAAAAAAATCTGATAAAACAATTAGTCATTTATGGGATCGATTATTAAATATGCTGAATGGGGGAATCGGTCCTCAACGAACAAAAGACAATTGGAAAAAGCTAATCTATAAACACAGTAATGAGTAAATTTAATATGTGTAATTAATATAAGTATTGTGATTATTTATTGTGATTAATATTCGAGAATTGGGGCAATATTTTACGCCACAAAAAGCGCAAAGAAATTATTCACTTAAATGAAACTGGCGGGGGCCCAGAAATTTCAGCAGAAAATAAATTAAAACCGATCGAGGAAAGGGCACTGAGTGCACGGGGAAATTTAGTAATCGACGGTATAATCAATATAGAAGCCGGTTTTAACGATGCCATTGATGGAGCACCAGTACTACCAATATAGTAAGACGATCATAGAACAAATGAACCAGTTGCTTGTTCATCGAAAGACTGCACAACTAAGCCAGCACCAACACCTAGTTAACTAAAATTAAAAAACACGAAAAAATACTTCAGGCGGTAATGAAAATTGTATTAGATATGCACTTAGTTAAAAGTTTTAAATTACGTTTATTTAGGTGATGAAGAATAAAAATCAAATAAAATTGCTGAAAGACTTCACACCATCGCGGACAGCATTAATCATTTGGCCGAAGCTATATACGAAAGCCGGAAATAACTCGAATCATTCAGTCACCAATCAAAAATGTATGAATTATTAAATGTGATAAAAAATTTATAATTATGAAATTTAAATGTAAAGACTAATCATTTTGTGAATCTGTGTAAGTGTAGGAGAATTATCGGTTTCTGCAGCATTTTCATCAACATCATGATCAGATCTTCTCCACTGTCTGAACTACCGTCACTGTCGGAACTATCGTCACTGTCGGAACTATCGTCACTGTCATTTCTTTCATCTAAGTGCATGTTATGCAATGTACAAACAGCATAAATAATTTGCGATGCCATACGTGGATGATAATGAAGAGTTCTATGACGAAGTAAACATCGAAAGCAGGAATTTAGGACCCCAAAATACTTTACAATAATATTTCGAGCACGAACTTTTCATTAAATCTAAACTTGATAGTCCCATTTTCTGTGTCAGCAAAATTGGTTAGAAGCCACGGTTCGAGTGGAATCCGGAGTTCTCAAGTAAAAAACTTGTTTGTCTTTCAACTGAAATAAATTTGCCCAATTAATGTGCTCCTAATTTAGATGTCATCCAAATGGCTGATTCATGAAGAGAGCCGGGAAAACGAGCATTAGCGTACAAAATGCGCATTTCACAACAAAAGACGGTGTTGATACTACGATAACCCTTGCGGTTTCGAAATAAATTCCGTCGAAAAAAATCGGCATTTTCTGGTGGTCCAACTAAAGCTATGTGAGAACCATCTATAGCCCCTATAATTCCAGACATTTGGAATTTCTGGTTAAACTTGTTTTTAACTTCTGCTAGCTCTAAAACATTTTGTGGAAATTTAACAAAATCGTTCAAGAGCTGTTGAACGATTAGTTTCATTATTTCTCTAATCACCCGAGAAACGCAGGGTTGAGATAGTGAAATAATTTCGCAGTTTCCAATTGACACTTGATATGAACCATGGCCAAAATAGTGAAGAACTGAAATAATTAGTTGTACGGCTGGTTTTGATTGCTGACGTCCCGAAGGTGTCACAATTTAAATCTATAGTTATGCCTTAAAACAAAAAGTTTTCATCCAAAGAAAGGACATGTATATTCTTAGATTTCCAATAGCTGTACGACAGGATTAAAAGGGATAAGGGGGTGGGACCTCCTGCCCTAAATTGCTGATGCCTTCGATATAACAACTAAAGTAAGGCAAAGAGGCCCAATAGCTCAAACTCTCTTCAATTTTTCATTGTAGTGGGTCATTCGTAAGCTCAATCAATAAATGGGCCTTCAGATAAATGAAACGAAGAATAAATGCATAGTCATCGCGAGAAGTCAGATGGTTGGATACTTTATTTTAGGAGATGCATATGACCGTGCATTTTACGCCAACATCAAAATATTCAAGTCTCCTAATATATCACGCAAAATAAAACTGGATATTTACAAAGTGCTGATAAAACCAGTTATCACCTTTGTTTGCGAGTCTTGGACACTAGTAACACAAAACATCCACAAAATTGCTGTAACTAAACTTAAGATTAATTCTCGCTACCATCAAAGAGGCAGCCACGTACAGAATGCAAATGGATGAAGACATCAAAATTGATCTCGATAAAGTTGATATCATGGGATTCATAAAATCATCAAGGCCAAGATGGCTTGAGCACGTACTTCGTTCACAAAATCGAATAATTAAACATATCTAAAAATTGGCGCCAACGAAAGTAGGACCTCATGTGTGACCACCTACCCGATGGGTGGACGACATTGAAAGGGACCTAAACACACTCTGTTACCGTATCTAGCGCTCTATTGCGATGAAACGAACTGTTTGGAGAAACATCGTTTGACAAACTTGATTGTTCACCATTTTTTGGTTACCGAAATAGAGGCAAATATTGATAATATGAATTGAGAAATTACCAAACTGTCACCTTGCTCTGAAATATTATCCCAAATGATCTACAAACCTGCAAACTCACCAAATATCTTCACGAGTTTAGGCTAATTTTCGTGTTCTGACCAAACTTCAGGAAAACCACCTAGATTACAGGTATGTACATAAATTACAACCATTTTATGGTTTTGTCTTTTTTCCGATTTTAAATGTCTAATTCAAAATATTTTTAGTTTGCTTCAATAGTCAACTCTTTAAATTTATTACTAACGCAATAAAATGTATCGGGGCATGGGAAAAATTAGATAAGATCAAGTAGCGTTCGCTTAATAAATGTCAACAAAAAAATGTATCGTAGATCGGCCTTTCCGACATAAAAATTCAGTGGATCACATCATTCCAAGTAATGCTGCTTCGTATCTTTAAAAGTTTATTTTGTTCCTCCCTGTTAAATCACATATCTTACTGAATGAAAAAGATACTTTCCTATAAATATTGGGCAAAATAATATGACAAAGAAAATGAAAGTGTATAATGTGGCGAAATACCATTTTATCTCACCTCCGGTGATAATCCACCAGCATACTTAAGCGAAAACATAAAAAAATAAAAATGATTACCTCTTATTTAAATTTTATTTTTCCACCATCTTTTTCAAACATTTACACCATCTTAATTATAATAATAACATAAAAATATAAGAAGAATTTTTAATTTTTTAATAAATTATAAATTTTTACAATCACTTCAATTTAATTATATTTTCATCATCTAGATATCAGCATATTATAACCATCATCATCATCATCATCGTCGTCGTCATTAAGAATAAAATCTATATCTGGTATAAAATAATGTATAGATGTAACTCTCGGCCTCGACCACAAATTATCCTCTTCTTTCGTTTTTCGATTTGCTTTATATTTTTATATATAATTTTACAAAAATCTATTTTAATTAATTAATTATATTCAAATATTCAGATGTGGAGAAGAGTGTTGTCTTATACCAGAAGAAACAAAACAGAAAAAAAAATCAAAATTAGAATATGCTAATGCGGTGTACAATTTTCATTTTTATATAAAATTACACAGAAAATTTTCTTTTAGTTTTTTTTTTTTTTTTGTATTCTTGGAGATAAAATAGAAAAAAATGTTTGTATTGGCATAATAAAATTATAAACGAGAAGATTGTTAATTTGGGTATGAGGTATCACTTTCTTCTACAACAAAGTTAAAGGTGTAGTAAGTAAATTTTTAATACAAAATAAAGTTTAGGGTAGTTGGGTAATTCAACATTTTTGTAATTATTCATTTTAACATTTAAATGAATGCTTAGATGAATCCCACTTTATTAATGATGTACTCCTAATATTTTTTAATTAAATTATTTTTCTTTAGTTTAATCAAAACCTTTTCGAAATATACTTTTAAAACCTTTTCATGGAGTACTACCTATTTAAATCATTTAGGAATATAAAATAACCGCAATTATATTTTCACCCCGATTATACATACAACTCACCGGATTGACCGCGGACGGAATTTTATTCGAATTTAACGTTTGACATATAGAATACGTTGAATGAAAAGTGAACGAATGACAGTAATGCAGTGCGAAAAATTGATATTACTGAATTCGCGGGTGAAACGCACTCTATAGAAAAAGTGTCATTGTAAATACGCATCAAATTTAATGTGGATTTCAAACTGTGTAGTGGTACACGACTTATTTTATAATGGAAAATAGCACTAATAAACCGGTAAGTTGTGAATTAAAAAAAAATATAATTATAATTAAATTACCAAATAATTTTGTTTATAATTACAAAAATAAAAATATTTTTTTAGGAAACGTACAACAAACCGCGCTCAATTTTCGAAAATGGTGGGAGTGACGAAGCAGCACTCAGACATACCTAGGAATTAGACAAAATCAGGTATTGAAGTAAATAAAAAATTTTGGTAAAACCTGAGAGATGAACTAAATATGTTAGGACAACTATAGTACTATAGTAATCTGTTTTTATTAATTGTGTATAGCGACTAATTCCAAGGATAACACAAATAATCAGCTTTTAAAATATTTTTCTATAAGTCGAAATTATGTAATCCAAAATAATGAAAAGGAAAAGTTTTAGTTGACCCGTGATGGAATTGTACCATTACATTCATTGTTCAAATTCAAAATAATCTAGATAACCTCTTTTAATCTATTTACTGTTTTAATGATGGTAATCGAAGGTTACATAATCTGCAGTACAAGTGAAGTACTTTTTAAATACAACTGATAACGCAAAAAACACCGACGACTGTTATTTTAACCCTTAGATGATGTTAACATTTACCTTACACTAAATATGTTTGGGGTCGCATAGGACCCCATTACATTTTTAAATATACGTAGATATTACTTTCCTGTTATTAATAAAAAAACTAATTTAATTTCCAAAATTCAATTTATTTAATAATTGCGCAAAAATATACATATGTTACATATTGTATGTAATATTTTAAATGCTGCTTACAAGCAAAATTATTGCATTTCTCACATCGAATATGATATTTAGTATCCGATTTTCTTGGACAGATATTGCACAGTCCACGCTTTGCCTGATTAGATCTAACAGCCGAAGAAGTAGATGGTTGACTTTCAGTCTCTGAACTCGCAGTATCAGTTGATACTCTAGAAGAATATTTTTTGCCGAAGGACCTCGCGGTAATGTTTCTAGGTTTAGACCCAATTACTCTAAGAAAATTCGTCGTTTGTGGATCTTATTTTTATGATAATTGGGGATATAATTTCACACCAAATTACGAATGAATTATACGCTGAAACGTTAACAATATGTTTGAAAATATCGCGACAGGCCATCGAGCTGTTTTTTTTTTGCACGAATACGATGCGACCATCTGGTCTAATGTATCAACAGCTCCCTTAGTTTTATTATAATCAAGAATCATAAGTGGTTTTTTATCTGCTCTATTGCTTATATCATCGGTTTTATGTAGAGTACTTATCAACAACACATTTTTATATTTTTTAGGAACATAAGACATAATTGTTGTATTAGTAGAAAAACGCAAATCTAGAGGTATGAACTGGAAAGTTTTTTCACCTGTGTTAGTAGTGTCGGAATTTCGGGTTTTGTTTTTTCTAATAGTGCCCAACGTCGTTAGATTTCTTTTTAGTAACATCTGCCCTAAATTGTAATTGGTAAAAAAATTATCGTAGGTTACATTTTGACCTCTCAAAGCGAAAGTTAGATCAAGGACAACTCGGCAACCTTGATTCTTTTCCGGTTTGTCTTCAATTTTTCCTGTGTAGCTTGCTCTAAATGGTAATAATTGCTCATCTATTGTGTAGATACCCTATATCGCGTATTGGAGCGAGTTTATCGTAAGTTTTTTCTATTTTGCCTTGTATCTTTGACATCGAAGCGTATAGCCAGAGCCTTCTAGAGTATAGAGCCATAATCTTATTGACGTATTTTTTAGAAGATTTATACATACATAGTAAAAATGGTGTTTTTTATCTTCAAGTTTTTCAATGAAAAAAGGAAAAATATTATAAAATGTTTATATATAACTTTTCTACATATCTTTAAGAACAATATACGAAAAGGGTATATTGGTATTAAGCAAATATTTATTACATAAATATAAAAATTAAATTATTTCTAAAATATATTTTTCGTACTTTCATTTTGAAAAATACATCAAAGTTGGCTGTAGCGAATTAAAATAATACTTGCTAAATTTATCTCTAGTTTTACTAGTGCTCGTAAGATGTCTAAAATATTTACAGTAAAATACGAAAAAAAATTATTTAGTCACAAAATTATCACTCGTACTTAATATTTTGTGAATTGGTTTTGCTTTTCCTACAATTTTTTTACTTGAAATTTCCTCATGTGGTAATTTTTGGTATGATTTTACCAAATTTTTACGGCCATCACTGCCATCTATGTAATGTACATTGACTTCATGACCAAACGAATTGTAGTAAGCTTTTATTTTAATTTGACCAGAATGCTGTTGTTATGAATCTTTTTTATATTTTGGTTTAAATAATTCAATTATTACAAGAAAATGAAAACGATTTACTTAAACGACATTCATATGTGTTGAAATTCAAATATTTATGAAAGTATTTCAGAAATCATATTTAAGAATTTGTAACGTTTCCATTTAAAAATCTGCTTAAATTTTTCCAACAACATAGTAGCGCGAAATATAGACCTTCCTAATTTATTATCCCACAATATTAGTAGAGATTCATGGTTTGAGCGATATACTCCAGCTAAAATCATGAGTCCTATATAATCATGTAGGTCCACATAATCAATGTTTATCCATTTTTCACGATAAATATTAGCACCCTCTTTGTATGTCATATCTAAAATAATTTTTTCAGTAGGAGGCGGGAAATAAACTAAAAACGTTTCTTTTATAGTAGTTGGTCGAGCGGTGGTATATGAAGTCAGTCCTGGTACATTTTTTATTACATTTGATGTCGAAGTACGACCAATAAGTGTAAGCGCGATCGAACTCCATACAATATCATTATTCTTACAAGCTAAATTGATTACATTTTCAGTTTGATTCTGATTAGTAATTTCTTCGTGGTTGTCTTCCTCTTCACTGCTATCAAACGAAGTTTCTGGTATAACCAATTCAAAATCGTGCTCACTTTCGGAAATATCTTTTTCAAAATCAGTTTCGATTTCAAACTCCATAGCTCAAAACTGCCAATCAGCACAACGGTAACTTATGAATATTTGTTAGTAACAGTAAACTTTTGTTTTATTTTTTCTTACCAACAAAATAACAACAATATTATGATAATAATAATAATAAAACAGGAATAACACTAATAAAAATCAAACACTTTTGTAAGTTTTAATAAATTTATATATAGTAGTAGTTAGTTAATTTATCTAAATTATTCTTAACAAATCTAATGTGTTGCTTTAAAAACCAGTAAGTTAATCTGAAAGCTCAATAGAATTTGATGACAGTGACGTAGACCTAACGTACACTGCAGTTCACTTGAATAGGAACGACAGTTTTTTCGGAATATTTCGAAATCGATCCAACTTTTTCAAGATTGTCTTTTACAGGATTATCACTTGTTCAAAATGACAAAATTTTTAAATAAAAAGAAATTAGTAGGCCAGAAGAATTTTATTTTATTTTGTTTTTTCTTAAAAAGTGTGATTTTTGTTTGTGTCACTTGAATAGAAACGACCATAATTATCAATAAATTTGAAGTGTTAGCAACTTAAACTTAACTTAAATTATTTTTTTTTAAACGTTACCAATTTAACATAAAAAAATAAAAATATCGGTCGAGGAAAAAAAACTTAGTAAGGAAGAAATTTCCCAAATTAAAGTACTACACAGCGAAAATTATTCTATGCAAGCAATTGCAGATAAAATAGGAAGAAGTAAGACTGTAATTTTCAATTTTACAAAAAATCCAAGTAAATATGGCTCAAACAACAAAGGCCGAATTGTTGAGGCCACATCTGCAGCCGACAAGCGGGCTATACTAAGGACAGCATCCAATTGTGCACTATCTTGTGCAAAAATTAAAGCAAAAGTTGGTGTGGAGGCGTGCCGAATAACAGTATGGAGAGTGATTAAAAAATCAGATCAGCTTATTCGAAGAAAGCTTCAAAAGAAACCACCTCTAAATCAGGAGAGGAAATAGGAAAGGTTGGATTTCTCGAGGCAACATATGACATGGGCTGAAAAATGGAAACGTGTCGTTTTTTCTGATGAGAAGAAATTGAACCTCGATGGCCCCGATTGGTTTAATTATTATTTTCACGACCTTCGAAAAGAGGAAAAGTTCTTAACAAAACACCATAGCCGGGAAGGAGGCGTTATGGTGGGGGGGGGCGGTATCATTTTATGGTCCGGGAAATTTGTCATTTCCAACCGGAAAAATGACCGCAGCAACTTACAAGGGCATCCTTGAAGATGCATTTCCTAGATTCAATGATACTTTTGGGCCATTACCATATCTACAAGATAATGCCCCTATCCATACGGTTAATATAATTAAAACATGGATATCGCAGCAAAACGTAGAACTCTTGCCATGGCCACCGTATGCTCCCGATCTTAATATCATGGAAAACGTGTGGGGTTGGCTATCTCGGAAAGTTTACGAAGGTGGTCGACAATTCGATAACAAAGAAAGCCTTATTAAGGCGATAAATGAAGCCTGGAAGGAGATTTATTTAGATTATTTAAAATCTTTGTATGACTCCATCTCCTCCTCACAGGTTGTATGAAGTTATTTTTAATAAGGGAAGTAGAACGCATTACTAAAACCATGTAAACTAAATTAATGTTTAATAATAAATCGAACTCAATTGTATTTATAGTCAACAAAATAACTTTTTATTAAGATTAGTTAATCGTTCATATTCAAGTGAACATTCAAATTTACCATTTTCTTAGAAAAAACAAGAAAGCAAAATTAATCATGAAAAAATAAATTTGTTTTTCCTTTAATATTTACTGCTTAATCAGAACTTATAATCCTGTAAAAGACAATCTTGAAAAAGTTGGATCGATTTCGAAATATTAACTGTCGTTCCTATTCAAGTGAACTGCAGTGTATGTTCCTTTTGGAACATTGTATTCTAATTCAGAGAATTCCGGTTCCGATGAAACTGCTATTCATGGATTGAGAAATATATGCGTAACCAAATTGAGCAAAATTGTTTTAATGCTCCTCGAACAAGCCAAATTATCTCACCAATTATATGTACCAAAGAATCGCAGAAAAGTAGAAAAACAAAAAGAAATTTAGGTGTGCAATAAATTTCTTCATCTGGAAAACTCAAACAAAATATAAAATGTATTCCATTGGCAGACTGCAAAAGGAAATGTTCAACAAAAATAAATTATGAAGGCTAAAAGAAAATTTTTGATGAATATTGGAAACTAGTTAAGTTTTGAATTATTTTTAAAATAGGTAAATGGTATTGCTGTCCGCTTTAGTGTTAACCAATTCATCAAGAATGACCTTTAAAAACGAGCTCTTACGACGGTGATTGATTTCGTTTCCACAATTTCTATGTTATTACCTAATACACCAATTTTAAATGATTATATTTAAAAAAAACGTTTATTTTAGGAAATTATGATATGAGGTCCGCTTACATTTGTGGTTTAATCGACCTTCAAACCGTAAAGTATAGAGAAACTAATTCTATTAAATCTTGCCATTATTCATCTAAATTCTTGTTGAAAAATTCTGGCAATCGGTGTGAAGTATGCAAGAAATGTTTATTGGATACATTTGGAGAAACCCGTAAATTTATTGATATTATATGTGATAAATTGTACAAATGTCCTGGTGCTACACCGGAAAAACACAAACGTGGAAGCTGTTCTAAGTATAATAAAATGCTTCCAAAAGAAACTACAGATGGAATTATCAATCATATTAAAAGTTTTTCAGCATATACATACATAAGTCGCATTATTCCCGTCGACATAGTGACAAACAATATTTGCAATCCGATTTAAATTTAAGTAAAATGTTTGAACTCTATTCTAAGGAATACAACAATTCTGCTTCAATTTTTAAGTATGTATATCGAAATTTTTAAGTCGCTTAATCTAAAATTTAAAAAAACCATCCTTAGACGCATGCAACTTTTGTGAAACCATTAACTAGAAAATTAAGTTTGCTGCTAGTAACAAAGAAGAATTACTAAAGATACAAGAAGAACATCATGCAGTTGCTGATTTAGCTTACAAGGCAAAAATCGGGATAAAACTATTAGTAAACAAAATCCTGAGTCGCATAGACTATTTACTTTTGATTTATAAAAATTCTACCATCACCTAAACTAACCACGAATGTTGCATTTTATAAACGGTCATTGTGGACCTTCAATTTAACTATCCATGATGTAGCATCAAATCAGCCGTTTAATTACTAATGTCATGAAGGAATAGCTAATCGCGGCGGGAATGAAATATCTTCTTGTCCTTATTTGGCATTTGAATTCTTTGCCTCCGCCAATCAAAACCATCACTTTTTATAGTGATAACTGTGTTGGGCAAAACAAAAATAGTTTTATTTCTGCAATGTTCTTATTTTTTCTGCAAAGTAAAGAAACGAGTATAACACAAATCGATCACAGGTTTTTAATTGTTGGTCATACCCATATGGAATGTGATGTGGTATATGCTACAATTGAAAAACAAATAAGGAAAACATCTATTGATATTCATGCTCCATATGATTACTCTCAATTCATAAGAAAAGAACTATACGATCAACCAATACATTTAAAGTTATTGATATGCAACAAACTGATTTCTTTAACTTCAGCGAAATGGTTAAAACAAAATATACATGGCGTTCTAAAGATGCTGCTGGGAATCGATTTATTTGGTCTCAAGTGCGTTGGATAAGATACAGAAATCAATACGGTATTTATAAAAACTCGTTGGACGAAAATGAACCATTTAAAATACATAATATAAAGCGAAGAGGAATTTCTAGAATCTCAAGAACCGAATTAAAGTTAGCCTATAATGGGCCAAATTTAATCAATTCTAAGAAGAAGAAATATATTTTAGACATGTTACCTTTAATATCACCACAATACAACGATTTTTAAAAAACCTGTAAAATGAAAATGATAGTGATTACGACGTGGACCCAACAACGTCCTTGTTCCAAACGAAATTCGTTGATTTGTTAATTTTCTAAATTTTTTTGCAAGAGCCCTACGGATCATATCAAAATGGCACTGAGTGATTTCAATTCCGCAATATATGCCCTTTACAACCTATATAGTCACTATATGAGCCAATCTCTGAGATTTGTCCTATTTGGTATAATAGGGAACAACGTCCTTAATTCGTTGATTTATTAAGTTTCAAAATTTTTTTGCAAGAGCCCTACAACTCATATCAAAATATCAAAGTGGTGCTAAGTTCTTTGATTTGTTGAAAAGCATATTGGAAATGAATGTTAGAAATTATTTGAGGCTTGTTTTATTTGAATAACTTTATTTTTGTTAAATACATTGTTAAAATAAGTATGTACACTCGCATAAACCTTTGTCCAAAAACTAATTTTTTATTTTGTCCAAGAAATTCACAATGTATACTCGCATAAATTTTTGTCCAAAAATGTGTCCAAAAACTTCACACCGGTATTTTGTTTTAATAAAAAATCGTTTTAAATTAAATTTGGTTGTCAAATGAAATTAAAACACAGTATACTAAGATTAATAATTTGTCTATGAAATTATTAAACTTACAACTGGAAATCGCAAGTAGATTTCATTACTTAGAATACATGGGAATTCTAAAAAAAGTGGATTTGAAAGTAGAGAAAAAACTGAAAACCAAAAGGAAAACAATAAAACATAAACTAAAACAACTTTTGGATAACCACAGAATTAATTCAGAACGAAATTTACCTAGGACAACACACAGGTTTTACAAACGTCTCGAAAATTTAACGGACATTCAATTTGAACAGAAAGAGATATGTTTATTGGAAAAAGGATTAAAATATAGTACAACGCCCTGCAATAATATAAAAAATATGAACAAACATCTGTTAAATATAGAAAATGCCATATCTAAGACTAAGTCAGAGCACCAATCAGATATAAGGACTTTGATTGTGGACAAAATACGAAATTATAATCCAAGACCAATTAATATATGCAGTGACAACAAAATCATTAATAAAATTAAAAGAAAAATAACCCAAAATAAGGCAATAATAACAAAAGCTGACAAGGGAAACACTATGGTTATAATGAAATTGGATGATTACAATACAAAAGTCAACGATTATATAATTAATAATGACTTAATAGAACTAAATAATGATCCAACTGATCTATACCAAAAGATGATTAAAGAGGTTATAAATAAATCAAATAATCTAATGGATAATAGAGAAATCAATAATAATAAAATGATAAAACCTGCTGCACCAATTTTAAGAGGAATGCCAAAAATACATAAGGCAAATATGCCAATTAGACCAGTAATTAATTTTACAACGGCTCCATCTTATAAAATATCAAAATTCGTAAACAAATGGCTTTGCAACTACATAAAATTTGAGAGGGACCAATCTGTCAAAAACAATATTGAACTTGTCAATAAAATAGAAGGAATTGATATACCAACCAACGGTAAACTGGCTTCATTTGATGTTACTAACATGTATTCCAACATACCTGTTCAAGAAACAATATCTATTACAAAACAGCTATTACTAAACAGTTCAATCAATAGGAATATTGTGGACGATATCATGAAACTTCTCAACGAAATAACAAAGCAAAATTATTTTAAATTTAACGAGAAATATTATAAACAAACCGATGGACTCCCAATGGGCAGCCCATTATCAGGAACGTTGGCAAATATTTATTTAAATAATTTTGAAAAGGAACATATCTTAAGCCATACAAATATTTATTATAAGAACATTAAATATTGGCACAGATATGTAGATGATATACTATTTATGTACACGGGTACAAATCGGCAAATGAATCAACTATTAAATTATATCAACTCTATACATCCTAAAATTAAATTCACACTAGAAATGGAGGAAGAGAAAAGTATAAATTTTTTGGATTTAACTATAAAAAATGTTGATCAAAAACATAAATTTAAAATATTCAGAAAACCAACCCAAACGGACCAAACTATTGATAGTAAATCAAATCATCCTTTACAACATAAAATGGCAGCGTATAATCATATGATAAATCGATTAAATATTATACCAATGACACAAGCGGATCAACTAGAAGAGTTAAACATAATAAAATACATCGCAAGTCAAAATGGATATAGACCTAAAATAATAGATCAAATTAATTTATCATACAAAAACAAAATAATGTATCGAAATTATACAACATTAAATTTAGAAGAAGATACATCTAAAATATACATTTCAATGGAATATAACAGCTTCACGAGTTCTAAAATACAAAAAATATTTCGGAATTTTGGCTATACAATTGCTTTTAAAACTCAACAAAACCTCGAAATGCAATTAAAGCCTAAGAAAGAAGAAATTTTAGACACTGGAGTGTATCAGTTGATTTGTTCAGATTGTCCTGCTTTCTACATAGGACAAACAGGTAGATCCTTCGGTCAAAGATATAAAGAACACGTTCGTGATATTGGTAAAATGTGTGCGACATCAAACTTTGCTATACATATCAATACAACACAACATAACTATATAGACATGAATACTAACATATAATTAAATATTTTGTGAAGTATCCAAGAATGCTCTTGTTTATTTAATAGTATAAATCAATTGAATTTCAAAACAAAAAATTGTTTATTTTAGTTATTAAAAGTTTAACAAAACTTGATTCCTGAACTCATTTGCTTCTGAAGAATAATTTTGGTCTTCTGGCGAATTCGCTTCATCAAGGTATCATCGACTGTTTCATTCTCCTCTTGGATTGGTGGCTCTTTATGTTCTGGCACATTAAAGTGAATGCGGACGTTGTGTAGTGCTGCTGTAACATTAATGATTTTGACAGCTTTTTCTGGAGAATAGGCGAAGTTGTGGGCCACTCCGAACAGAAATCTACACCAATTCTTCCATACGCCTATTGTTCGCTCGATTATGTTACGGCCGGAACTATAGCTCTTAGGTTCTTTTGCGTGTTTACTCCAGCACTTCTAAAAGGCGTAATAAGTCAGGGCAACAGGGGGTAACCAGCATCCCCTTTTAAGAACAAATCAAGCCTTTGCATCAAAAATTTATCTATAACGTAAAAGTGTAATCTTACCAAGAAATCTTTGGCTTCTATCGCCATTGTTATATAATGATTTAAAATAATTTGAAGAGCCGCTGTTTCCCCCGAATGAATGAGTCGTGACTCGTCCCTGAGCAGAATTTCTGCTGGCAGCGCTGCCGTTAATTTGACATATATTTGATACATATTTAATTTTAATGTACAATTTTTTTAAATCAATGATGCCTTATTTTTTCACAAATTAAATAATTTGTATCCTCCATTTTGGCACTTGTCACACAAAACTTATTTTCTGTCAACAAATAAAAAAAATTGTTTGAAAAAGATGAAAAGTATACAAGTTGGACTAGATTTGTTTTCTATAATATAGCCTACTGATTCGCAGCAAAATTAGAAATAGGGACAACTTGTAGAAGCCATTTATTTCATTCCATATAAACAATTATTTTCTAATTTCGATGCTTGAAGAATTCTGCAATTCTGTTTCCAGCATTAAGGTACTCTTTTCTTTTTCGAACGATACAAGCACAAACTGTATTATCCTAGTAGGCTTTGGTTTTATTAACTTTTACTTTTAAACAAATATATTAAACAAATTCCGCGTCCGTGTGCGCACATAAATGTTCCCGAGAGAAATTTTAAAAAATAAAAAAAAAAATAAAAAAAAAATAGAATGGAAAAATATTAAATTTAAAAAGCCGGTCAAATGCAAGTGCAATTATATTTGTTCTTTACTGATTTGATCTTTATTAAATTAAATTTAAGTTTACACTATTTAAAAGTTAATACTTAAGTATTGTTAGTTTACAGAGTTTACACTTAAATTAATTACTAATTTTTATTGGATCTCTTAAGAGTCTATTAATTAATTTTTATTCGATCTCTTTAGAGTCAAAACTTTTATAATTGGCTTTACTGATCTCTTCGGAGTGAAGTACACAATTAATTTTATGTCTGTTAAGAATTATAATTTCATTTTTTCTTTTTATTAGAAAAACTAAGCACATTTAAATTTTATTTGAATTTTAATTATAATTTGCATTCTAAGACTGTGACCGAAACCTGAGATAAATATTTTTTAGTACAAATTTTTAACAAATTTTTGAAAAATATTCCCCTACATTCACAAATTTTTATTACGCTGCCCGAATTGTGTAATCATTTTTTGAAGTATTCACCTTCGGTCATATTGTTGTTTGATTTTAATGGCAAGCAACGCATTTTTTTTTATACGCATCTAATTGGCTTTGGTCTAATATTATATATTATAGCGTAGGGCTATATTTGTTAGGACGTAGTATACCAGGATGATGGTGCAATAATTCTCGCCAAACATTTGGAAAATATAAAACGATAGCTAGGTTTATATACAGGAAATGGGAAGGTCATGGGTATTCTCAAATCAGAATTGCAAGGCAAAATAAAAAATATTGGAGGCAACTCTATTACGGATTAAAATAAATCGTTAATGATGTGGTGCATACGATTCAACGTTTTAATTCAATCGACCAATTAATTCTTTAATAGCTTCAATAATCTGTCAGGCGATAGTGGTAGCTTTCAAATTAACTCCCTAGATCAATATGCCATATAAATAAAAACGTTTAGTTGACATAAACTAGAAGAAAATAAATGTCGGCAAGCTGCTGCAGTTGAAAATTATTATATTGTATTATTATGTTGCTGCAAACGACATATTATGTTATCGTATGTTGACATTTTATTTTGATGATATAAAATGCTAAGGCGACCATGTTAAATGTCGATCGAACAATTATTATGTTTGTGCCAAAAATTATCATAGCAAAACACCGTGATAATTTGGCTGTATGCGGTTTTTTCAAATAAATGTCAAAAATGTGTACTAAAAAATATTTATCACAGGTTTCGGGCACAGTCTAAAAGCATATTTGCACAAAATTCCAAATTAAATATAGTTTTCCGTTCTAAAACAGTTTTCTTTAATTTGCAATTTTTATGTTATTCTTTAGTATAAAATTAAATCATGAGCATTTTTTATATTGTGCGCTTCTGTTTCTATATATATAACTCTCCCTTCGTTAACTTTAGGATCCTCCTGGAGCCTGTTTACAATTTTTATTTTTAATTTCTTGTTTTTATAGTATTTATAGATTATTATTCTACTACTACTTATTTCTGAATATACTGATATACATATTTTGATTTGTTTTAAAAGTTATTTCTTTAAATGTTAATGTATTGCATGTGTATTGACTTATAATCTAAATTTGGGATTATATAGTTATCGTTTACTTCCTTAATTCTATTTGAATAGGTCATGTTTCCCAAGTTAACACTACAATTATAAAATCTTTTAAAATAATTTCCATATTATAATTGTATCAATATACTATAATCATTAATGCTAAAAATTTCTGCATTACAATTTTTGATGTTTTCACAATTCTTTTTTAATATATAATGGTTTAATTGATTCAATTTATGAAAAGCTTTTATTTGTAATATTGATTATTTATTTTCAAATGATTCGGTAATTTAGTAATTAACTGCATTACAATCTTTTTCATTTGATAAAGGGATAATTAACTTTCTAGTTTCTTTTTTAATTTTATTAGGTATCTTAATTAAAAATATTAATATATTAGTACTTGTTTCAGAAAATCGTACTCTTAAACTTTTTAATTTATTTACATCAATTTCATAATCAATAATTTCTTTATAAATTCTTATCAGTGTGGGATGTATAATGTTCAGATTACTAAATATTATATTGTCTTGTAAATCGCTTATTATTCTATCTATCTCTTGTATTTTTAAATAAATGTCAAATATTAATAATTTAGTTAAAGTTTGATTTTCTCCACTTGTTACATAACTTTGAATAAATTGTTTATCTTCTAGGATTGTATTATGTAATTTATGGATAGTATCATTAAAATGATTGTTAATTTGAATTTGTTTATTAATATTAAACGCTATATTTTCGTCATTCTTAATATGTATTACATGTAAATGTTGGTTGATAATCTGTCTGTCTTCGTCGTCCATTGTTCCTGATATCCATTTACTTAATGTTTCGGAAAAATTAACTAATCCTCTTTTGTGTATTGAACCATGTTCGTCTTTTAGAGTCATTACTTTATACAATAAAGCATATAATTTTCTCAATAGTGGTCTAATATTGATTTCTGTAAAGTTTGATATGATTTCGAATACCGCTTTCCTAAGTTCTAATATTGTATTTTCTAATGGAGCTAAGTCTACTATGTGTAATGAATAATTGTACGTTTTTGGTATTAAAGTTTCGGTTTCTTTAAAAACAGTGTATCCTGTGCCTCTATTTTCTCTACTAGTTGTTGAGCATATGTCGGTATTGTTAGTGGCATTATCACTAGTACCAGGATTATTGAAGTTATCATGATCTGCAAATTTCAAAGGTCTTTTAATATTTGTGGGGTTTATGTTAGTTAAGTCATGTTTTCTACATTTCGGTTGATCTTTACCTGTGTCTGAACGCTTTATAATTTTTGATATATCCTTGATTTCTATTTTTTTTGTAATTTTCTCTATTTTTTATTGTACTTTTATAATCTTTTATTGTGTGCATCTCTAGATAGTATTGCTCCTTCAGCGTTTATCGGGCTACATTTAATAGTACTATGGTATTAATTGTTATAGCTTCTAGCATTTTAATTCTCACTGGGTAACATTGTTCTAGGTTTATAATACGATTTTTTCAGTAAGTTTAGTCTTTCTATATAATGAATTTCATGTATGGCTATTAGGTTTGGCTAAATGTGATTGTATTTGTTGTTGGTTTAAAAATTCTTTGGCATTAACATATTTGAATTCATTATCTGCAATTAATTTTAAAGATTTTTGTGATTAAAGTACATTCTATACTTTTCTATTAATTCGACATGGTTCTTATTTTCTAACGAATAAGCTATCGTAAATTTAGAGAATTTATCTATAAAAATTAAGAAAGATGTTTTTCTATTTACGTAAGTGTCCATATGGATTATTTGGTTTTTTGTTATCTACCTTAAATTTTAGATTTTCATATAGAGAAATAATAACTGGATGTTTTTGCTCTTTATGGTGAATCCATACGATTTTGATTAATTCATCTTCTGATTCTACATCCCGTGCAAAATTTTTTTTTATTTATTTATTTCCTTAATAACTCTTCTATAATAGTACATAATACTGTGACGAAGAGCTTAAAATTACATAATATATCAAATTAAATTTTAGTTTTTTTAATATGAGCACGACCAAAATCTTATATTACAAATCATACACATTTAAATCAAGATTGTAAACACATTTTAAATTAATTAACAAAATAAAACATGACAGTTTATACATCAAATTCAGTAGATGTTTATAACAGCTTTATAACAGCATAACCAAAATTACCAAAGATTCTAACTAAAAAAAATGGTTACTGGTATTCAAACGATGTTTGTCGATAATATTAATAATTAATAATCATTTTGCGAATCGTCATTAGGACCAAGCCTTTTCAAATAAACATGGGATTTCAAATATGATTTAAAGTTGTTTAAATTTAATATCTTTGTTTCTTCTTCTTTATTCTTGGGGTAGCTTATTATAAAGTGTTTACCGATAACTGAACACATTGCTTGAACTTCTTTGAGTTCGCACAGTATCAACGTAAAAGTGAGACCTTCTTCTTGTATTATAACTGTGAATATTACTTATTTGCTGAAACTCAAGAATATAGTTCAGATAGCCAAGTTTTATTTTACGAATTGGTAGAAATGATTCAAATTTAGTTCCTAATAGTGTTAATGATTTTATTTTGAGTTCTAGCCACCAAAAGACGATACAGTATCGTATATGTTTCAATGCAAAGTTCATGGATAAAACCTTATCTTGTATTTTAGTTGTGTGAAGCGTTCGGTCTAAATTATCATCTATATAAGACCCAAATAATTATAATTGGACACCTGAGGAATTTTAATCAAATTCATTTCGAAGAACGTTGGGATCATGATAGATTTTCCTTTGGTTTGGAATACTATGTATTTTGGTTTGCTTAAATTAAGAGTAAGTTTGTTCTCACTAAACAAAATATTTAAAAGTAGAATATCCTCTTTCAAATGAATTAATGAAAGCGATGAACGTCTGCATTATAAATTTATTAAAGCATCGTCTGCGTATAATTGTAGTTTACCATGTAAATTGAGATTAAAAATATCATTCATATAAAAGTTGAATAATTCTGGACTTAAAATGTAGCCTTGAGGTCGCTAAATGCTCCTTTAATTGTAGTAAACTGTTTTCTATTTTCCAAGTAGAGTTGCAGTAAACAGTAAGCAAATAAAACACTTTGTTGTTTATATTTTAATCAAATTTCATATACTATGTTTTGAAGGTTATGAAGAGACTTCAAAAACGAGATTTACACAATATATATAAGAACACTTACGCCATCTATTAGAAAAATTGAACTTAATTTTACATATACGCGACATAAGTCACAACGATTCGGTACTAATAACGAAATTTTATCTCATGATAAAAGTCAACATCTTGTGTATGTTGCTTTATCACCAGTAACGACTCTCGAAGGGTCACCGACTGGAGTTTATATGTATGTGTTAATAATGGCGTCTCATTTTTAACATTCAACTACCAGAGATTCTCGTAACGAGACCATGTTAATAATCTTAATTCAAATGGTGCATAGAGTTGGAGAGAGATGTTCAGCGAGCTGCTGGGGTAGCACTATATAAACATTTAAGTAAAACTCACGCCAAACAACTAGTGGGTTCCGTAACAACACAGCCCATCGGCGGTATATTCCTTAGTACATTTTAGTTTCCTATTAAAAAAAAGTTACTTTCAGTAGTTGTATATAGCTAAACAACTTTAAAACTTCCAGCGAGACAAATACCACAACGTCGACATAACGCCCCAGGTATTCTTAATGCCCAAATGGCGTAAAAAAGGCTTATTCAATTTGATAGGTTTTGTTTGCTGGGATCTGGTGAAATCCCTTAGCCAAATTTAAGGTTGAAAAGTACTGTGCCCGTTGCGAATTTTCTAGGATACTTTCATTGTTCGGAATCGGGAATTTATCATCTATTGTTATTTTAGTAAGTTTACGATAATCAATAACGGTTCTCCATTTTTTTTTTTATTAAAATTGTCCAATTTTTCGGAAACAGTCCAAAGGGGTGAATTGTAAGGGGAATTTTATTCTTGATCTAATATTTCCTGAATTGAATTATACCTTGATCTAACATTTCCTGAATTTGTCTTTCAATTTCTTACACATTTATTTGTGAGTATTGATAAATTTTGCAATAAAATTCACTAAAATTTCTTTCAAATATTCTTTTTCTTCTTTGGTAAATATTTCTTTTTGTGAATTCATTGTTGATTCCAGATGGTTTATTTGGGTAAGCTCACTGAAATATCCAATATCTAAAAAAGGAATTATATATTTGTTGAATATCTTTAGATATTCGTTCTTTGTATCAATAATCGCTTCGAATGGTTTTAAAAAATTAAAGACTGTTATGGCATCATATTTCGCACTCTTTAGAGGGAAAACTTTCTATTCTAATTCCTTTGGATGGATGTTATAATTTTCGCAGTAATGTAATTTAGTCCACCCAACGAATTATGCAATATTGGTTTTTCCAATTTAATTACTTTATAGTTAAAGATATTAGGTTTCATTAGACTGGTACCTGATCCAGTATTTTAAATACAATTGACAGTTTTATTATCAAAGGTTAACTTTACTATCGGAAGTTGATTTGACGAGGCTGTTCTATAAAATTTACTTCATCGTTTAGTTCATCGGTAATATTATCAACCTCCATTGGGCTCTACTTGCCTATTGGGATTATTAAAAACCTGCCTATTGAATGTATTTTTATGTTATACGTTTCGATTGTCAAATTGTCTTCTAAACGGTCTATTATTATTGTAATTGTCATTATTAATATTGTTATTGTTTTTTGTATACCAAAACGTTGTTAAATCAACGTATAATCTTATGATGAACAAATTAATTCAATTTAGATTTTTGGTTTGTTGTTAACATTTTTCTTTATTTAACCTTCGCATGAACAGTATCTACCGGGGTAGATATCACAACTTCCCTTTCTCAATAACTCAGTGAATTTTCATCCAATCATTATCCGGCGTCAGCTATGTGAATAATTTTCTGAAATAAATTGAAAAATTATTCACATAGCTGAAGCCGGATAGTGATTGGATGAAAACTCACTGAGTTATTGATAAAGGAAAATTGTGATATCTACCCCGGTAGATATTGTTCATGCGAAGGTTAATTTAATTTTTCTTTTTACTTTTTTTTCTTTGACTTGTGAACACTTCAAGAGTTGGTGAGAGAAGAACATTTATTTCATTTTTTTTTATACAACTTAAATTTTATATAATACTTATAAACTATTAATTGTAGATGGCCATTCTTAAATAATTGAGCTACTGTAATAGAGTATCAAACGCACTCATTATTAAGTTTAGGTCTATGTTTTTTTTTCTCATTATAAATTTGAGGTCTATGTTTCGATCTGTCATTAATGTAATGTCAACAAAGATTTTTATCCAACCAAATACAATTTTAAGTGTTTGAAATACAAATGTACATAAAATAAATTGCTAAGTTGAGTATTCTAATACATTTTAAATATTTTGTAAATAAGTTTTGTTTTGATTCAATTTTTAGGTTACAGCTCAAAGGAAATTGGAATTTACGTTATGATGTGCCAACTACAATTTCAAGGTTATGTATAAAATTATGTATATTACTATTTGAATTTATTTTAACTAAAAATTTTTATTTCAGATATCAGCATCTTCGTCAATTTTAGAACAGTTATTATAACGATTATTGTTACTACTACTATTATTATAATTATTTCTATAATTGAATTGAATTTGTTTTTCTAGTTTTAAATAATGTATATTCACATTTAATTATTTCGGATTGATATAAAATATTATCTAATTCAAAAAGCGTTTTATTCTCATAAATTTGTAATTGAACTATCGGTACAATTTTGGATTTAAGTATCTGAACTAACTCTCTATCTATAGAACAATATGTAAGTTTATCTTCATCATCATAATCGTAAGTTTCACTACGATCTGATTTTAATTGATTTAGTTTATTAAAGAGATCTTTAAAATTAAATACCTTAATGTTTTTCGCCTGGAAGAGGAGCTGGTGGATGGTATTCTTTGGACGGAATTTTATTCGTAGTTGACGAATCATGTTGGTCCATGTCCTTTGATTTTCTGGTACCTCCATTAAACATGCTCTAGCGCTCCCTATTATTTTCGTGTTTATCAGCTTTCTTAAACAATATTCTCTCAGTTCTTCGTTGTTCCTTCCCCATAAACTTTCCATGTCTAATATACTTTTTAAAAATGATTGTAATTTATACTTTTTGAATTGTCTTTAACTGATCTCGTCGCAGTCAAGTACACAATTAATTTTATGTCTGTTAAGATTTATAATTTCACTTTTTCCTTTTATTGAAAAATGGACTAAGCATATTTAAATTATATTTAAAATTTAATTATAATATCCGTTCTAAAAACATATTTGAATAAAATTCGAAATTTAAAATAGTTCTCTGTTCTAAAACAGTTTTCTTTAATTTGCAATTTTTATGTGTGAAAATTTATCATGAGCATTTTTTATATTATAACCTTCTGTTTCTATAGATATAACTCGCGCGGAGGGTTGCGTTCAACCAACAGGTGAATAAATACAGAAAAATATCAAACCAGCCATATTGAATTACAATCGTCTAATGACTATCACTTTAGTGTCAACTTTTCCATTCAAACGCTATTAAAATACTATGTTTTACCGAAAAATAATGAGAATTATACATTGTATGGGCCGGTAGGATTTTTCGACTTACGCACACACAACAAACCATAGCTAATGTCATAGATTACGTCAAAAACAATAGCCGATGTATATTTTTTAGCTGCTAGGTATGGAACTGAATTTTTAATTTTTTCTTCTATTTTCCTACCACACTCTACAGCATAAAAAATCTATAGTAATAGTAAATAGTAATATTTTATTAAAATGTTAAATAAGCCGAAGCTTTTGAATAACAATCATATTTACAAATATTATCGATGTTCAGTTATCAATTTAAACAGACCCTTTTTAAATAAGCATAGAGAGTCCAAATAAAGCACAGGTCTAATATTAAGAGAAGTATTTCTAGAAAGAAACAATGCTTTAATTTTACCTGGATTAATTGAAAGTGAATTATTCTTGGCCCATAAAAAAATATTTCTATGGTCAGAATTAAGTCGCAAAACAATTTCATTCAATTCTGATAAGTTACCACCAATATACAGTTGCAAATCGTCGGCATACAGATGAAACCGACAATTTAGGATTCGCCATGATAGATCATTTATATAAATAGAAAATAACAAAGGACCCAATATGGATCCCTGAGGCACTCCAGCAAGTATCCCCGCAATACAAGAATGATCATCACCACACCTCACAAACTGCTTACGATTACATAAATACGAATGCATCAACATAATAGAATTGGAAAACTTATAATACAAATATAGCTTCTGTAACAACTGGATATGATTAACACAATCAAATGCCTTAGAAAAATTCAAGAGCACCAAAATAGCCATCGAATTTCTACTGTCTAAGGTAGACGACAGATCATCAACAATATGTACAAGGGCTGTAGTAGTGCTACAGCCGGATTTGTACCCGGATTGATATTTACAAAGAAAATCAAATTTATTAAAGTGCTCCTGGATCTGCAATTGCATAATTTTTTCCAAGACCTTAGATAGAGCAGACAAAATACTAATTGGACGTATATCACCAATACCAGAAATAACATCCCTTTTAGGTAGTGGTGTGATAGAAGCTATCTTCCATAAATCAGGAAACACAGACTTTGTCAAACATTGATTTATAATGAATGTTATAAGAGGCAGGAACAGATCAATAAATAATTTTAGTACCTTGAAGTCTACCATATCATAAGCTTTCGAATCTGATTTAATTGCACGAATCGCATTCAACACTATAAGTTCATCAACGCAATCAAATACAAAGGCATCATTTTCAGAACTACAGAAATCAATATCAGGTAAAGGCAAAACCCCAGTAGAATCACAAATATTACAAATCCCAGACAAGATTTGTTCCGCAGAAAATTCAATGGCTGCATCACCTGTAGAGCTTGAAACACCTAGTTTTTTTAAATTATTCCACGTTGTCTTAGAGTTATGAGCATTCTCAAAATAAAATTTTTGTTTAGCTTCATTGATGCCTTTAACAGTTTTATTCCTAAAAAATTTAAAAGCTGTCAAATCAGCATCCAACCCATACAATTTATATTTTTTATGAGCCAAATCCCTACATTTCATTAAATTTAATATATATGAATTTAACCACGGTGCAGTAGGGCATTTATTAATGATACTTTTCCGGGGTACACAAGCTAAATCTAAATGTAAGAAATTTGAATTAAATATATGAAGGATGTCATTCACATCGGAATAGTTGTACATATTAAACCAATCTAACGAAAAAAAATTATTTACAAAATGCTCGTGATTGATAGCTTTATAATCAGGAACAACAGTATAAGAAATTTGATCCCTAGTACGAGAAAACTTATAAGATGCAAAAATCAAATCATGATCAGAAATAGCAGGAACAGCAGCCTGGCCAAATGAAATAATATTATGTCTATCAGGTACGTACAAAATTATCAGATCCAAAAGACTGTTGATCCTAGTGGGTCTATAAGGTAAATAACATAAATTATGCAAATTCAAACAAGCTTCTAGTTGATTATTAACCATCATATTGAAGTTAAAATCACCACAGCAGAAAATCTTTTCATAGCTTATTAGGTATTCAGCAAAAATTGTTTGTAAACTGTTAATATCATTACTACAAGCAGGAGGTGGGTTGTAAATAACCAAAATTAAAATTTTACCAAAACTCCCAGTAAGTTCAGATGCTAGATATTCTACTTTACCCAAAGAACCAGAGAATATTTTTTTAACCTTAAAAGTGGCCCAAAAATAAAGACCAACTCCACCCCAATTATTATTTATTCGATCAGATCGTAGCAGTTTATAATTATTAATTTGAAGCGACTTGTTAGAAATCTTACTACTAAGCAAAGTCTCAGTCAAGGCAAGAATATCAAATTGATATGTTTGTAAAATAATAGTTATGTCATCAAAATGTTTTACCAAGCTGCGCACATTCAAATGACCAAACTTTAAACAAGAATTATTATGTACCTGCAAATTATCACCTGGAACAGCTTGATTAGCTTCATCGATTGAGCCTGTATACATATTATAATTATGTAAAAAAATGTTGTCATCTAAACAAGTGGTGTGTCGATTACAGCTGGTATCCGAAATTTCACACGTGGAGTTAGAGATGCCCGAAAATTTTTTTTGTCAAATTTTCTAACCAAAATACCAATTGGCCAAGTAGCAGGATCCAGAGCCTTACCACGCAATTCTTCCTTAAACCCCAATTTGGCGCACACATATTCCAAATCATTCAGATTGTGATTCTTTGGGACTAATTTAGAAATTTTACAGTTATCTGTATCTAAACAGGTTTTTGCCATAGCCAGGATGTCGTCCTCAGGAGTATTAGAAGCAAATCTTGAAATATGTATCCAAAACATTGGAGTAACCGTTTGTATACCAAAATTATTCGGAACATTTTTAGTACCACAAATAGATTTAGTGACTACGCGCTGTGGAGTTTTAACTCCAACTTCACTAGCATTCATACATTTGCTTGGTTGATCCGGAGCACCACTGTGAGAAGCAAGTGCATTCGATGCTGCAACAGGCACAACTACAGGATTTTTTCCCACTTCAGCAAATGTCGTACAAGAAGCACCAAAATTAGTAGGACTGGAAAATACTGGATTTTGATCGTCGTCATTAGTTAAAGGCGATGTAACCACAGCTAAATCTTCATTCACACCTACAGAGGAATTTAAAGGCATAGATGTAATAACATTAGTTGATCTCAACTGAGGTAAACAATCCAAAATCATGCCGATCTTTTGTTTAAGCGAGGAAACTTCATCAAGCAACTTTTCAATGAAGGAATGCTGAGCATTATCATCACTCAAATTATGTTTAATTAATTTAAGAAATGCTTTATTTCTTAAAAGGTCACGGTAATCGCAGCAGAACCACATGATATTTGGGCATTTCAAAGTTAGATTATATGCAACACGATCAACCTCAGCGCATCCATAGTGGAAAGTGTTACTACAAAATCCAGAGCAGCTAATCACTTGATTATTAGTAAACGCCAAGCTGCATTTACCGCTTTCCATATTATATTAACACAATAACAGAACAAGAGAAAGAAATAGAAATGGCAATGTCAAATTAATATTTACACTATTGTCAAATTAATATTTACACTGTTTAAAAACTTATTCACCAAACACTAATATTTACACAACACATAGTACATAGTTAATAATATTAAATATTAAATTATAATATTTATTTCACAAAATCGAATTCAAATTATTTTTTTAAATTTTCAAATCAGAGAAAAATAAACAAACGTCTCCATCTATCCTCTCATAACACTCTTAATTCTTTCACAGTTTATTTTACTATTCCACTTTATGTAGTAGTCATATCGACGGCGCAGTGATATATGTTTGGTTTACATACCATCTGCATATTCCCTTAAGAAATTATGCAACCTATAGCTATTATTGACAAGAAGAATGGTTTTGATCATGGATTTTAAATTTCAACATGGGCCCATAAGTATGTTCAGTCCCCTCACCGGTGGTTCCTATCGGAATTCGAACCCGGTACCGCCCGATTCAAAGAAATTTGGCAGCTTTAAAGATTGAGTTATTAATTGAGCCGTTTATTTTTAAAGTGGTGTATATATGTTGAAATGAGATAATGAAACGCAAAAGTACACAAGATTTTGAATTTTCTTATTAATTGTACAAGTATTAGGGATTTAATTTTTTTTACTTTGACTATAAATTATTTCTGATGAAAAGATCATACTAATTTACATATGTATGTCTATTGTTATCATTAACTTAATTTTTTAACAATGGACTTACACCACTTTCAAAATAAACGGCTCAATTATATTAATTTATAACGGAGGGTAAAATTAAACTGAGCTCGTTACTGACCAGATAACTTTTTTTTTAAATTACGGTTTTGGTTACAGCTTACCTTCCACCAGAATATAAAACAATATAATAATAAATAAAACAAGAATAACTGAAACAAATGAGTTTATATTATTAAAATGAAAATACAAAAAAATCGGTCCAATTTAAGTTTAATAATTTTTTTTACGTTTTAATATTGTATTTTAATTTTATTAATAATGAAAAAAAAACGTCAATCATTACGATGTTGCTGATACTAGTAATGACGATGGTATTGTTGGTCGCCGCTGATGATGAAAATTAAATGATGTTATCAAAAATTAAAGTTTTTAATAATTTACTGGATACGTAGCTACCTATATAAATAAATAAATTTGGGATAGTTTTACACTTGAAATAATAAAATCAGAATGAATTTTAATAACTAAACGTACTACATGTATAAAATAATTCTTATTTATTTTTTAAATACTTGGTATTGACGTTGAGGGAACGTAAATGGGTTAAAAGTTAATAATAAAGCTTTCGTGTCACATCCTAACTGGCTGTATTGGTTAAAATAATTATTAATATTACATTTTAGTCAATATTTGTGGTTGATGTTAATGTTTTACGTCAATTGAAAATAAAGTTTGAACTACAATTTATATATTTTTAGCTATTAAAATTCTTTAAAGTACAGTAGTGAATTGCAATAGCAAGGAAAAGAAGTTTCTGGGTAAATACAGCCACACTAGTTGCTACACCAAACGAAGTGCATACTGCCAATGGTTAGTTCGATGATCTGATTACAATAAGATATTACCACATGCTTGACTTTTGCAAATACAACTTGCCTGGCTTTACGCTTTTTCTTTTTGGGTCATTAAACTCCTAGTTTATTTCAATTATTGTTCACATTTCAATAATATTAAAGGTTCGGCAATTTCGAAATAGAACTATACGCTTAAATTTAAAAATAACTAGTTAAAAAAAATGGTATATTAGATAAAAAAGGGTAAATCTGGTTAATGTTTAAAGTTAAACTAAAAATGTTACATTTTACATACTCGTAAGTAAGTAAAAGAAATAATATTTTACAAGCTCATCAGCTAACATTCCATTTAAGTTTTATGTATGCATAATAAGTACTTATCTATATATTTGCGTATTGTCAATCATAAATTAAAGGTTATAGCAGTCGCACAACCAACACGAAATGATTTTGCTAAAACATAGGCAAACAAAATACAACAAATTAATTCAACTCCATTTAATAATTTATTATTGTCTTATTGTTTAAAAAAAAAACATAACAACAAAATATATAATAATAATAAAACAAAATTGTTTTATGTATCAGTAATAAAAATATAAACTTGAAATAAAGAAATGTTCCAAGACAAATCGGAATATTACCAAATACAAATTAATTGAATTTTCTAAACACATAACAAAAAAGCAAAACAAAAACTGAAAAATAATAACCAGTAATTGACCGCAAAATAGATAATAACTATAATTCAAATAATAAATATGAACTATTTAGAATTATAAGCAAACAAACAACAAGCAAAGAAACTAAATGATCATTGTACTCGGTATGTCTATGGTAAAGAAAGCTGTATGGTGTAAATTTTGTTGTTTAGTTATTAAATACGAGTACAAGTACATCGTATTTTGTGGGTACATTTATCGACTTGAAGCGGATATTTGGGATTTAAAGTTCTTAAGCAAATTAAGAACAAGGTTAACATTTGTTGTCTCAAAATAATTATATTTGAATATGATTATTACGTTTCCAAGAATTAATTACTGCATTCAGAATTGATTATTACGTGCATTTGTATTTATGGTATATTGGGTTTCGTTTTTATAATCTTAGTGTCATAACTTTTAGACTCATAAAGTGATGGGTGTTGGACCAACAAGAGTTGGTTATGTGGCATGCATTAAAAATTTGTCTGTTGTTGAATTTTCTGACAGTTTAAGGGTGGATCAAAATACTATTTGCAACCCCACAAATGTATAATGCATGTAATCTCATTTCGTGTATACGAGATAAATCGCTTTTCTTAGATAAAAACATTGGTCGATATCTGATATATGCCGTTGATTGCCGAATATCCACCTTCTTTTTTTTAGAAGGGATTTTACAATACATATCAATATCACTTCAAAGATAATTAACAGTCACTCAATTCAATATGGTATCAAATTGCTCAACATCAAATTAAGCGTCACTGTGAAGCTGTAATTCGTAGCAGTGGAGGTAATACTGTTATTGATGATCGATAATCAAAAAATGTTACTGTTATTATCTATTCAAAGAAATCTGTTTGTCCTAAATATGACTGCTTCTTTAAAATCGATCAAAACCATTTTTATCTATAATGTATCGGTATTGGTCTGATACAACACCTAAATATGTAATTAAAATTGAATATTTCTTTTACTTTAAGAGTTATAGTGAAAACAACTTTGGTGCGCTAAGCTTACGGAGAAGTGTATATAAACGCAAAAAATACGTGAATTTTGAACTGCTATCAAAATACGTGTGTATAAAAATTGCTTATATCAATTAATAATTGAAATTAAATATTTTATGCCGAACCATTGAGCTTGTTGTTCACAATATTATAAGCATAACATCCTCCCCGGATTTGATGCTTGCTATATTGGTGTCCTTCATACCAACGCCTCTAGCGGCGAGCTTGTGGGTTGTTTATTTATGGCTCCACCATGCTTTTTCCTTTTTTATTGCCACAGATATAATGATTAGGGGTGGCAGTGCAAGGAGACCGTATGTGACTGCTTAATGGTGTATGTGATGGTATAGCGGGTTGAAAAAGGACCAGTTTCATTCTCTTTAGAAAATATTTTGTTTTGCTTTGGGTTTCAAAGCACTGATTTGAAATATGTACTTATCAGGTAATACGTGATTTTTTTTTTGTTGAATAGTTGTATACGATTGCCGTTGTTATTATTATTTTTTTTACTATGCTCACCTTCAGAAATGAAAATTTTTATCGTTTCCTTTTTTCATTTTATACCTCTTGCGAACCCAACTTATCTATTTGTCTTTCGATCGAGAAGAAAGAAGAATTTTTAAATTGTATTGGAGGGGCAACACAAAACATGAAGAGAAAATGTATTGAGAAGAAGATGAAAATTGGTTAATTAAATTTTTTTTGTGATGGATTATTTGCAGGTCGATTATAGAATCAGGGGGAGCGAATCAATCGTGGATCCAAAACTACATATAAAAAAAATGGGAAACAATAATTTTATATCATAGTTGTTTCATTGAAATCCCTTTGACTTTTTTATAATTCGTCAACAAAAAGTTGTCTTACAAACGCTACAAAATTATTGCGTTTGTACGGGGAGTCAAAAAATCGAAATTTCATGTACATAAATCAATAGAAGTTTTCCATGATACTTTGATTTGCAGCAATTATTTCCTATTTCTTTTATATGCAGTTTTCGATCCGCAATTTTTTTGTATAATTATTTTCTAATATTCTGTTGATCTTTTTTTTTTGAGTTTAATGTAATTTTTTTTTGATAATTTAATTTACTATTTTTTTTTTATAAATCCATTAGTTTTTTTTATGCTTCCATCTTTTCTCATAAATTTGTTCTTAAATCTACCCCTTGTGTTTCACCTTGATATTTGAGATAGCCGAAAAACATTTACGTGTCGATGGTTTCTTCTTTTGAAGATAGCGCCCAACAGTCTTAGTTACAAAATCACCTGATTGAACAAATTTTGAAGGTAAAAAAAAAAGATGCGATTGGTTAATTATTCATAAATTTTTTATTTAGTTATTTTTAACAAAATATTTGTTTTGGTTCTTTTAGATGTCGTGTCATGCTGGAAACATGGAGAACAAGCCATTTGCCTATTTTTTTGATTTTTTCCTTTGTGGATATCTTTAATTTTTTTTTTCTAAGTCAATAATTGTTTTGTTTAAAATCTCTACATTATTGATATTATAAATTGATGTATTTTGATTATTTTTTTTTCTCTAAATTAAATTATGTATATAATAAAAATAAAAATTTAAGTATAAGTTTTGATAATGATAAGTATTCTTTAGTTTGAGTTTTTTTCTTTCTCTGATTTTTTTGGAAGAAACCGAAAAAGACGCGTTACAATGGTAAGATAATATTTCTCCTTTATTCATCGAGGCTTCCTTTATTTACTACTATAGTTCCTCGACGCGTTATGTTTTGATAGATCCTGCAATAATTAACTAATGGATTGTGCGGTTCAAGAGTTCAATGGAACCCGTGCTCGGAACATTATCGAAAATGCATTTGGTATTATGAAAATTCAATAGATATCTAAAATCTACGGGGTGGAAAATTTTAAGTAATAAGGGGCAGTGTGTAAAACACTTGTTTGAATGAAAACTTTTTAAGTGCAAACATTTCAAAATTTATCGGATGATCCGTTAGACAATAAAACTGAACCAAACGAACCGGATGGCAAATCACCTTAAAATTTCGTAGGTTGCTGTTACGAAGGTTTTTATCTGATAATTACCCAAACATTTAAAATAAAATCTTTAGAAAAAGTTAATTATGATATGTATTGTGGAAATGTAAAATAAAATATTTCAATTTAATTAATAATTCACTCTGTATACTATTTGATAGTTGTGAATGACACTACATGTTGCGATCATTTCTGTTTTCATTTAATTTCAGCAACAGTTTCTTTTCATTCGTTGTCCTCACGTTCTTTTAGGCCAACTAAAGTTGAACATACATTTTCGTGCCTGTATCGAGCAATTTTAACTGTTTCTTTCGTTTTCTTTTCTTTTGTTCATCAAATTACCCATTTTTTCTTAAGTTTTCCCTAATCACTCACCTCCTTATCAGCTTCCAATCCCACTTTTCTGTAAAAAAGTATGACCCAAATATAGGTTTTTCAGATTAAATGAAACCTTTTACAAATTAAACGGAATTATTTGCAAATTAAACGGAACTATTTGCAAATTCAGTGAAACCTTTCCGAAACAAAATGAAACCTTTTGCAAATTAAACGGAACTATTTGTAAATTAAGTGAAACATTTTACAATTAGAGTGAAACTTTTTACTAAATTAAATGAAACAATTTGCAAATAAATTGAAACCCTTTTTTCAGGAAGAAAAATTCTATGGGTTTCAATTTATTTGCAAATGGTTTCATTTAATTTAGTAAAAAGTTTCACTCTAATTGTAAAATTAGTGCTCTCATTTTTCTCTCATTGCTCACAAAAGCTCTCATTTTGTTTCGGAAAGGTTTCACTGAATTTGCATATATTTCCGTTTAATTTGCAAAAGGTTGCACTTAATTTGCAAAAGGTTTCATTTAATCGGAAAAACCTATATTGAAAATTGTAATTCTTACATGTTTGCAAGTTCACTAATTTCTCAACTAATTTTTAGGTCAAACAGTTTTCCCGTAAACCAGTTTCCAATTTCAACATGAAACTCCCTCTTTTTTTTCTGGCCACATATAAATGTAACGAAAATATTACTCTCGTAGAACACAGCGTTTTTACATCGAAATCCATTTTTAAAAGTTGTGCTGATCAAATAATCAAAAACTACATATTTTTGATTTTACCTATCTACGATAAAATGTGTTTACTGTACAAAATGTCAAATTCACTATTTTGCAGTTTATTTTTATTTCACATGTTAAATAAGGGAGCGATATTCGAATTTTCAGCCAATGTATTAGAGTTGGATGGTTTAGTCGCATTATGCACTACCGCCATCAGAACAAGAGTGGGAGGTTGTAACAACACTTTTGATTCGTTTTCGATATTTGATTGTTTCAAGAATAAAATTGTAATCTGTTTCATTTTTTCAATTATACTTTTGGTAGTGCGATACCGAGCCTGTTGTGTAAATAAGAGCCTCAAGTATCGACTGTATTTTTTACTAAGCTTAAAATAATTTAAATACATCTTTTTTTACTATGAAACTATATACACTATGACCCCGTTTTTCGTCGCAGTTAGGTTCCGAAAAATAGCGACTCAAAGTGAAACAACGCAAACTGAAAATTATTTTTGATATAAATACGAAGGTTTTGAAGAAGATAGGTTCCTAAAATTTGATGAAGAAGGAACTAAAGCTTATTATATAATAATTCAGGTACATACATATTTTTATTCATCAATTATATATAAGTAATGTACATACATTACATAGTTCATTTACTTTAATAATAAAAAAATGTACATAAGTACATCAATATGTATTAAAACAGAAAAAAAAAGAAAATAGAATTTCAATCTAAATTACGATAATTTACGTGAACGGAAAATATTGATCAAGTTTTTGTTGAACTATTTTTGTTTTATCCTGGTAAATTTCCCTATAAATTTTGATTGAGTTTTTAAGCATTTTTGCTACCATCAAACTGCGCTCCAGATCAGGATCATCGTATATAAAAATGTTTGCTGCTTCGTCAATTAATTTTAGAGCATCGGATATTCGTTTATTGGATAAAGCCTGTTTTGGTTCTTCGTCTTCAATTGATAGACTTTGATTATTATCCAATTCGAAAAGCTCGTCGTTATCTAACTCGTCTTCACTGTTGATATTTATCAAGTCGACGATATCGCACACCAACGCAAAAAAAAGTTTTTAAATATGCAGGGAGTAATCGGTAGTTTCCCTAATTATTCGATATTTTTTTAAACGGAAAATGACGCAAAATGAAATTTTGCGACGCAGTTCCAAATTTCGAGTATGATTAGGAAAGGTGTTGCATATCGGAAAAAACGCAAAGTGAAACAACGCAAAACGGGGTCATGCTGCACATATGTATGTATGTACATAGGAAAACGATTATTTTCATTTACAATTCTAGTTTATTAGAATTATGGGCTTTTGTCTTGTTTTTGTACGAAAATACTCATAAAACATGTAATTTTATATGATTGAAAAATCAAATCATGAAAATGTTGAACTTTAAAATTTTGTTGTTTTTGTAATACGCGTCATAAACTCACTTCTCGAAATTTATAATAATACAATAATCATTTCTTTCATTTAATTATTTATTTCTCACCTATTTACATACTGGTTACATTAATTAAAATTTAATAACATTACATAAAGCAAACATCTAAAATTTAAATATAAATCAAATATATTAAATAAAATTTACAAATTTACAAATGCAGAAATACACTTAAGTGCATCTCTAGATCGATTAAAGTCAAAGAGGCTGATAATCGACTCACATTTACCGTAGTTTTGCCTACGAAGTGGTAGCTTGATTTGGAAATCTTTATCGCACAGCACACGTAAAGCAGTATTATATGTATATCGAGCAAACATAAAATCTCTGGACAATTGATTTTAGATACTAGTAAGTCTCGAACAAAGTTTGCGCTAATTTCAATCCTACGAATAAAGAGAGGCTCAATATTTATTAACTCCATTCATGTGTATTCAAATTTGAATTCGAATATCTTTCTATTGTTATTTTGGATTTGCAAAGCATGCTAGATTGTTTTGATTTTTTGTTTTCTTCGCGCTCATTGTATTCATTTACATATTTTCTCTTTGGCTCTTTTGAATACGGCTATCCCTTATTTTCTTTTGATTATTTCTTGAAAATAGGGAAATTTTAAAATCTGTGTTTTAAATGAGTAAACCATTGTATTGTTTTTTTAGCGATTTCATAAAAAAAATCATTTAACTGAGTTGTTTTTCATCAGTCGAAATCGCATTTTTTCATACAAACTATATAACAATAAATTATTTTTTAGTGTTTCTAAGTCCCTTATTTTATGTTAATTTTTCACATGCCGGATCTTTTTATATCAAGATGGTTCTAGCGATATCCGCTTGCTTGATAAAACAACACTATTTCTACATCTATTTGTTATTCTTCATCACCCAAATTTTTGTTGGTGATACTTTATCGATGTGAGGAAAAATCATAGTTGGCCACATACTAGGATCACAATTGGAAAACCATAATAATAAAGCGAAATAGAGCCACAATGGCTATTGGCTCCTTATTATCCGGATAGCAACAAAAATACAAATATTTAATAGTTATAATTTATATTTTTGAATCGTAGTTGCCTTTTGTATTATTGTCAGTTCGTTTGAATTAATTAAAGTTGAAACATTGTCGACATTATTGATAATTTTTATCAAAATGGTTAAAGTTGGTAAAAACACTTCAACTAATATCCGATCTTTGGTTATATACCATCGCGAAAAGGGAAAAACAATCCGTGATATAGGGGAGCTATTAAACGTAAGCCGTTCTACTGTTTTTGATATATGCAATCGATATTACAGTGAAGACAGAATTGAACATAAATCAGGTGCTGGGAGAAAAAAAAAAAAAATTACAAATTCGGACGAAAAATTTATGTTGCGGGAAATAAAGGAAAATCCCAAACAAACTGCCGTCGAGTTAAATAAAAAATTGAAAACATTCAGTGGTACAACCGTGTCTGATTCAAAAGTGCGCAAAAAATTGCAGAGCTTAAGCTTTAATTTACGTATTGCACGACGTAAACCTTGTTTAAGTGAAGCAAATATAATAAAAAGGCGCTATTTCGCCTTAAAATACCGAAATCACCCAATTGATTTTTGGAAAAAAGTGATTTTTGTTGATGAAAGCAAGTTCAACATCTTTCATAACGATGGTAAACAGCAAAGAGTATGGAGAAAACCGAATCAGGAATTGCAATACAAAAATATTAATTTAACGACAAAACACGGGGGTGGATATATAATGATATGGGGAGCAATGGGATATTATGGAGTAGGCAATTTTAAATTTATTGAAAGGACCATCGATAGTAGAATGTATTTAAATATTTTAAAAGAAAATTTGTGATCATCGGCTGAAATTAACCATTGTGGAACGGAATATTACTTGTATCAAGACAATGACCCAAAACACAAAGCACATATTGTTAAATTATGGACCTTGTATAATTGCCCACATGTTCTGGAAACTCCTCCACAAAGCCCGGACCTCAATCCTATTGAGCATTTGTGGGACCACTTGGACAAAAAAATACGAGGTAACCACCGAATAACCAACAAAACATCATTAAAACCGGCAATTGAGCATGAATGGGAAAACATTGCCACTAGTTTTTTACAAAATTTGGTGGAATCTATGCCACGTAGACTACAAGCTGTGCTGGATAATAATGGATTACACACTAAATATTAATACAGTGAGAAACTAATACAAATTTCCATTCTACAAACATATTAAACCTATAATTTTATTGTAAAATAATTCTGTAGCGTCAATAATAATCTTTGAAATATAATTTTGTCCGGATAATTTTTCTCATTAGTTTTGATAGGTGAATTCATTTTTCTATCGATAAGCGGCAAAGTTACGGTAATTTAACATAAAATGTTTAGGTTATGATATGTTCATTAGTGTATCAGTGTAGTTTGATAAGAAAAAATTATAAAAAGGCAAGCAATCATTGTTAAATTACAGTTTGTTTTCCAGAAATTAGCTTGTCCGGAAAATTATTCGCATGAGTGTAGCAAAAAAATGTTGCGTACTTACGTATCGCGAGGCAATAATATCGCAAATACAAATATTGCAAGCCAAAAATATTGCATATGTACGATGTACATTTTTTGATAATTTTTGACGTTAGGATTGTGTATTAATTAATAATAATTGCTTCGTCAACCTTACAGATACAGATCAAAGAGTTTTTTTGCCCTTATTGCTTCTTCTGATAGTACCACAATTGCTAAAAGAGCAATTTTTGTAAATATAATAATTTTTTTAATGCATTTTTAATTCGTTGTACACCTTGGAGGATGGAGGTTGCCATCCCCAAACCGCCGCTGTTCCAGAATTTATACAATTCTTCCTGTTGTATGTATCCCAATTACAACTCAAATTATTGCTCACTACGTAAAGCGATTAAATTTGTGGCGAAACATTTGTATGCGTTTTTTTTTTGCAGTGATAATTTTTGTTTGCGATGATAGTTGCATGTGAGAAACATGTGACTTTATATTTCATTGTAAATTTTTATGTCTGTGAAATATTGATGCTGCGATATTTTTGATAGAAGTATTATTAGGTTGCGACAAAAGTACTTCCACATTTTTGCTGCGACATTTTTTTTTTTTTTTCGATAATGAGGTAGGTTCCCAAAATTTTATTCTTGAAACAAGAGACATCAACTCTAATGAATATGAATCGAAAATAAAGTTATAATTTTCCGCCCCTGAAATGTCAAATAAAACATCTCAAAAAAATTAAAAAACACTATAAAGAACTAACATCGAAAAGAAAAACTGATCAAAAGGACGTGTGGACATTCGTCGCCTTAATACATATACATACATATATGTGTACAAGTATTGTAAACTTAAAAATTTGTCAAATATAAATTTAACATAATTATATTATATTTTGCCGGTACAGTTTAATCGGATAAAGGTTTATATTATTGTCAAAGTTGTCATCACGTACAAATGGTGTTAACCCCATTCGAGAACGATGTGGCCTTAACAATGCTAGCAAAACGAGCCGATAATATAATGGAGATATTCAATCATCTACAAATCTTGGTCAAGCAACTAAATTCAAAGAATTGAAAGGTCACCACTGATCTCTTCTCATTATTCGAAAATCAATAATCTAAGTTCTTAGCATCGTCAAGGTCTAATTCTAAATCTTGACGAGACAGATCCCAATCCAGGACGGCCCAAAATAATAACAAATGCTTTTACTATCGAAGATGAATATTGATGAAATAAGCAAATATTATGAAATAAGTTCTAGCCGTTTAAAAATATCAGAACGAAACACTCAACAACAAATATTAATCGATCTCAGAGTTGAGGTATCAGTCATTTCTGCCGATAGTAAACATTTGGAAATAAATCCAGAGTTCAACCTGTTTGCAGCACACGAAACTAAGGTTAGAGCATTCGGAAGTAGGACGTTGAAATTAGATTTGAGCCTTCGTCGAAATTTTGTCTGGGCGTTTATTATAGCAGACGTGTCGTCAGAAAACAGGTTTGATCGTTGATTTACAGAGACAGATTACATCTTTGTATACAATCTGTTCATTAACTAAAATTGAAAACACCACACCTATCTTTGGTAGAAAAATTCTCGATCCATCCAAAAATCATTAAATTAATTTACTATTTCCGTAACTCAATCAAAATTCATTAGAGAATATCATCAGCAAACACAACGTTAACCACCATTTAGAAACTACAGGTCCACCAATATCATGCAAAACACGAGGACTGGCGCCAGATAAGCCAGAAATTGCCAAAAAGGAATTCCAGATGATGATGATGGAGCAAGGAATTTGCAGACCTAGTAACGCAGTTCGTTCGGTGTACTTCACCTCGTATCAAAGAAGAATGGGGAATTAAGGCCGTGTAGGGATTATTGGGCGCTCAGTAATATAACTATACCGGACCGATATCAAATTCCACATATTCAAGATTTTGCCTATCAATTAGCGGGAAGTACCATATTTTCTGAAGCAGTTCTAGTGCGAGAGTACCATAGAAACCCAGATAAACCCAACTGATATTCCCAAGACAGCCATTATTACCCGTTTCGGTTTTGTTTGAATTCACTAAAATGACATTCGCCTTACGAAAAGCTGCTCAATCCTTTCAGAGTATAATGAATATAGTATTGGCAAATTTAAATCTCTCTTTGTCTATATATATATGACATAATTAGAGCTTCAAATTATTTTAGTGACCATTTGGAACATTTACGAATTATTTTCGAAAAATTAATAAGTGCAGACCTTATTATTAATCTGCATAAGTGTATTTTCGCCCAAATGCAAGTTAACTTTCTAGGACATACTATAATCGAAAAGGGTATTTCGCCAACACAGGAACGAGTGGAGGCGATAAAGCATCACGAACAGCCAAAATCAATACAACAACTCAAAAGACTTTCGGGGAGTGTTAAATGTCTATCGCTGTTTTACCTCACACGTAGCAACCGATCAAATACAATTAAACAATTTTCTCAAAGAATACAAGAAAAGGTCAAAAATTAACATGACGTGCAACGATGAAGCAATTAAGGCATTTAACAACTGCAGCTCGCCTCGCAATAATGGTAGATTCTTCGGACGGCGCACTTGTGCCAATGGTGCAACAAGAGATACAAGATAGCTGGCAGCCACTCGATACGACTAACACACACAGAAGAAGTACAGTGCTTACGATAGGGGACTACTAGCAGCATATTCGGGCGTTAAACATTTTCAACATTTACTTAAAGGACGAAACTTTACTCTTTTCACGGTTCACAAATCATTAATTTTTGCATTTAAGCAAAATACCGACATTTAGACTTTATCGGACAGTTTACAATGGACATCCAACACACATTGGGAAATTAGAGCATAGTGGCCGATAAAACTCGGTGCGATTGCGGATGCGCAGACGAATGATCCATAGTTGGAGGACCTGATTAAATATAATACGAGTTTAAACATAAAAAAATTCCCCTTATCTTCAATTCAGCTAAAATAATTGGAATTGTAATTTTTTAACTGGTAAAGATCTTTTTTTCCAAAACGGTTTAGGCAAACCATTTTTAATTCTTTCCACAATTTATCATAACCTGGCGTCAAAGCTACAGAAAATATAATCTGGCCATGAATAAAAAAGGATGCAAAAGACCTGTAGCAAAATTGCTTAAATTGTCAAAAATCCAAAATTTCACTTAAATTCTTCTCGATTTTCGGATATAAATTTAGACATTACAGGTCCACTTCCCATTTCCGACAACAATCGTTATTGTGTAACACTTTGTCAAAGAAGAAATCTTTCTTGAATTAACAGCTTTAGGTTTGTAATCGGTCTGAGGCTTTCTAGCGCGTCACTTAGTTTGTTTAGAAATTTGAAAGCGATTTCGAGCAACTTTGATGTAAGCTGGGTTATGACATAAATTGATTTATAAATGTATGAACCACATGTCTGCGTATATTATATCTTTCTTCACTTTATCCCAAGCTTCATCGTAATATGCTTCAGCCACCGTAATGTGGCTGATTAATGCATAGCCGTCCCTTCAAATATTGTAATTTATGAACCTTTGAGATGTTATTGTTGTTGTGAATTGATGCTTCAAAAAGGTCCCAAAATGAAGGGAATTCGGAATAATTACCATTATATTAACACGTGGCAGTCTCACATCACTTTCTTCTTTCATCTAAAAAATTAGTTTAGTTTAAAACAAGCTTATCCATGGTATGATTACCATGATTGGCATTATTTTCTTCGTGTAATTTTTCCAATTTAAACCATTTTTGTTTTAATTCGAAATGTGTAGATTCAATTTTGTCTTCTAAATCTAAAACTGAATCATCGAATTTACCCTTTTGTAATTTTTTGAGAGCTTGAAACTCTTTCCACTCGTCTGCTAATAGGACTAGACAAGCCTTTATTTCACTTATTCGAGTGTCTTCAGTCAATATTGACATTTGAGATCTAATCGCATAATAAACGTTTGACCGAAACCATCTAAATCCTTAATAAACGTTTGACCGATCTAGATTCCGACATTTTGTTTTAAATTCACAAACACGTCTTTATACCAAAAAATTCACTCAATTAAATTCTATAACGCGCTCAATTTTCGCTTGAAATTTATTTAATTTTCTTAATTGTATAGATACTCAAGGTTTTTACTCATGGTTTATTTTCTTCAGTTGTTTGCGGCTACCCGGCTCAAAGGAAGGCTCATTTTAGAAAGATGGCATCGATCATTAAAAGCCAGCATCATGTGACATAATAGGAATGACTGGACACAAATACTACCATCAATACTATTTATTAGGACTAAGCACGGCGTTCAGAGAAGAGATATACAAACCACCGCAGCTGAATTATCTTACGGAGGCCAAATTAAATGACCAGCACAATTTATCGAACTAGATAAAACAACAATATCACAATCCGACTGAAACTTCCAATCATAGTCGAGATAGCAATTTTGTGAGTAAAATTTGGACAGTTACACAAATTACTCAGAACAGATGCATTACGAGGAGCTTTTCAACGGCCATACACAAGACCTCAATAAATCTAATAAATGCTGGTACATCGAAATCAAAGACAAAAAGATTCGGGTAAGCATTGATCGCGTAAAACTATGTTTTATCGAAAACATCAATAATAAAACAATAACCTAGAATACAAAAAAGACGAAAAGCTGCAACCAAACAACAGGAATGCTGGGGAGGGGATTTGCCTGCTACAATTAGTTATACACCAGTAAAGTAATTTTTGACATTGATTACAAGCAAAATTTACAATCGAAATCGTCAAGCTCCGGCCGCCTCATCAAAATCCCCGCTGCTCCCAAAGTTAGTAACGTAAAGTCTCCATTTTACTGAGGTGGGGAGGAAGGAGTATTGTGGCGTCTCAAGTTAATCTTTTCTCATTAATGACAAGTACATTAGCTATAAATAGCAATTAATGGCCAAAACAATTAAATTTTAGTAATCATTGTTAGTTTGGAATTATTATATTTATTTTACTCACAAGACACATAGACAAGAAAAAAAAAAGTTTTTCCTATATATGTACATACGTAGGTATAACAAAATTATCTTTTATGAGCGAAGAACATAAAAATATTAATGTTATAAAAATAAATAATGTATAAAAATACGTGTACATAGGTGTTATCGTTTTAATAAAATTTAAAAGTGATTTTACGTAAACTCAATCTCTTAACGTGCTATCCGTGTAAAGTGGTACACGCAAAATATTTAAAGTATACTAGTGCAGTGACAAGATTCCCGAAGGGAAGTATTGTCACCGGTTAGCCAACCAAGTATTTTTATCTTAACCTTTTACCTCGAATTTCCAGTACTTAATCTAAGCTTAGATCATAATAAGCTCCACTTGCGTTCCATTTTATTATAAGAAACACTATGAAAATTGTCGCGAAAACGTGGAACTGGATGAAACTGAAAATGATGTAGAAATATAAAAAGAACCCTGCCTTTAAATGTTTCATAGTGGTCGGTAATAACCAAAATAAGCTATACCAAAAACCACCATTTGTTAACTGTTTAGCGTGTACGGAGTGCTTGTACTTAATAACGTCCTGTTTAGGTTACACCTTAGGATTATACATGTTGAAACGAGTCTATCGACACTATATATAATATACGTAAGTCTAGTTTTTGTAGAGTTTAACTGATTCAATTCGCCCATCCGTCAATTGTGAATAGGCCAAGTCGGAAGGCACACGGGCGTAAGAATGGTATTCGCTGCGCTAAATACACGAACTTAACACTTTTTTTATTTTTGTTTCTTTTCAGAACGGACATCATTTCATTTTTTTCTGTTTTTTTTCGTAACCACTTTTAAAATATCCTGCTGCGTTTGGATTCGTCGCAACATATATAGCCTTTTCAAATACGGCTTCAATACATTGCAGAACGCATCAAGTTCTAAATCCAAAGTGTCAGGTTCAGGTGGAGTACCTTTATGGCAACAGCATGAAGTCGGAGGAGTGGCCAATTTTTTCGATTGCAACTCGACGAATTGTCGCCTCAACTCCAAAGTCTCTTCTTGATAGCTTTTCCTGAAAAATTATAAAAATAATATAAGTATGATATACAAAAAAATTATGCAAATAAATAAAATATATATTTGTATATTTAATAAAAGATATATATGTGTATATTGTATCTCGATATATTCCCGTCTCAAATCGCAATGTCTCTTCCTGATAGTCCTGATAGCTTTTCTGTAAAATTATAAATAACATAGGTACATATAAGTATATTTAGGCAGCCATCCCAAAATTATTAGGCACAATACCTAACATTATTAAAAAATAAATTATAAAAAATTCTACCTCTTTATGGTTTCAACCTACATAATAACCTACATAATTTGCTTTAAACGGTCATCACCAAAACGTATTTAGCTATATTTATAAATATGCCTATATACCAAATGTATATATATATATATATATATATATATATATATATATATATATATATATATATATATATATATATATATATATATATATATATATATATATATATATATATATATATATATATATATATATATATATATATATATATATATAAATATATATATATATATATATATATATATATATATATATATATATATATATATATATATATATATATACTATATATATATATATATATATATATATATATATATATATATATATATATATAAATATATATATATATATATATAGTATAAATATATATATATATATATATATATATATATATATATATATATATATATATATATATATATATATATAAACATATATATATATATATATATATATATATATATATATATATATATATATATATATATATATATATATATATATATATATATATATATATATGTTTATATATATATACATATATATATATATATATATATATATATATATATATATATATATATATATATATATATATAACTTAATGAATTAGAATGGAATTCGGTTTAAAAAAAACACTTTATTTGATAAAATCCAAACTTAAACTAAACTATACTACAAATTACATGGTTTTATATAAAAATAAAATTATCTTACTTTGCAAAAAGTAATATAAAAAATTCTTATTCTAAGAAATTGAAAAAGGTATATTAAATTGCATTATATTTATGGTAGATCAGCATATTTGGTCTTCGCGTGTCTCGGTAGTCACGTTGTGCTGAATCGGTGTTATCATTGGTGTCAACTAAGCACGTTGTGCTTATTCAACATTACTGATGGTGTTAAATCCTCCCTTCTTAAAAATCCACGTCCCGTGGATCAAAAATTTAACTGGATAGGTTGAATTCCAGGTTGATGAGTGGGAAGTTCCTCTTGGACAGTTGGTTTTGAGAAGATCAGCAATCCCCTTCGATGAGCGAGTCTCGCCCTGTGTATTAAAAAAATGACAATCAGGCCACAAATAATGACTATGATCCCTCCGTCAATAGCGGCCGCTTCCTTGTGTTCGTTGTATAATTCTTGTAATTCGTCCATTTCCTTGTTTTATTGTTACGAGTGGAGTATTGTATTCGTAGATGCTCAGTGGCCTAGTGAAACGCCAGAGCCAGGAACTAGAAAGGAAGAGAGGGAAAGGTTGTTGTAAGTATTGTGATAATAGTGGGTAATTATTGTTGTAGGTTTTTAATTTGGGTTTTGTGGATGCGCCTTCCAGAAGTAGTTGTAACAGTGACATTGTTATCTTGTGCCACTGTTTCTTGTCGAAATTTCGGCTTATCTTTTCGTTGGATTTGTTTCACTGCCGTATAGATGGTATCGCCTATTTCATAGGTTTTTGGGTCGACTCTCTTACTATTTTCCCTTGTAATGGTGGCGTCTTGATTTTTCCGTAGTCTTTCAATCAGATCCTCGTGAATTTTTGTCTTGAAATCTACTAGATTTTGGTAGTTGGTTCTCTCAATTCGTCCAAAAAAGATGTCGTTCGGTTTTTGTTGGGTAACCGAGTGTATTGAATCGTTGTATCGGTCCACCGCAATGTTGATGAGTTCCTTTGTGGACAGTTCCCTGTATTCGTTCTGGAGGCATCTAACTATTTCCAGTACGGTAGAATGAACTCGCTCGATCGCCCCATTTACCTCACTTCGTTGTGAAGGTGTTAGGTAGATTTGGATACCTAAGGTTTTTAAGTAGTCCGTTATGACAGGACTCACAAAGCTTCTCTCGTTATCCATCACGAGTATGCGAGATGCGGTGAAGTAATGTATCGCTTTGATGATTTTGTCTCGTACGTTCAAAATTGATTTGTTCTTGATGCGAAAAAATTTTGCAAATTTTGAAAATTTGTCCACACACGTTAAGAATTTTTCATTTTTGATCTCCATTATGTCAATATGAAGAATTTCCGCAGGATATGTTGGAATAGGTGTTTGTTGAAGAGCAACACGATAAGGATGTCGGTCGTATTTATTTATGTTGCATATATCGCATGTTTGCGTGTATTTTTTGATCAAGCTGGCCATCCTTGGAAAATAATAACGTTCCAAAACTTGCTTTCTGTTTTCTATGTGGTTTCTATGTGCCCGCTTGTGTTCCTGCTTTATGACGGAGAATTTATTTTCTTCATTCCGAATGTCTTCAACAATTCTCTGCGTTAAGCGTAATTTTAAGCTAGAAAAACTTTCCTTAAATACTTCTTGTAGAAGTTGAATATATTCCTCAGGGATTTAGATTCCGTTGATGATGGTTGGATGCAATCGTTCCTGTAAAATCTTGCTTAAAATTTCTTTATTTAGTTCTGGCTTGCTTATGTAGTGTCTGTGGTAAGCGGGATGCGGGGCTCTTCATAAACATAAATGTCCTGACCATTTTGAAAGATCAGTTGGTTCCTGAAGGCATTGATGGGTACATCACAGTATCGCACTAAGTCGGTAGAATCCTCCTCAGCACTGTGAATGGTTCCAGTGGTAGACAATGTGTTCGCTTCGAGTTCTAGTCTCGACAGAGCGTCCGCTACTTTGTTGGTATGGCCAGGTTTGTAGATAAGCTCATAGTTGTATTCCTCTAATCGAGCTTTCCACCTTTTTAACTTGGCATTGTTGTTCCTATTGCTCAACGTAAACGTTAGCGGTTGATGGTCCGTCAATATTTTAATTTTGCGGGCCCCATATAAGTAGTTGCGAAGGATATCCAGTGCCCATATTATGGCTAGCATCTCCTTTTCATTCGCTGCGTAATTCTCTTCGGTCTTATTCAAGGATCTTGAGATGTATGTAATTGGCCGGTCTTTTCCGATCTCTCCTTGAGATAATACAGCACCGATGGCGGATGAAGAAGCGTCCGTAGTTAGCAGAAACGGCTTGTCAAAATTTGGAAAAATCAATATCTCCGTTGAAGACAAGAGCTCTTTGATGTTGCGAAATGCTTCTAACTCTTTCTGGTTTAGGTTAATCTTCACTTTCTTGGATTGCGATGCTTTGATTTGCGCACTTTCTCCTCTCGTTAAGTTGGTTAATGGCTTAGCTATAAGTGCAAAATCTCGGATAAATCGCCTATAATATGATGCAAGCCCTAGGAAAGATTTGAGATCTTTCAAGTTCTCGGGTTTCTTGATGTTTCGAATGGCCTGTACTTTTTTTTTATCCGGCTTGATGCCCTTGTTTGTTACTAAATAACCCAAAAATTCCGTTTCTGTCTTTAGAAACTCTGTTTTGTCGAGATTTACACGTAAATTGGCTTTCTGTAATTTCGAAAAAACTTTCTCGACGTTGGCTAGATGTTCTTCTGCAGTTCTCCCTCCGAAGATAATTATATCGTCTATGTACACGTAGCATTGTTCTCCAATGAACTCTTTTAGTACATTATCAATCATCCGCTGAAAGATTGCGGGTGCATTTTTTAATCCGAACGGGAGTCTTAGAAATTCGAATTTCCCATTCATTGTCGAAAACGAAGTCTTTTGAATATCGGCTTCCTTCATTTTGATTTGATGGAATCCTGACGTTAAATCAATAGTTGTAAAAAATTTGGAATCACCTAGATTCGCTATTGTGTTTGAAATATCCGGAATGGGGTAGGAATCTGCTACTGTCACCGAATTCAACCTCTTGAAGTCTACTACCATTCGATATTTTTTTATTTGTGAAGCGTCCAATTTCTTTTCCACAATCCAAATCGGGGAATTATAGGGCTTTTGGAAGGTCGTATAATCCCATCTGCGAGGAGTTGAGCAATTTGCTTGTCCACTTCTTGCCTCATATTGTATGGATACGGGTATGATTTGGTGTATATCGGCTCTTCACTGGTGGTTTTGATTTCAGCGCGTACTTCGGTATCGATGGTTTCGAAATTATTGACGGGTCCAAAGAGCATTGTGAATTTCGAGATGACTGTGTGCAATATTTTTTTTGTGTCTGGTGAAACATGACTATCCCGAACTTCTATATTATTAACTTGGCACGACGGTTTTTCTTTTAACGGAATGTGTATGTTGGGTGTGATGATCAATTCATTGTGTTTCCGATCAATAAGTGCCCCTAGTTCCTTTAATGTGTCATCACCTATGATGCCATCAAACGATTTTAATCCTGGCAGAATAAAAAAATCGATGGTATTGTCGATGCCAATGCTTTTAAAAAATGGTCCACTAATTTTTTGACTGATTTTGATGTCACCTCCTGCTGATCTAATTTGGAATTGGTTATCGGTTGGTTTTGCATTAACGGCTAATTCTGATTTTATGAAGTTCTTATTGGCTCCTGTGTCGATTAGGAACTTGAGTGTGTTTCCGTTTTTAAGCCGATACTCTAGGTAAGGTACGCTAGAGAGGCTTCCATCATAAAATTTACTTCAGAATTATCTTCAATTTCCAGCTCATCATTGGATACCTCGTTTTCGGTGTTGTCGTAAGCTAATTGATTATAGTATTCCTCCTCCAGTTGTGTCTCTAAGTGGTTGATTCTTTGCTGTTTCTTTAGCTCATGGATATGAGAATGTTCTCGTTTTGTCATCATATTATCCTGAGGAGTGGAGCGGTTGATGTAATTCACCTGCCGTGTTTGTATTGATGGGTCAATTTCCATCGGTGTTGGCGGCTTAGGGTAGTTCGGCCTTGGTGGTTGGAAGTTGTTCGAGTTCTGGTTACCAAAAGGGCTGCTGTAGTTTTGGTGTTGTATGTTGTAAGCCTTGTTTCTCCATTGGGTTGGTAATGCGTTGTTACTTTTGGCTAGTGCATGATTATACGAAATTTGGTTTATCGGGGCAGTTACGACATTGCTAATATTTCTCTTGTGAATAGCCATGTTCCTGAAATTCAGGTTTTGAATCTCCAAGCAGGATGCGTATGCCTCGGGTAATGTTGCAGGTTTTTGGATGATCAACATCTTGGCCAGATCTCCGTTTAATCCACGGATGAATACGTCCAGCGCTCGATTACGATACGTTTCTACCAAAACGTTAATTGTTTCTAACGTGTAATCCTCCGTCTTGATTTTATTGACTATCAAGGAGAATTGGTGGTTTACATTAGCGTAGAATTCGTCTACTGTTGTATTTCTCTGTGACAACGTACTTAATTGATGTTCCAATGTGCGAAGGTCACGTTTATCGGCGTAATGTAACGACAAACATTTTTTGATTGATACCCATTCTTCATTGAAAATATTGTATGAGATCAGCGCTGAGTCGGCATTCCCTCGAATTTTCTGGCGGATGTGCTGAAGAATCGCCCGGTATATAGGCTTATTCCGCAAGATTTCGTAATCTCTTAGTATATTCTCCACACTGTGCACCCATGACAAGTATTGGGTGGGATTTCCGTCAAATGTTTGTAGTTCTTTGACGGAATTAGGCAAGCGGCTTATTTATTTTAATTCTTCTTCGTTTCTTGGTGTGACAAGCGCTGTAGGGGCTGTCAAAATCACTGGATTTTCCAGCTTGTTCAGTCGTCTCTCAATTTTTTTGGTTAACTCAATCTGGGCATTTAAAGCTCCAGTAATTTCTTTTAATGTATTCTTAATTATTTCTAAATCTGCCATTATTTTAATTTCAAGTAGATTTCTTATTAAGATTTATTAAAGTTTCGGAAAACTGGTTATTATTATTTAAAAATTTTTATTTTTTATTTTACACTAGATTTGTGTAACCAAATTTTAATTTTTATTTTACACTAGATTTGTGCAATTTTAATTTTTATTATACACTAGATTTGTGTAATTGAATTTTAATTTTTATTTTACACTAGATTTGTGCAATTTTAATTTTTATTATACACTAGATTTGTGCAATTTTAATTTTTATTATACACTAGATTTGTGTAATTGAATTTTAATTTTTCAATAGACTTACAAGAAAATTATTATATCAATCTTCATGTAGACGGTGCACTCCGGGACGTGTGCACAAGACAATACCAATCGGGCGTGCGCTGGACGGAACGTAATTTTCCTTTTTGTTTTTATTCTCACAAACGGCCTACTGCGGTACGTTTTTGCGATCACTGCACTATTCACTGTTTTTACACTAATTGTAGTATATAATTTGCTACAATTTTATGCACTTAGTGTTATACTATTCGCTGTTATTTTTACACTAATTGTAGTTTAGAATTTGCTACAATTTTATGCACTTAGTATTATTCCCGATGGTTCGACTGTTTCGGCGCCACTTAATGAATTAGAATGGAATTTGGTTTAAAAAAACACTTTATTTGATAAAATCCAAACTTAAACTAAACTATACTACAAATTACATGGTTTTATATAAAAATAAAATGATCTTACTTTGCAAAAAGTAAGTAAAATTCTTATTCTAAGAAATTGAAAAAGGTATATTAAATTGCACTATATTTATGGTAGATCAGCATATTTGGTCTTCGCGTGTCTCGGTAGTCACGTTGTGCTGAATCGGTGTTATCACTGGTGTCAACTAAGCACGTTGTGCTTATTCAACATTACTGATGGTGTTAACTTATATATATATATATATATATATATATATATATATATATATATATATATATATATATATATATATATATATATATATATATATATATATATATATATATATATATATATATATATATATATAATTATATATATGTATATATATCTATATCTATATATATATATATATATATATATATATATATATATATATATATATATATGTATATATATATATATATATATATATATATATATATATATATATATATATATATATATATATATATATATATATATATATATATATATATATATATATATATATATATATATATATATGTATATATATATATATATATACATATATATATTTACAAATATATATCTTCGGTCACTTACACTGAAACATTTCACAATTGGCCATTTTGAGACATTCGAAAAATATTTCACTATTTCAAATAAATAGAGATGAATTTTTCCAAATATCTCAGAATTTTCAATTTTTAGATGGATCGCTGTTGGAGGAAACCGATATATATATATGTATATATATATATATATGATATATATATATATATACGTATATATATGTATATATGTATATATATATATATATATATATATATATATATATATATATATATATATATATATATGTATATATATATATATATATATATATATATATATATATATATATATATATATATATAAATATATATATATATATATATATATATATATATATATATATATATATATATATATATATATATATATATATATATATATTTGTATAATATTTATATCCTGTTTGGCCCAGAAAACTGCATTAGCCGTTTAGATCCTAGATAGAGCACACAAATCTGTTAATAATAATATATATGTTATAAATTTTACACAAGTTTTGTGTACATATCACCAGTACCTAAATAGTCTAAATAAATACCTAAGCTTAAACGTTTATTTATAGTCTGTTTTATTTTGACTTTAGGTACGGGTACATATGTAAATATGATGCACAGTACTTACTTTTTCGACTTTTAGCCATTGGTGCTAATGATTCCCTCTCGCTGCTATCAGTTATTTCCGGCATCGTTCCACAAAGCTCAATAGACCTAATCGAACAAGAATAAATCAATTTATGAAGAGTCTATATATAGCGTCTACATACCTCCTTGGCTCGTGTGTATCCTCTAAAAACGACAGCTGTTTTGTGTATTTGTACACCTTTTCTGGTTTGCCTCCTGCATTACCACTGGGCTTCCATTTTTTGGATCTTGTATAACTTGCCTTTATTGTATCCCAATACTTCCGCACTCTGTTTATGTTGTCAGTAGCGCTCGAGAGGTCTGTACCAAAATAAAATTTTGGTTTTTATAATCAAACTAAAATTAAATACAAATATTATTTGTCGTTCTAATATGGAAGTGATGTAAGGTGATATCGACAGGCATTCAGAACCTTAAAATCCGGCTCGACAAAAACTATCGTATTCTTGCTATCCGTCAAATTATAAAATTAGAGTTATTAGTAGCTTTCCAATCGACCACCTAAATTACTTATAACCACATATGCTTCAAATCTTTGCTTTATTAACTATAGTCAGAGATTATAGGAATATACTCCCATAATTTTTGCTATAGTAGAATATATTCCCATAATTTTTGCTATAGTAAAATCTAGCAAAGACATGAACCATAAGTACTTATATGTAATTGCTTGCGGTGGTTGATTGGAAAGCCACTGTTTAATGAAATTTAAATTAAATTAATTTTAACAAAATTTTTGAAAAATATATTTCGAACAATTAGATTTTAAGGTTTTGAATGCCTGTCGCAATCACTTCGATAGGGCAATGCATTAAAAATTCCAAATATAAGAAAATATATATTCCAATGGCGGGTATTATCATATTTATATAATTATATAATAGTTATTTATGGTACTAGTGAGCAAACCGAGATATTATCCATGAGGGATAAGTTTGTCCCACGAGGCGATAGCCGAGTGGGACATTATCCCGAGTGGATAATATCTCTTTGCTCACGAGTGCCATACAACGTTTTATCCACTTTTATTGAAATAAATTTCGTAAATTAATAAGAAATAGTTCCATTTTGTGTTTTCACACTGGAGCATTGAATTTTGAAATACATTTTATCATAGTGAACGTTCTTTTAATTGTCATGGTGTACTTTAATTTAATTAATTTTTGGAAAATAGTTTTTCATTCAATTTGACTACGAATAATTTTCCAATGACTACTCAACATTTTGTTATACCAAATATAACTCACGTTGCCCCTAGCAGCGTGGGTTATACAATAACAATGGGTTATTTTACATTTTCTTTTTTTTTAAATCAGCATAGTTATCGGGCTATTATATGTCAAAAGTGGATAAATATAATTATATTATTTATAATATAACAGTATTTTCTTTGTAAAAGTATATAATTATATTTACATGATTATTAAAATGTGATAATTAATGTATTACCCGGCAAATAGTCGATAATCTAAAAATTCAATTTTTGAATCTAAGTAAAAATTATTTAAGACCCAGGCAATTACTTACGCGATTCTTTCGTCACTTCTTCCCACAATCGACTTCGGATGGTTTTATTTTTGTAATTGATATCCCTTATGTTCCATAGTGGTGGTCGGGACCGCACCGCTTCAATAATAGTTTCTGAGAAATAAAATTAATTAATTACATTTAAAAATAAATTAAGCTAAACATTTAACAAAATCATTTTATTATTTTATTAAAGAATTAAATAAAATTATGTCTTACCGCTGCAGGGCTCCAAATTCTCCATAGGTGTTGATGTGGCCGTTGCGTAGTTCATGTCAAGCTCAGGTTCAATATCCAGTTCTAAAGTAATAAAAACGTTTTATAAAATGTGAACTAAAAATTAACCATTTTATACGCATTCCTGTTTGTATATCGCTTTGATCACTCCATGTGTTTTCAAAGTTGGCGAAATACGTCGACACATTCTGACCATCCCCTCTCGAGGTTGACGGCGGGTTATACAATTCATTAGATAAAATTATAACTTTCTTGCCACCTGAAATTAGAAAAAATTATAAATCTACTGATCGATAAATAATTTTATTTATATTGACGACTGATGGTGGTTTTATCAGATAAACGTAACCGGCGAAAATAAACAAAAAAAGAATGGTTCAAAACCAATATTCCCGTCATCAATCAAAATTTACATAATTACATTAAATCCACACGTAATCTCTTGCAAACTTACCGTATTTATCCATTGCTTCTAATTTTACAATATATTTATTAACAATTAAAAGCTAAAACACTAGCTATATAATTATTTGAAAATTTTCGAAATTGATGGAAATTATTGGAATTTTCTTATTCACAAAAATATATTATCACAAAAGTATATTATCACAAAAGTATATTATCACAAAAATATATTGTCACAAAATTATATTATCACAAAATTATAAATCACAAATTATGTTCACAGTTTTTTTTAATCAGATTTGGTTTATTCGACCGGCACAGAAAAATAATGATATTAATGTCACTTTACCATAAAAATTTCAAACTTTTAAATTAGCTTCAGTTTTTTGACAGCAAACAAAAACATAACCAAGAATTATTAAAAAAAATTAAGAATTAGTGTTAATTCGATTATTTTCACGATTCTAAATAATCTAAAAAATTAATTATTATTAATACTCATATTAGAATTATTTTATTCAATTTATTCCCGTCATAAAATACAAAATTAAAAAAATCTTTCCCATAAAAAAGCCAAACAATAAAATTATCAGTGTGTGCGAGAAATATTTTTCATCGGTATACAATATTTTTGTACATGTATAAGTTGGACTGCCGCAAAATGCACTCGATTTGATACTTTTGACACTAACACAGATACACATTTTTTGTAAGTAAAAACTTGACTGACTCCGTTGTGTGTCTCGTTCACACAACCACCGATTTTATATTTTTATCTCAAGTTATTTTTACTGACAAACTTTGATTCACAGTGGAATTGAGGCATTACTCGCGCGAACTTTTGAATAATGCAGTGCCTCTGTATATCGACAATCGCGTATATTGTAGTTTTATGCTTCAGCGATAAATAAAATCGTAGAAATTTAAACTCACTTTTATTTTAATTGAAATTTTTGTCGTTTGTTTTTTTACTTTTGGTTAGTGTCATTTAGTTTAAAATTGTTGTAATATCAGCAGAAATTAAGTTTTGTTTTATTAAATTATCTCATAAACTTTATTATTTTATTTTGTAATAATGAATAAGAAAGAATTTGACGAAAAATTAATTATGGAAGTGGAGTCGCATCCAGTAATTTATAATAAGTAATCGAAAGATTATAAAAACCGATGCAAGGAGGAAGATACTTGGGTGGCAATCGGTTATGCATTGGGCCAAGAAGGTAATTATGGGCTTATATTGAATTTCAATTACATATACAAAATTTCTTTTTTGTTGCAGTGTCTTTGTGTAAGGCCAGGTGGAAAAACTTGCGCGATCAATTTAGTGCTGCTTTCAAGCAAACTAACATCACTAGTGGCTCAAAAGCACCAAAAAAAGCTTGTAATTGGGCTTACTTTGAAATTCTGCAGTTTCTTGTACCATTTATAGAAGTACCCAGGTAAAACAGCCATAAAACTGAGCATACAACATCATCAGCTACTGCCATCCCAACGTGCGCCGCACTGCAGTACCCGCAGCCCAGATTGAAGCGGCAGAAGAGACATTTCAGTGACACAATCGAAGAGAGATTGGATTCTTTGATTAACCGACCCGACTCGCCACCGCTGAATCAGTTCTTTTCGTCAATGGCTGCAAGAGCAGCAACTATTAACAGAAGCCAGCAAATTCAGCTGGAAAAAAAGTGCTTGGAAGTGATTCATTCTGTAGAGTATGGCACAGAAAATAATATGGAACCATTTTTCATAAATTTATCGAGAAGGGCGGCTTTATTGAGCAAGGACAAAAAAAAACAAATAAAGAAGGTTTGTCGCGATGCAATGTACAATATTAAAGTCGATACTGACGATGAGTCCTAGATTTAAATTTCTTATATTATAATTTTGATATGTACCTGATTGAAATTGAGTCGTAAAATAAAATTTGTTTCAAAAAGTTTCAAAAGTTATTAAAAGTTTTTGTTAGTTTATTAAACGAATTAATTAGGTTCTTCATTAGAATTAAATCATATGATATAGGAACGGTACATCTTCTTTGATGCACCAGTCAGCGAACTGTCCTCTTATATCATAGGTATAAGATGTCGTTTGAAGTGAGAAAGCTCTTCGGTTGGACACTTCAATGTATGTACCATTTTGCTCCGGAGTCCTTGGTGACATATCTTCCATTCGAAGAAGGTTATGCAGAATGCAGCAAGCATAAATTATGTTGTTAATTTTTCGGTCTGGACTTCAAGACGGTTCAAAAGGATCCTCCATGTTTGCACCAAAATACCGAATACATTCTCAACCACACGTCGCGCTCTTGATAACCTTTTTAAAAAATATAAATTATGTAAACGAGTTTAAAAGGAAAATAGGTAAAATCTTAAATGCAATTTATATGTCAATAGTTCAAACTTGTAATTAAAAATCCTATTCCTTGTGGACAAGCTTTGACCTGGAAATGGCCGCATGATGGTCATCTTTAGTGCGAATCCTTCGTCAGCAATTATCACGTATGGTAACGGCTCAACCGTTCCAGGTAAAGGTGCATCATCCAGTATATTAAGAATATTAGTTGAATGTAACCAAGCTTTTCCAAACTCGCAAGATGCAAATACTGTTGAATCAGCATTGGAACGATATGCACCAATGTTAACCATTATAGTCCCGTAAATCATCTTAGATCTGAAGCAATTCTTGCTAAAGAGCTGAGTCTTGAGTGCTGCTTCACTATTCGAGAGTACACATTCTTTTTGCTTATTTTGCTTATGCTTTCAATAATAGCGTAGACCTCAGTCTGTAAGATGGTGGCGTCATTCGTGAGTGTCAGGTGTTTGTTACGGCGTGGTCCAACTGTGCCCGCTCCTATTCACATTACCATTGTGAACCATTTTTGTGTATCATCTCGAAGTAATGTAAAATTACTGTTCCAATCCGCTCTTGTTGAGATGTGAGATTTATCCTTTATTTATAGGTGAAGTCTATCATGTCAACATACGATCATTGTAGCTGTGGTCATCTCAATCCTCTTGGTTGTTTCAAAATTTGTACTCATAGTGGTGGAGTCTATTTAACAATTTTCGATACACAAAAAGTATGTTTTAACATAAAATGCAATTCACACCGTGTACACAATAGTGTCAAGATGACCGTGTCTGAGTTATATAGTAATTTAAGGCGCTTAGATCACGTTTAGATGATTAACTTGACACAGACGTACTTTGCTCATGCTCACCTAGACTTGCTTATGCTGAAAAGTACGTTACATGCATTTATGCTTGGCTGGCACGATTTGTGTATTGCGGAAATTGGAAACTTCTTTAACGACATATTAATTTCGAGACACAAATAAGTGCCTATTTCAAACCACAAACACCACATCTGTAATTTATTATATATAATTTTAAATAAGAACGCCCGTAAAGCTTCCAAAGAGCGCTCGTTAGTCACTTACGGCTGTAAGTGCACTGAAACAAAATTATGGCTTTTACAATCCCAGTGTACTACACAGAAAATACTTATTCAATTATTTTTTCTATGTGTGAAAAATTTACGTTAAATCAAAAAAAAAAAAAAAAAAAATTAATAACTTTAAATAACAAAAAAACATTTGTAAACTACAAAAAAGATTTATAAACACTATAACTAATTAGCATTCAGCACTAATCACATGTGCAATTTTTATTATTTGATGTTCCTATGGTCAGCTGGCTAAAAAACTATGTTATCTTTTAAATTTCCGCAAAGACTCGTTCTCAATTGTCAAGTTATTTGATTTCAAGTACTTGAATTCAAGCTTCCGTTCATATATTCAAGGTTATTTAATCAAGTAGTTGTAAAAAATGGCATCGAATGAGTTGGCGCATGTTGGAATTTCATTAATAAAAACTGAAATTATAAATGAATTATTAAGCAAACGAAAACGTGGATCGCTTACGCTTATATGGGTAAGGAAGTGAATTGGCAGAATAAATCACCTAGGCGCTTCCGCAACTCCGCTAAAACAGTTGGCTTCAGAGGATAGAGGAGAATACACAAATATCCTAAGAATGTCGGTAGATAATTTTGAAAACCTCCTTAGTATCGTTGAGCAGAGAATACAGAAAAAATCATAGTGGTTTAGACAAGCAACATCGGCAAGAATTAAACCGGAAATCACTTCGCGCTATTTAGGGATTGGTGAAAGGCTAACACCTCTGCTGCATTTGTTCCATATTCCAAAAAACACACAAACTGCGTTTCTACCGAAATTTTTTTGAGCTATTTAAAAGGTGTTGCAGCCATTTATGAAGGTAAGTAAGTACCTATATAAATCTGCTTTAAAAAAACAACAAACATCAGTACATATTTTTATTTATAAATATTCAATCGTATTCAAATACACTTACAAAGTCAACCTCAATTAAATCATTTTCAGTACCATTCGATGAAAACTCATACGAATTTGTTGCTTTTGTAAAAAACGGCTTAATTACAAGTGGCGTTAAGGCCCCCGATTCTGTTTCCGACAAAACAGAAAGTCTGTCTTTTACATATTAGTATATTGCAGAATTTCCGTTGGCAGCGAATAGTATTTCTACTGGGCAACTTCCTCAATGAAACCGTAACATATCTTCCAAAATGGTCTAATTGATCCTCTAGCACCGAAAAACTAGCTTTTGTTATAGTATTTAAATCTTGTATTGCAACTTTCACACGATCTAGTGTTGACGTATTATTTTTTGTGAATTTTTCGATTTTGTTGGTGGAACCATTCTTTTTCGTTTAGGTTGTGGTGGTATACTCGTCTCTTCATACGCTCTTCTCTCTTTCTTCTATTGCTGAGTGTGGCACCATTGTATCCTGAAACAAATAGATATTTTTTTGCAGGTTCCTAGTACGGTAGAGCAGCGAAATTATATCCGAAAAATATTTGAAATACAATGGAATTTTCATAATTGTTGCGGATCCATAGACGGGAAACACTTGACTGTTAAACGACCAGGTAACACCGGATCAAGATTTTATAATTATAACGGTACTTATAGTATTGTATTTTCTTAGCGTAGTTGGCGCCGTTTTATATACGTAGATATCGGAAGCAATGGCAAGGCTAATGATAGCGCTATATTCAGAAATAGTATTTCAATATTGTGTTGGAAAATATTTGTTTTTCCCAAATAATGGTATATTAGTCGGAGATGACGCCTTCCCTGTACGTACAAATTTAGTAAAACCATACAGTAGAAACCATATGTCACTAAAGGTAAATATATTCAATTATCGCCTACCCACAGCTCGAATAGTCGTGGAAAATGACGATTTAGAGTATTTGAAAGACGAATTTCACTATTACCAGAGACAGTAGATTTACATAATGATATTGGCTAACTATTCCTAGCATAATTGGCTTAGAATCATAACAAACAATAACCGTAGATGAAGAAGACCATTACACAGGCCATATAATTCCTGGAGCATGGCGAGAAACTACTAGGAAAGTTGAACATTCAATGGCAGATATTACATCCGGGATGTGTTTGCATAATTATCCTCAATATTATAAATATCATCCTACTTTCTTTTAGCGAGGTACAATGTAAAATATATTTTTGTTGAAAACAAATAACAACTATAAGTTACCAAGTTTGATATTGTTTTTCTTGGAGCGGTTACTCTTCGTTAAAAATTATCTGCCACTCCGAACCCTCTTAGTTTTGGTTTATAAAGTTGGTGAGGTGACACGCCGCTTTACATGCTTTGCTGAATTTTCCGTTAAAACTTCATAGTATTGGTAAATATCCCAAAAAAATGTATTATTTCTACACTACCCCACTTCAATTTTGTAGATGTCGAAAATTTTATTTATCGTGATGTACATTTTTTCACCAGAATTGGAGCATGTACGCACCTTCAGTAAATGATAATAGCGAATTATGCTGACCTTACTCGTCAAAAGATGAATCCAAAAAGAATGAAATAACAATTAGCCACAAATATTTAAGATTAAACAAAATATAACATTGTACCAAATTTAAATGTAATGTAAAACGATTCCAATGCTATAACCGTGTTTAGGCTTTAGAAACGTCGTTTCCAAAAAGGATGAATTCTAAATATGTCTTTTTGACCATCCATTGACGTAGGTCAATCCATACCAAGTGTAACTTATTAAGCCTGAGTTTCACAGAAAATTCCCCTTGAATTTGCTCCAACGAATAGGGTTTACAAAAAAATTGGATTAAATTCTAGACACCAAAACCGATAATATGAAAAATTCTGCGTTAGACATGCATTTTTGTTATCAATCTTCATTAATTGTCATCAGGCGGATTTATTATTCAATTTACTATTTTCACGAAAACACTTTTGGCATACGAAATTATTTCAACATTATGTGATATGTCGCGTTATCATATAGAATGTTAACCAAGTTGGGTTTTAAAAATACAACATACTATTATAAACGCAGTAGTTAGCTTAGTTGCTTTAGTGGCGCTAAAACATTACGAGTAATTATGACTAACAATAACGCGTTTTGATACTCTGTCATTAGTTTTATAATTAATTCAAAATTGTAATCACGTTTATTATCATAAACAACATAAATGATCATGTACTTCCCCTATCAATTGGAAAATCCATATCAGTTTTGCATATGATGACAAGATTGACATTAGACGGATACTTATCTGCGGACACACCTAAAATAATTTCTTAATTGGATTGTATCTAATTTAATTTAAATGTCCATGACCTAACATTAAGCAAAACATTATATATTCTTACAAATCACGTCCACGGTTAGTACAAGTAGTATATTTTGCAAATTTCCCATCTATTGTTTGGTTTTCTTAGCGATTAACAATGAAATGTTATAAAAGAATACGAGTTAATAAACCAAATTCATTCACCACGTGTTCGAATTCTTTGAATTCATTCATTTAGCGTATCAATTAATAAAATGAAATTGGAATTGAAATCATAATTTTAATTTTTGTTGTATTTTTAAGCCAAAAATTTCTCCGAATTAAACGGTTAAAAACACCATTACATGTATACACCCGCGAACGTGCATATGTTTTTTTTTTATTAACCAAAATACATGTACCATTGTCATCATCATCATCATCATCATCAGCCACACACCAGCCAACAACATCATGATTATGATCATTAAAAATTCATAATATTTATTTTTAAAATATATAAAAATTAAAAATAATTCTGTCCCACAATCAAAAAAATGAACATGACTTTTTTTTTTATTTTAATATTAATTTTTAATATAAATAATAATAATAATAACAACAGCAATAATAATAATAAAAATAATAAGTAAAATAAATCGCGAATTTTTCTGCGTTCGTGTTTTGTTTCATTGATTAAAATCATGATGATGTTTTATAATGATTATTTTATATATATATTCTGTACTGTACAACATACTCGGTATATACGCGGTCATGTTGATTATGATGATGATGATGTTGTTGTTTGGAGGAGATATTTATTATAAAATATTAAAATAAAAACCAAAATTAATAAAAAAAAATTTTATTATGGTATTCAAATAAATAAAAAAAAAACGTTAAGAAGTAAACGTGCGAGAAGAAGATTTAATAAGAAATTATTAACTAACAATCTATAATGAAGACGTTGATCGAAATTAAATCAAGTTGTTGGTACATTCTGAGATTTTTTTCTAAATCTATTTTCGTAGCGTATTTTATTCGTACCGTCTCTTCTATGATAGAATTAAAAACGATAGCCTCACTAAGAAACGTTGGAATGTGTAAGGTGTCCGAATATTTCCCATACGTACAAGTTCTGATAATATTCGACGCTACAAAACAAAACTATACAAAAATTCCATAATAAAAATAAATGTTATGCAAAAACGACTAACGTGAAATTTGTGACAAATTAACACAAAAAACCTTACAACAGCTAACAGAAGGTGTAAACGATTAGTTACACATAGGAATTCGATGGCCATTGACAAGGCATGGTAGAGATGTCTAAGTAAAACTGAGTACGCCATCTCATCAAACAGACCAATTTGCATGTTTTTTACACGAAAACATATTTATGCGACCACTCAAACATGCATTCATTAATGTTTCAAACATGCCGCATGATAAAATATCAATTCACATAACGGGTTTGCAGTTCTTGATGTTCAACCAATTGATGTTAGGACTTTTGAACGTCAAAATCGAAAATATTGAATCAGAGTTGAAATTTGGATCAAATCAATATCTATTAAGAAGCACCATTCATTTTCAATGGCCAGAGAAACTGACGAATACAAGACATTATATTTCTTATATAAAAAGACACAATGGGTCCATCATTTAAATATAAAATTGGAAACAGATGCACGGATCAGAATCAATTTAGTCTCCTTTTTATGTAAAAGGAGCAATTCTAAGACAACCACATAGACAAAAATCAATAACTTTATTATACTTACCTCAAATATTAGCATATTGAGTTTGAACTTCTGCAAATTATGAGAGATCGGGAAAGCACCACCGTCCAGTCTATTTCACAAATGCGTACTCCGAAGGAAAAAACGAGTTTTGGCAAATTTTGGTTCAAGTTTGTACCTCTGAACTGTACGTCTCGTGCCAAGATTTTAAAGCCCGCGTCGAACACTTGCCATGATAATATTTGTAGAACACACATAAGACTTCCATATTCCGTCCATGGGAAAGAGGGGCATCTCAACAATGTCTTATATCAATGTACAAATCTTTTACATTACGAAATAGTTTCGCTTGTACACCCCTTTTCACTTGATTGGGTTCACTCGTTTTTTGCAATAATTGTGCCGTGATCTCTTGATTTTGCTGTTACAGATAACTTAAAATCATATGTGAGTGGAAAGCTAAATATTCCTGCGTCGGAAATTGATTGCTGGCTGCTTATACCAAAAAATAGAGGCATAAATAGTCTACAATTTATTTTGTTCAATTTTTGGTCGATCGCCAATTAAAGTCCATTGTATGATTTGATTGTATATTTGTGTTTCGATTTTTATTTATACTTCAGAGCACCTTTATAGTAATACTTTGAAAATTAAAAAGTAGATCACGAGAAAATATTGTTTGGAAAGTAAATCCCACAAAAAAAATAGTGGATGCGCTATATACGAAGAAAATTTTCCGGAAGCTCTATCTTCCGAAATGTAGCCTTGTGGCACAGATATAATAAAGGCTTATCAAAAAAACGCTTAAAACATTCCGTATCCAACGTAAAATTTGTAAAAACAGACGACTACAAACTATCGGATGCTTCTACATTCATCAATACCCCAACTAGCCACTTCGACTTTACAATAGCCCGCATATTTATTTCCACAATAATAGTGGGATGCGTTCAAAGAGCTATATATTCATCTATTTTATATAGTGAGTACTCGTATTATACGTACATACTTATTTTAACAGAAACCTGGTTAAACGCCTGGTTGCCAACAACTTTGATCTATTCAGTTATTATCAAGATTAAATGCGGTTTGTTCTGGTTGATTGTTGTTGCAGTTTATAAAACTTTTGGTAGTTCACCAAATGTCTACAAATAAATACCAAAGCTAAATGGAAATGATCATATTTTGTTTGCGGGTCATTTTAATTTACCAACAATTACTTAGCGCCTATTGGATGGACGATGACTTCTTTGAATATTCAATGGAGGATCTATCCAACTTTATATTAATTTTGGATCGCACCAATTCTACAAGGACCTATTATGAACCTTCTTTTTTCATCCTTTGATTACATTGACATAGAATGCTGCCAAGATTTAGCGAAACATTCAGGTCTATACCACACTCCAGTTTTAACTAAATTTTATTTTGTAGATTTAGATTGTTTTCTTTAGATTTGATTTTAAGAAAGCCAATATTCCGGGTTTAAACAAATTTCTGGATAATGTTAATTGGGATTGCTTTACAATTTGCAGATTTTAGATTTTAGTTCTGGTTATGTCCAACCGTGGTTCAACCACCGTTTAAATAATTAACCAAAAGCTGTCAAACTCGTTGAACGTTGAAATACCGTGAATTATTTAGAGAGTTTATGTTCCTGAACAATTTCCTCTATAAAATTTATATTTTAGAAATTGAGGATAAAATTTGTGTCAACCGGAAGCGGTTTTTGAATTCATCGATTCCAAGAGAAATTCACATGGCTATTCCCATGCTTTAACCTTCAACGATGCTTCGGTTTCTAGCTTTCAAGTATTATGTAGCGCCTTTGCTAGTTGTATCCAAAGTACTTTAAAGGCTGACCGATAACACTTGTAGAGTTTCAACTCGTCCCGAGGTGTCTGTTATGATTCGGTTTACAGCCTCTGAAGTACTAAAAGGTTTATAGTAAAACTGGTTCTGGCCCTGATAGCGTTTCGCTATTATTTTTAGTAAATGTGTAGATTTCCGGATTGAACCATTACTTACTTTGTTGAACTTGAGTCTGTCCCTGAGGTTTGGAAGCAATCATTTATTCAGCCTATTTTGAAATGGAGTAAAATAAACGACAATGTTACAGGGAAATTTGAATTCTATCTGCAATTCCTAAGCTTACAAAATAAAATTAGTGTTTCTTATGCTTTCTCTATACTCACGTATTTGACGTTGTTGTGAAACGTGATCTGGTGGGCGTTATGTACGCCAATTTCTTTCAAGCTCTTGATAAATTGGACCACAATTTTAATTCAGAAGTTTCATTCCGATTTCATTCTAATTGATTTCGATTAAGTCTTTGATTTGTGAACATACCATGAAAGTAATGTACCATCTGGCGTCCCACAGGAGAGTCATCTTGGCCCATTTCTTTTCATAATTCTTATCAATGATGTCGTAAGTTGTTTTAATGTTTCCAAGTGTCTCTTATATGCCGATATCGTATGCAGAACGAGCTTCACATATTTTGTGTTGGTAAAGTAACATCATTCTGCAGGACAAGGTAGTCTTGTACTGAAGCTCCAAAAGTTTTGACGGGTGAACATTTTAGCAGAGTTTATGATTTCCTTGATGTTTTGTAATTCTATTAAAAAATATCATATTTTTTTATTTCGTTTGATTGCCTTCATGTAACTATGTTTTACATTAATTAGTCGTATCAAGCCACAGGAAATTTAATCATTCAATAAGCAAGTCTGTTCGCCCTCAAATTTTAGAAAAATTTGTTCCGAAAAATCTTAGCAATGGTTGAAGGGACTAAAATAAAGATGCAGTAAATGAGAATCGGAATTTTAATTGTACTAAAGCCAAAAGTTATATCGAAGTACAAATGTCCTAATGCAGTTTTTTAAAAAATGCTGAAGGACACGGAAAAGAGAATGGAGGCTACAACACCAGCAGACAAGCATGGGTTCTCTGTAAAGCTTCTTTACAAGTAGTTCAGTGACTGAAATGAAGCATAAGTAAGATTTGTAACACAAAAATCCTATTTCTTAAGGTTTTAAAATTATAAAGAAAATACCGTTGAACAATAGACGATAAGGAAAACAGTTCAAACTTGCATATCAGTGTGACTTGGAGTAATTTACGGCAAGTTAAGTTTCTGATTATTGATTAATAATAGCATAGCTTAGATCGTTTTCACGAGGAGCAATATATTTCGTTCTACCAATTCAAGGATGGCAACCAATTCATAAACATCTATTTTGGAAATTGGTTTTCATTAATCCTGTGATATTTCTTAACACTGATTTGTCCCCAGGTGGCAGATAGGAGTGCGATAGTACCATCCACAAACAAAGTACCATCTTGAAGCAGAAAACTCTATAGTGTGCAAGCCGGCTCTCAGTCATATCGACCAAAATGGTTCAGAATTAATGAGCTACCAAAACTCATTCGGACAAAGTTTCAAAATAGAAAGATCACCAAAATCCTCAGCTAGAAGTGTTGAAGATAAAAAATGAAGAACTTTGAAGACAACTGAGTAACAGCCATGACTTTGGAGTTAACAGTCGTATATTTTTTGAAAAAGGTTTATTTTTCATTAGCACTCATCTTATGACTTTATTTTTTTACCTGCAATCTCATGACTGTGGTCTGAAAGCACCCCACGTTTTTCTTGATCATAAAACTGGACTTATTCTGATAAAGAGACTTTATCATATTTGATTTTCTTCGTTTTTTCACAAGAAAGAGAATGGTATAAGGGAAGTTTGATTTTATTTACAGTTAGTTAATAAAAAACCCATTCGAAGACTGAAAACCTGAAAAATCAGCAAAAAGCTCATTTTTTCCATAAAAATTTGTAACTTTTCAACCGTTGCACCGATCTTAAAATCTCAAGCGGTGTTTTGAAGGGAAGACATTAGACTATTGAAAAAAATTACTGAGAATTGAGGAATGAAGGAAATGAGGAAAATCATTGGAAAATTAACCAAAAATTGTATTTTAAAGGTTTCTTTTATTAGAAATTCGTACAAAAAGTTAAACTGACTTAAGAGGATATAGAACCGTAGAAAATTTAATCAATTGCCCCACAATCGGTGTAAAATATAGGAGTTTGTGTTCTCTGCACACGCTTATAGCAAACTATGGCGACGATCTGTTGGTGGTTTGTTATACCGGGAGTTCACTGTATTTGACTATTATCCTCGGATTATGTAATAAAATATAATAATAATAATTTATTGGCATAACTTAACAAAATTTGGTTTTCTTATAAGCGATTTATATATTGAGATGAGCTACTTATTTAATAGAGCTTTACTACAATTAAATGGTTAATTAATGATATTAGCGATTTACTTCAATTAATTGTATTACAATTATCTTAAATGATTAATTCAGCCCATCTTAACCTAATCTTACACTAAACTTAAAACTATAAAAATCACTACACTTTCAACATGCCATATGTACATACCTGAGGCATGTATATTAGCTTTGAAATAATAGGCAATTTATGCATAATCAAAATATGTTTAGATTGAAAATCCTAACGTTTGTATTAATTGATTATCTATAAAATGTAATTTAGATATATATTTTATTTTAGATTCGTTAATGAGTATTTCAATTAATTTTATCTTTACTTCCGAATGCAGCCGATCAGTGTGGTATCTTCTAGGTAAGTTCCTAATAATTTTTAGGAATTTATTCTGAACGATTTGTAACTTTTGAATATGAGTTTTCGGTAGCTCTGCCCATAAGGGAGCCCCATACAATATAATAGGTAGGACCATCGCTTTATAGACAAGTATTTTACTATCAATATTCATTTTACTATTTCTATTTATGAGCGGATAGAGAGATTTCAGTAACTTACTTGTTTTCTCAATTACGCTATTGATATGGCTTTTAAATGTTAGCCTTTGGTCTAAATGAATTCCGAGATACTTCACTGATCGACTCCACTGTAAAGAAGAGCCCATAAGTATGATTGGTCTATCAGGCAATTTTCTCGAGGCCCGGCACCGAGTGAAGTATATTGCTTCACATTTTGCGGTATTTAAACGTAGTTTCCATTTATTGAAATAAGCATTAAGTCGTTTATGTACAACTGTAATTTTGACGTAATATTCGACCCTAGTTCATCGGCAGTAAGAATGGCTATGTCGTCCGCAAATAAAGCTATTTCACAGTTGTTAGGAATATCATTTATAAATAGATTAAATAACAGTGGGCTTAATACTGCTCCTTGAGGTACACCACTGAAAAGTTCTTCCGTATTTGATGCACAGTTGGCGATCTGGACAAAATATTTGCGATTCTTTAAGAATGACTTTACCGTTTTTAGTATATATAAGGGAAAATTGAGACATTTCATTTTATAGATTATACCATCTCTCCAAACGAGATCAAAGGCGCTTTTAAGATCTAGTAGTATCGTGCCGGTTGACTTTTGTAATTTACGGTTTGTTTTGATAAAATGGGTTAACCTGTGTATTTGATGGATAGTGGAGTGCTGCGATTTAAACCCGAACTGTTCATTAATTAGTATTCTGTTATCGTCTATATAAGTATCCATTCTAGATTTGACTAGTCTTTCAAAAATCTTTCCAATACAACTTAGTAAACTAATCGGACGATAGTTTAGAATTTCGGTAGGATCTTTCCCTGTTTTTATTACAGGTAATACTTTAGCAAGTTTCCATACATTAGGGAAATATCCTGAGGAGAGACATTTGTTGAAAATTTTACACAGCAGAGAAATTGCTATTGGTGGAAGATTTTTTAGTAGTTGATTAGGAATTTTGTCTACTCCTGGAGCTTTAAATGGTCGAACTGATTGTATAACGGAACTTAACTCTTTGCATGTTATTAGTTCTATATTAGAACCAGTATCTGGAATATCAGTCAAATCAATTTCATCACAAACATTTTTTATTTCGTTATCAAGTAAATTAATAGAACTATGTGAATCCGGAAATTTAAACGCTTCGGAGAGTGCATTACATTTTTCTTCGTTAGTAAATAATCTAATGTTGCTAGAGCCGTCCTTAAGTGGTGGAACAGGGCGAGGTTTATTCTTGAAGTTCTTAGCGGTGTACCAGAATTTTTTTGAACCCGTCTCCATATCTTTTAAATTATTTTGCCATTTATGGTTGAACAGAGCCCAGATCATTTCCTGAATTTTTTTATTTAAATAGTTTACTATTGTTTTAAAATATGGAAATCGGTATCTAATAAATTGTCTTCGTCTAAGATTTTTTAGTTTTATTAGATTCTGAATCTCATCAGATAATTGAATACGTTCGGGATGTTTCAATGGAGTTTCTGGCACACTAATAGTCCGAGCTTCTGTAATTATTTCAGAGAATATATTTACCGATTCTTCGATATGTCCGTTATTATCTAAGAGAAAATCATGATTTGAAAGTTTATAATCAATATATTGTCGGTATGATTTCCAATCAGCCTCGCGGTAATTAGAGTAGGTTGGGACGAATCTACTACATTTAATCTGAAAATTGAATTCGCAAAGGACTGGATAATGGTCTGAATTGAGATCCTGAATTGTCGCTACATTATGCACATACATAGATTGGTTTGTTAAAAATAGGTCCAAATAGCTGGGAATACCTCTATGGCTGTAATAAGTAGGCTTATCCGGTGTTAAAACTGAAAAATTGTTGGAATTGACATGTAAATTATGCAAAGTGCGCCCACCTTTATTATTTCTCAGGCAGTCCCAGCTAGTATGTCTACAGTTAAAATCACCACCAATAATGAATGGGGATGTAAAGTTAGTAAGCTTGATCAAATCATTTCGAAAATCTACAACATTGGAATTTGGACAATAACAAGATATAATTTTTAGATGGTTTCCGTCGTCAAGTTCAACAGCTATTCCAATAGATTCAATCGAATTCATATTAAGATCAGAAGACAAACTATGAGATATATTCCTTCGGATTAAAATAGCTACTCCACCTTTCTGTTGTCCTACCCGGTCATTTCTATATATAAAATATCCCGTACAATTAATCGCTATATTAGGCTTCAAATGGGTTTCCGTTAGTAACATAATGTCTATCTTGTTGTCTGTAAGAAATTTTTCCAATAAGTGTTTTTTAGGTTTAACGCTCCGTGCGTTCCATGTGGAAATTTTTAAATTATTATGGATGACCAACATACCTATGAGCGACTTCTGAGACCATTCGAATTTGTTCAATTTTTGTTTTACAATTCTTCGATTTGTCAACAATTTCACTAAAAATAAGAAATAATTCGTTAAGTGTAAATAAATCACTGTTTGATTTTACCGCGTTTGCATATCCTTGATTTGATCCTGATGGTTGGTTGTTAACTTTGGGTTGAATATTCTGATTTATTGTAGCTGGAAAGTCGTTTAAGTTCCATTGATATTCTGTATTATATTGTTGCTGCGTTGATTTTGCTTGTAAGTGCTGTTTAATTGATAGTTGTTTCTTCATATTCAAGTATTCGCTCCTAGCTGGGCAAATGACGGAGTTAGCTGCATGATTGCCATTACAGTTGGCACATTTAAATTTTGAAGCATCGTTGTTAAGGGGACATTCTTCCGAATCTTTGTGTGTAATGGTACAGTATCTACATCTTGGTTTCATAAAGCAATTTACAGCGCCATGACCGAACATATGGCATTTGTAGCATTGCGTAAGTCGGTTAGGCCGGTTTTGATAGATGTCCCAATTACATACTACGTGCGCTACGTATCTTACGCTTTTAAGTTGATTCAGTTTAATTGTACCTTTTTTATATAAGAAGTAGTAAACTGCATCGTTATCAAATCGTTTTTTTTTTAATTCAATTTTATGAACTTTTAAAGGTTCAAAACCTTGATCTTTTAACGAATCCACAATTATTTGAGGATCCATATCTGGTAAACCATATAGCACAAACTTCGTTGTCTTATCATCATTCTTAGTGAACGAATAACCTTCTTGATCACCAGTTTTAATTTCATTTAGAATCTTGTCGTAATCACTTTCACTAAATACAAATACTTTTACTCCTATTTTGATCAACTTTAAACCGTATTTCTCAATTTTTAATTTTTTCATCATATCTACCATATGACTATGACCAATTTTTGTAACAATTGGTGGAATTCTGCTATGTTGCGTAACATTTCTATTGTTGTTACGTTGACTGACATTGATACCGCTAATATTTCGAACGATTGGTTCGAACTGATTTTGACGTACTGGTATTGCGAATATATTATTATCCGTTATGTTGTTATTATCTACATGATTAGACATTTTTAATAATTTGTTCTGGGAATCATTTGATAAGGCCCATGGCCTTTTCTTGAAATTTCCAGCAATTCTATTCACAATTTATTATTTCTTGTCACTTAAACTTTTATATTCGCTGTTTTCACACACTCTGTTTACAGAATTTAATTGCTTTTATTTACAGTTTTTGTTTTAAATTATTTACCAAAGTAAATTACAATCGATGTGTATACATCGAGAGACAAAACTCAACTCTCGGGTGTAATAAAATATAAAATTAACTTAGCGCCACGGGTTCGTTCACACCCCACACACGATTTCGTAACACACTGCGTGACTGCCAGCGATCAACGCAAGCTGCATCCGACCTGACACCACTCATAGACCTTCGAATAGAATTATGGTTCAGATCAGGAGTCGATAATATTGCTTGTACGTTTGGACTCCAGTCATGAGTTATAGGGTTAAAATTATTATTTTTTTTGAATATTTACTTTTATCATTAATTTATAACTGAAATTAAATTATAATTATTTGTTCATATAAAATTCAAAATTGAGGTCAGGGTGCTATTAACATATCTGATGTGTGATTCCCCTTTATGTTTGATTATATAATAATATAGCGGTCGGTGAACTGTTTCATCGTATTAAAAAGCGCGATTTCTAAGCAAACGTTGGTGTACGGCTCAAAATGATGTGTTTCAAAATTAATGTAAATAAACAGTTAAGTAACGAAGTAAAAACTCTTAGGATAGAAAATTAGAAACTGAAAAATCCTTTACAAGCCAACCAAGGCGGAACCTTCCGCAGAAATTGTTGGTTCAAATCGAACTTCAAAATCAGGTCTATTATACCACAATGAGCCCAATCTGAAAAACCAATCTACTAAAATTAAAGGAAAGGCACCACACCAATTAATATTATTGCCATAACTGAATGTATCAACATTCAATCCTTAATGAAATCGGTGACTATAAAAGAATACTGAGTTGTATCACTGAATAATATATGGAAAATTAATACAACAGATACTGAAACGTATAGAGTCTTGACTGCAAAGTTTACAGATAAAGATGATCAATCAAAGTGATGGCCAGTGGTCTTCACCCAACCTGTACAAGGCGGTATATAATGGAGGACTTCTAGCACAAGGGCCTCCCATTGTATGATGCATGAACCATGCGGTCTCGACAATCCACATGATCCATGCTTGCAAAATAATAAATGCAAAAAAATCTTCCTTGAGGAATTCCAGGATACAACCATCGCAAACATAAATGGGTATCCTTTGTATCGGCGTCGACACGAACCGACAGTACCATAATAACAGGTACTTGCTACTGAAATATAATTGTCACTCGCATCATTGAAGGCAGTTAAATATATTTAAATGAGATTTTATTGGACCAACGTTGATATCTTGAGCGAAGAATTACATCGATTGTAGATAAGTGAATGTACCAGAAGCAATATGATGTTTGCTAGAGACTCCAATAATGCACGACTGATCTTATGCAATAATAAGACTGATCTTATGCAATAATAAGAATTACATCGATTGTAGATAAGTGAATGTACCAGAAGCAATATGATGTTTGCTAGAGACTCCAATAATGCACGACTGATCTTATGCAATAATAAGACTGTAAGTTCATCCTCCATAATAGCGAAGTATAATTTTTGAAGAAAGTCGGAAAAATGAAGATTTAAACGACGCTCACAATGGAATAACTAGATTTACAAATAATTTCCAGTATACAAAAATCCCTTGTCACGTGTACCGTCCAGGAGCGCGGCAAAAAAGCGTTGGAAGAATGTACACAGTTAGAGCAAATGATTCGATTTTGTTTGCAATTGATTCTTCTTGACGTTGCTGGGGCGACTTCATTTTGAATTATTTTGAATATTCAAACTTCAAGGAAGCAGCGTTTCATCGTAATTCGTTGGACTTAGAAGAAGACTGGGAGAAATGTTTAGATGAAGCATTAGTTTTTCAAATATCATATTAAATGAGGCAACCTTTTGCATTAATTTTTGTTTTCTGCAATCCTATCAATGCTGTGGTTCTTTGGGATAAATTCAAGTTGGATTTGGCTTTAAGTTTTTTGCGAGATTATGACAGTGAAGCGACATGTAATTTAATGTGCTGCGTCAACACGGTGCTGAGGATGCTAAGTTTGGTCTACCTCAAACAACGGAAACTCGGAATATTCCTACACAATTTAACGTACTCGAGAAAGAAGAGAAAGCAGAAACTCGTTTCGAAATTTGAATCCGCAGCAGTTGACAGCAATCACAAATATTATTTTCGCTATACGTAGATTTCGAGAATAATCAGGGGGCTGTTTCTTCTTAGGTAGCCTAGGAGGATCCAATAGTTATGATAAACCTTTACAATATGTTGATACATTTTAATAGAGATACTGGACAAATGGTAATACCATTCGACACAACAGGAATAGCACCAACTTTTGAAAGGTGGCCGTACAGTTCACAACGCCTTAAATTACCATTACCAGGGTTGGAAACTTGAACATCTAACATGAACAAAACAATATGCAGTTTTATAAAAAATTATCCAACAGAAATTATACATTAGCGATCCCATAAACTATAGTCGAATATCAATCTTTTGAATTTTGTTGAACAGATTTCGTCGTTAAAATTTGTTGCAACATGCCGCAAATACATTACCTGTTATTTATATCGGCAACTCCTAGGATTGACCATGTGATATTTTACAAATAAGGCCTATGTGATAGAGATCCCAGAAACCACAGTCGAATATCAATCTTTTGATTTTTGTTGAACAGATTTCGTCATTGAAATTTGAAGCAACAAGCCGTATAAATATGGCCTGTTATTTATATCGCCAACCCCTATTATCGACCATGTGACATTTTACGTACAAGGCCTATACAAAAGAGATCCCAGAAACCACAGTCGAATATCAATCTTCTGATTTTCGTTGAATAGATTTCGTCGTTGAAATTTGATGCAACATGCTGTACATATATATTGCCTGTTATTTATATCGCTAACCCCTAGGATTGAACATGTGGTATTTTACATACAAGGCCTCTGTGACAGAGATCCCAGAAACCATAGTCGAATATCAATCTTTTGATTTTTGTTGAACGAACTTCGACGTTGAATTTGATGCAACTGACGGTATGTATTTAGTCATTAAACGGTTATTGGTTTAATCATTTTGACTAATAAAAACTGCCTAAATGTTAATTAATTGAATATTGGATTTCTCCTTAAAGATGATTATTTGAAAAATCTTATCTCTTAAAATGGCACTTAGGCAAATAAGTTACCACCACATACATAAAATATATCCGTATACGGAAAATTTGGGATTTTATTTTGGGAAGTATTTCACAGGCATCAATATTTTTGCCGTAACGTTGTCCCAATTGAGTATAAATTGTGTTTTATGCTCAATTTCCGAAAATAAAATAAAAATTGTGTTATTAAATTAAAACATAAATAATAAATTGTGGAATACAAATATAATATGCCAAAAATTATATTTATCGAAAAAGAAATTCAATTTTTTTTTTATTCTCAAAGAGAAAAATTAGTTTGATCCTTAATGTTAGTAGTTGTAGACAAAATCGCATGAGACCAAATTCATTTATTTTTTGTCAATAGAAAAATATTTAAGGGGAGACGGGAGACCAGCCATGAGAAACAATGAACGACAGCACCCGCTAAACCGTAGAATGCACCGTAACCACCTTAAACAAGTGCAATAGTAGGGCGAAAACTTACTCTCAGATTGTACAATAACGGGAAATAGTTAATAACTAGGAAACCGACTGAAGCATAGTTCTTAAAAAAATTCAATAACAAGGAAGAAGTATGGACTATTTAAATAAGCAAGAAACCGTAAGCAAATCACTTCCATGAGACACTAATACATTCAGAATCACCAAATGGAATCTAAATAGGGCATTGCAGTATATTCCAGAATTTGGAATTTTTTCTAAATATAGAAAAGTTAGATATATGCTTAATTTGGGTATGTCTAATTTCAGAGTCCAATTTGACAAAAGATTCATACGTAAAAGTTCGAAGAGACCACTGAAAGAAAAACGAGAAGCGGGAAGGAAAATATCAAACGTTAGGAGGGAGTAAAAATTGAAAAATAAATTATGCATGTAATGCATATCTATAATATATTACCCTCCACGTTATAACCTTTGTCCACGACTAACGTATAATATACTCATTATACGTTTGTTTCTTCAATTATAATGATATTCATTATTCACTGCTAGTTTATCTAGTAGTCCCTTCTTCCATTATTCACAACTACCAAGTAAAAATTTCATTTTTGAAATTTTATCTAGTAGTCTCTTGCCATTTTCATTATTATTAAATTGAGATGTCAAAATGTTTACGGAAATTATTTTAGGTTTATTTAAAGGATTTGATAATGAAATACAATTTTTTATCGGTCGTGGACAAAGTATCGTATTCTACTCGCATATAATGGCTGTTATTCACTCAGATGATTTACGACACTCGCCTATCGGCTCATGTCGGTAAACTTCATCTTCGTGAATAACAGCTATCATTATATGCTCGTTGAATAATATACTACTTCAAACTTTATAATCGGAGGCGTTTTTTAAGCTACTAAGACTCGCAAAAAGCATAACATAATTGTTTGCTGAAGTTTGTGCCAAACCACTCAACGACGCATATTGCGGCCTGATGGAGAGAAATACCTTTCAATTGCAAATTCTCGAGCATGTAGGTCTTTTAACGATATTTTCCTTCATATGCGTTAGCTCAATTGTTATTAAAAGACAGTTTTATCTGCAATGTTTTTAATTTTTTTATTAACTTACGTTTACAGTGGTACATTTCATAAATTCATAAATTATAAATTATCATAAATTTTATTACAAAAATCCAGGGATGTCGAACCATGCTAAGGCGATATATAACACGCCCCACCTAAAGCAATGAAATATTGTCTTTAATATTTCATTTAAAAAAATATAGAACATGATTTGACATTTGGCAAGCGTTTTTCATTTTTTTTTTTATTTCATTATAGAAAAACATAAAAGCATAATAATAATTGCGTTTCTTGACGCACAGTGATCCGGATCAGATCAAAATGTACATGTCAAGCAACAACATCATTTGATCTAACACTCATTTTGGATCACAAATGGTGATTAAAGAGTAGTTGAATAATATTTTGTAAAGCAGACTCAGAACGAAACGTTTGTTTGTTTTACGCATTTTGGTGTCGTTTCGTGAGACAGGATGTGATCTGGATCAGATAAAACGTCAAGAAATGCGGCTAATATTTACATAAAAATTATTGTTTGAATATAATATAACAACATTTTAATTAAGCAAAATTAAAAATGTAAAATTTATATTTTTTTTTCCACATATAAGATATCCTGTTCAAAAGGATACAAAGAATACATAATTTAGTTGAAAAAGGAATTCAACTGTAATACAATTTCAATCGATTATTATGTACATGTTTATTGGATCGACCGATTCTAATTTTGTAATTCTCTGGGGTTCTCTCAAATTTCTATTTTTTTGTAAGGACCATTCCAGAAAGCTGATAATTTATTAGAACGTGCTTCATTTTTCAGCATTACAAAATCGTTTGGTTTAAAATTCACAGTCCTAATTTTTTTTTTTTCATAAGATTCTTTGCTTTACTTCTAATAACCGGGTCCTAGCTAATTACTAAGTTCTCTAAGAAAATCCTCGTAATATCTGCTGTTTGACTCAGGATTTTGAAATAAAGAACTCGGTAGTTTTGGCTTATGTCCAATATGAGTTCATAAGGCATCTTTTCAGTTGAGGTGTGTGGTGTGGTGTTATGCGTAAGCATCGCATATGGGAGCCATTCATCCCATGTTAGAGGATCACTTTCTGCATAATGTCTTAAATATTCAATAAGAGTTTTGTGAGACCGTTCTAAAGCACCATTTGTCTGAAGATGGTAAGCTGTTGTATTTAGTTTGGTTATTTGAAGAAATTTGCAGGTATGTTCTAACAGTTGGCTCATAAAATTTAATTCCTAATCTGTCAAAATCGTTTCGGGACAAGCAAATATACGTATGAAATGTTTCACAAATGCCCGGGCTACTACTTCCGCTTCCTGATTTTCTATTGGTATTGCTACCGAATATTTTGACAAGCCGTCCTGAATAGTAAGAAAATACTTATTAAGATTGTGGGTAGATATCATTGGTCCGACGATGTTCAGAAATATTTTTTGGAAAGGCCTAAATGAAGTTGTAGTTATTTTCATAGGAAGTTTTGTTGATAATGTGCTTTTGTTCCTTTGACATTCAGCACCAGTGAATATATTTAATTATGGTTTTCAACATGTTGGGAAAATAGAAAAATTATTTTAGTCGTTTGCACATGCGATGATGTCCTCCGATTAGTGATTTGTGGAATTCATACAAAAGTTGCCGAATTTCAGTTTCTGTGTTTACTTTAACGATATCAAGATTCAGAGCAATCGTTTAGTCCGAACCAGGTGATGTGGGTGATTCCGGCATAGAGTACGAATTTGGTAATATGACATTGCTAGATTTATTATTAGTAGGAATAAGGTTGGGATTTGCTGATGAATTAGAACTTTTTTTTTGTTGTCTGCTTTGAGATCTAGTAATAATATTTGTCCACGACTAACGTATAATATACTCATTATACGTTTGTTTCTTCAATTATAATGATATCCATTATTCACTGCTAGTTTATCTAGTAGTCCCTTTTTTTATTCACTACTGCCAAATAAAAATTTCATTTTTGGAAATTTTATCTAGTAGTCTCTTGCCATTTTCATTATCATTAAACTGAGACGTCAAAATGACGATGGAAATTATTTTAGGTTTATTTAAAGGATTTGATAATAAAATACAATTTTTTATCCTCGTGGACAAAGTATCGTATTCTACTCGCATATAATGGCTGTTATTCACTCAGATGATTTACGACACTCGCCTATCGGCTCGTGTCGGTTTCATCTTCGTGAATAACAGCTATCATTATATGCTCGTTGAATAATATACTATTGTCCACGACTAACGTATAATATACTCATTACACGTTTGTTTCTTCAATTATAATGATATATATCCATTATGCACTGCTAGTTTATCTAGTAGTCCCTTTTTTTATTCACTACTGCCAAATAAAAATTTCATTTTTGAAATTCTATCTAGTAGTCTCTTGCTATTTTCATTATTTAGCGTATTTCCTTGACAAAATTACAACAACAATTGCATAAAATAAATCCCCGCAAGAATAACATTAACCCAAAAAAAAATTGGGTTTAATTAAACATAATTCTAATTCTTGGTTATAATTCCTGCCACCAGAGTCATAATACATAGTAAATTTATATTTTATTTCGAAAGGTTGGCTTTCGTCAATTAAATCAAATTGGCTATTTTCTTGGAAAAAAATTAACCCAAAATAATTCGAATTAAATTTTGGTCAACAAAATACGCTTAATATTAAATTGAGACGTCAAAATGTCGGCGTAACCCAGTTAACGGTCTATGATCAGTTTTTATAATAAAGTGTATTCCGTAATATGACATTGCTAGATGTCCGAGGTATGGGCGGAAATGTTCTATACTCCAATCTATGGCCAACAACTCTTTCTCAATAACAGAAGAGTTACATTCACTATTATTTAGTTTTCTGCTCGCAAAACCAACAGGCTGATCTTTTGATTCCGTACATTGTGATAGTACTAAACCAATTGCGTAGTCACTCGCATCACAAGTAAGGTAAAAAGTTTTGTTAAGATCGGTAAATTGTAGTAAAATTGGAGAATCAGTAATTTTTGCTTTTAATTCTCCACTGTGCCCACTCGTATGGGACAACCTTTTTTAGAAGATTTCTTAGTGGCGACGATGATTTAGCGAAGTCATGGATAAATTTTTGATAATACCCTATCAAGCCTAAAAATGATTTCATTTGTTTTGTTGTCTTAGGAACAGGAAAGTTTTTTATGCTTCGATTTTTCCAGGATCAGGCTTGATACCAGTATAGATGATATAATATGGCCCAGGTAATTTAAATTGGCCAAAAGATGATTCATTAACCTTTTAAATGTGGCCGGAGCGCCTTTCAACCCAAAAGGCATCCGAAGGGAATGATAGTGACCAGTTGAAGAAGAGATGGCAGTCATATGCTTATCTTTCGCATCTATTAGTACCTGGTGGTATCTCTTAGGTAAATGTAAAGTACTATAAAAACAAGATTTCCCTAGTTGTTGCAAAATATCGGTAACACATGGCAATGGAGAAAACTCGTCGTCAGTTTTTTCATTCAACTTTCTATAGTCGATTACTACACACCATTTCTTTTCTCCATCCGAATTTTTACTAACTTCGAGTAAAGGGAAATTCCAACCGCGTTTGCCCATGTTCAATACTATTATCTGCCAACATTTCGTTGATCTGACTATCGATTTCTCGTTTGGCTGCTTCAGGCAGTCTATATGATTTTACATGTATTGAGGTTACATTGGGTTTTAAATTTATACTATGCTTCACATGCATGATTTTTTTATGACACTTATATCTGCCCCACTATCTTAGAGAAAATATAAAGATTTATGAGCAATATCAAGACGAAGTTGAACATATTTAAGGATCTTGGATTTCACTAGTTTCAGCTGAAAATTCTGACTGAATTAAACGATTCGACAGACTAGCAGAAGAACTAGAAAGAGCCAAATTCGCTGAATTTATGTATTGATGCGTAAGTAATTTTCTTTGTTTTCTTAAATAGTTTTTTCGTAGGTTCTAATTGAGTAAAACGTTTAATTCAATTTAATTGAACACTCTATTCTAAGTTGCGAACTCTCACAGAAGTGTTCGTTGAGGCCTGATGGAGTTCTTGCATGTTTTCGGATTTTTTATTTGTATTCCTTAGTAAGCACAAGTTAGCATTATTTGATTTGTCCGAGGAAGTTGTGTTGGAGATCGAAATTGAAATGTTGAGGAACCTTTTACCTTGGATGTCGAAGTATACCTAGAAAAACATACTTTTGCAGAATGATTAGCCTTCCCACAAATTTGACAATTAGAATTTGCTTTGGCACCTGCCTTAACCTTTCTGATATTTTCAAAATTAATTTTTTTCTTCCTCGCAAGCTGTGTTGATAGATTCCTCTAAAGTTGGGAATCTATAAGAGTTTATTAATACTTTGAGTCTTGGAGACCTTCCTTGAATGCCTTCAGGGCAGTCTTACATTTCATGGGTAAGACGTGAACCGATGCAGCTGCGCCGGCGCTTTCTACGGAAACTTCGTTTAAGTCTGCAAGCAACTGCTCCATGCGTGTACCAAAATTTCTAACCGATTCCTCTTTGTTCTGACTGACATTAAATAATTTTATTTGTAGGTGTTCCAAAGTTCGTTGTCTACCACATTTTAATTTTAATTGTTGTTTTAAGTCAGCCCACTTTTTGAATTTTTGAAACTTTACTATATTATAAGCTTTGTTGGATAATCAGCATTTTAGAAAATCTAGAAGTTGGGATTCTTCTTCTTTACTAACAGAATCATAAACCGTAAGCACACATACACAGTAAGCAAGAAATTAATGAAGATTTTTAGAATTTCCATCAAATTCAGGAACGATTTTTAATCCTAATCTCATATCGAAACTCATATTAAATTCAATATCAACATCGCAGGGTTTTTAATAATACAATGAAATGAATTTGATCGCCGAATTTTATTTCTTGATAATTGTTTACCCGATCCCTTTTTGGACCGAATTCATATCATTTAACTGATAAAACCGTTTTTTTTAAAATTGTGATAATCATGTGTAAAGCAAAAAAAAAAATTGTAATTATAATAGATCATAAATGGAATATTCTTAGCAAAATTTAGATTATTAACTGAATAATTTTTGATATGTAATATACGTAACTGTTGTAAACATTATATAGCGGTAATTAAAATTTAAATTAACCTTTAATTTAAATGAATTTATTGACTTGATTTTTATAAAAGTTTGCAAATATTTATTAAAACATTTTGTTTTGTTAAGTACTAAACATGCTTCTTTGCGGCTCCAATTCCAGTAATTCGCTTATAGTTTTGTTTTTGGCTGCTACATATAATGATCGTTCATCCGTAATTGATCGATTAAATTGATGTGGCTTCCATCAGTGTATGATGATCAGAAAAATATTGTTTTTTTTTCGGCCAAATGTAAACTTCCACGTGGTTAAGGTTGAATACGCCAAATTATTTTTGTTTACACATAAAATTTGCATGAATGAGTGTGAAGATACGCAAATTCCATGCGTTTTTTATCTTGTATATTGTCTGTAAACATGTGATCGGCCTGTATTTGGATGGATCGGCCTGTATTTGGATGGATCCGTGACATTATTTTGTTTCGGTAACATATTCGTAATGCCGTCTGTTAAAAAATCGGACATCTTCTGCGCATTTGCTATAAATTTGTTTATATGTTGAGTTAAATATGGATCGCGCGAGTTTCTTGTACCAATAATTTTGAATTTTATCTGCACCGGCGGGGGCTTTCCAATTATGTGTGTGTGATTTATGATGTCTGTAAGTGTGTTTTGTGTGATACTCGGGAAAATCATCTGTGGACTATTGTGCGTTCTGGTCGCATCATTTGCGATCCAAGATGCCTCACTATTATGTGAGACACCCGTTTCCCAGAATCCAGACCAAAACCTGTGGAAATCTGCAGATGAAGGTGGCTGTGCATTAATGTTCTCTGTATCGTGGTTTGCATGTTTTCTATAGAACGTTCCTTCATTTTGTGAGAATATTTTGTTCTGTATTTTTCTGTATCGATTTCGCCTGTACCGTGCAATACGACTGGACAAAGCCAAAAATTTTTGTGTAAGTGTATCTATGTACTGAATGTATGTGTTATTTGAAGGTGTGTGTTGGGTCTATTTGTGTTTTCTGTGTAATATTTGTGACGAACCTTACCAGTCTCTTTGATCGATTTCCTAACTTATATTGTTGGAGACGACCCAGATCCTGACGAATTCTTTCAATCTCACCCTGCAATCTGCGCTCCCAACCTGGCATCAAAGGTGACACGTTAGAGTAATTGTGATTGATAACTGTACCACCCATAAATTTAACCGCAGTCACAGCAGCACAGTATACAAAATTGTGAATCTGAATTTAGTGTTGCATCTGCACCAACCCAAGCAGGTAAAATATTAGTGTTAATTATGTGAACTGTTTGTGCAAGTTTCCTTGTTGTGTGTAATTTTGGTATTTGTGGTTTTAGTGTTGGATTTAATCAATTGTATTGTGTAAGCGTATTTTGAAAAATTATGTGTAAGCTGTTGTGTTAATTTATCTGATTGTGTTGTTGTAATCCGAATTATGGTAGAAGCAACGTCATCTAATTGTTTGTGTACATTTGTATTTAATACTTAAACTGACACCTCAGAAGCAATATCACTTTGGCCACTACTTATTCTCTAGGCCATTCCTCACAATTGCTCTGCACCGATCCGCAATATTCTGAATACTGACAGTTATGTTTGGATATTTGTGTGTACAAATTTAGTGCAATGAATGTCTGTAAGATGTTGTGTCAGTTTCTAAATGTGTAAAAGTGTAATATGTTCGCATGATAAATTTATTTTTTTATGGCGTCCATTTCAAGCGAATACGTGGTAAATTTGCCAATGTGGTCGCTGGTAAAATGGTGTTCAGCGAAACATCATTGACAGGTTAGGGAATTGTTGCTGTACTGTTTCGGGCCATCCTGACCGCGGTTTGCCTATTCAGCCGTCGATCACCATCGGGTCGTAAGCTGTCACTTCCAGCGACGGCTCCAGAAGTGCCCTGACGTACCTCAGGTAGCGTCCTTATAATACGGTTACGTAGATTTTTCTCCATTCTTGGGTTTGGTATTGTTTATTGTCAGTCTACCAAAGACTACTAACTATTTACTCCGGTTAGTTGGGCAAGGGGCCCGGTTATACTCCCGGGCACTGGGTTATAACTAATTTGGGTTAAACTAAAATGTACATACCAATAAATGTTTCAAAACACTGACTTTCAAGCACCACCAAAAAAAATTTTTTTGATAAACTACACCAACACAATTTTCACAACCACAACTTTTTATAATAATTTTGTTAATCGCGAATTAAGCTAATTTAGAGCAATTTTGATTTTTGTTTTTGAATTTTTCACGCAAGAAAATTTTTTCCGCTCGCCTGACTGGAAAGTCAAGGCTCCGCTTCATATTATTATTATTAATGGGGGAAGATCTGCCGAAGTAGTTTTACCTGATTTTAAAAACCAGCTGATCGATACTTTCTAGTAAAACATAAAGAGGAATACTCCGAATTAAAAACTGAACTAAAAAGAACATCAGCTGGAGTTCCACAAGAAGTTTCCTGAGGTCTACACTTTATATACTACAAATATGAGGCGTATCAAGTACAAAAGTAACAAATATTGCAACATTTGAGAATGATAATGCAATCATTTAGTCCTTGGACAAAGAAATTGCGTTTTCTACTTAACGAAACTAAATCTATACATGTAAACTTCACCAACACAAAAAATTAATTAGTTACCTATTCGACTGAACTCACAGAGGAGTTAATCAAAAAATTTAAAAAAATTTATTGGCTCATAGATAGAAACTCTGAGCTAACCTTACAAAACACTGCATAGCACATGGAACCAAAACGAGTACGGGGGGCTATTTACTCATTGAGAATACTGAGCATTTCTAAGATACTATTTACGCTTAATTAACCATTGCTTAATCTTCGTCTTAATTTAAAATGAATGATATAAAAATTATTTAATACTATTAAGCGAAAAAATTCCCATGCTGTTGAAAGACACTTAAGTAAATTTACTCAGGTTGATTTGAAAATATAAAATTTACCTACTTACTTACCTCCTGTTCAAATTTTTATCGTTAATGATTTTATAATGTTCAAATATTAAATTATTCATTTTAATTCGCCAAATACAAAATTCACACAAAAACCACCCTCACCAGCAGTAGCAGTAACATCACAAAAAATAGCCCATTAAATTAGCCAGATTTTGAAAATTGATTAAAAAAACAAATATTTTTTGCGTTACTGTTTCAAAAATTGTTATCAAAATTTATCAAAATTAAACACCATTCACAGTAAAAAAAAAACAACAACAACAACAAAAAGTTGGAAAATTATAATTTTTTTGTTTTTTTTATTTTAAATTGGTTTCTATTATAAAAATGTGATTTAATTGATTTAATTATTTGTAATTGTTTAAATTTTATATTGTTGTAAACGTATGTACATATTTTTTGGTGTGTCATACATAATTGGTAGTATGAATTTTAATTTATTAATAAAAAATGTTATATACAATAGTACGTACTATACAGAGATGATATTATATATGTATCACTGATTTAATTAATTTTTGTTATGTATTATTCTGGTGGTCCTAAATTAAGAAAACAACAATCTAAATTATAGTGCATGACGATGATGACTTTTTGTAATTTACATACATATTTGCTAAATAATAAAATATAAATTCAAGCCAAATATCATTGTAGTTAGCTGTTTGAAACAACATTTAATTATTAATTTAAACAAATTACTTAAACATTTTATTTTAAAGGTTCACTGACGTCAGTCTGCGCGAAATCAATTCAAGTTTTTAAGTGCCGAAGTTTATTTTCGTTAATGTAGAGCATAACCAAATACAAATTTTTGTAATATACAACAAACTCATCTTGATGATGGTGAAAAATTATTTAATATCTATAAAGTTAATTCAATCATTTAACTAAATAATTAATAAATTGATTTGATTCAATTCATTTCTTGCATTACAAGCATTTTATTTATTATTGTAATGTTAATCAGTTAGAACAGTTTCATTTTGAATTCTATTCCGACAAAATATTATTTATTGTAATTTATTGAAAATAACATAGTCCCTTTCGTCTGCGCAACCAAACAATTCCTTTTACACCACAACCAATGTCTCCGACACCAGCGCCTACTAGAGCGTGGTTTACCTCAAATGCCGCTGCACCGGTTGACTTTTGTCACGGGTGGCATCAACCAATTCTGATAATATCTATCAGCCCCCTACTGCTAAACCGTTAAATAATGAGAACGTGCCGTATCTTTAGGAACGAATATATAGTATTTAGGAGGGAAATATTATAGTTCAAAGACGAGTTTATAACGGGTGTGAAATATCTGCTAAAGCTCGGATAAACTAATTTTTGTTGTTATAGGAAATTTCTTAAGAACAACTCATATTTTGAAAACTCTGCTAACCTAAATGTGGTATTATAATTAGAACTCCAAAAAGAACTCTAACAAGTATAAGAGGAATTTGACACATGATAAATAATAAAATAGTTTTATGTGATGTTATTTTCATAATCACTTTGTAAAATTGACCCAAATAAATGATTTCTCATTGCTCTCATCGCCTTTTTTAGTTCAGATGGAGTTCTCTCAGCAAAGTATGTTACTACACTTTGGATAATCAGAGGATAAAGGCTCGATTTTATTGTAAAGTTATAGGACCATACTATGATTTTGAGTGATATTATTTTCATCACTTTGCAAAATTGAGCTCAATGATTTGTGATTGCTGTGGGCTACGTTTTTAATTCAAAAAGAGTCCCTAGGTTAACAGTTACATTGTCTTTTGGCGAATCAGGGCATAAGGACTCCATTAACCTTAAAAACCTAGAAGGTAATTTGCAATTTTGAGTTAAACTTGACATTCATCGCTTTGTGAAATTGTCCCCAATGATTTGCCGAGTCCTATCAGTAAACTATATGATTACGATTTAGAGAATTAGTGAATAAGGCTCCCATTTCCTTAAAACCTAGATTGCCATATGCAAATTTTGAGTGTTAACTTGATGTTCATCGCTTTATAAAATTGTCCCCAATGTTTTCGCTAAAATGAAGTTATAAACTCCTGACGATCCGCAGAAATATGGAAGATTTGTTTTTAATGCTGGGATAACTTCTAATTATTTCATTATGAATATGGCCAGTTGGCAAGATCTCTAGGATCAGATCGACATAATTTTCTTTTAACCAATTTTTATTTATGATCGTTCGGTTACTTCAGGATCAGATCCTTGACAGAAAATTTTATTTAACCAATTTTTGTTTAGAACTGGGATAGCCTCTATTTACTTCATTATGTATGTGGCCAATCGGCACTAGTTAATGTTGAGAAGTCACATTCAATTTTCCACATCTCCCTTCTCCACCTATCGAAAACGTCTTGCGACCACGGTGGGCCGTGCATCGTAAAGCATCCTCAAACAACTGTACAAGAAACATTTCAAGGCTTCCTGTAAAGAATCTAACACCTCAGGCGACGTCCTGACATTACTATACAACAGAAATATTTCCTTGCGAAGCCGGCCAAATGGTGCTCGTGGAAGAAGTTTTTTTAGAACGGTGTTGTATCAAACAAAGTTGTAAGCCCCTGTTGATCCGCAAAAATCAGGAAGGTATTTTTTGCGGGATAGCACATATTTTTGATATTTTATTTAGGTAAGTGGTTCGGTTTACTTCAGCGATGATGCATCACAGAATTCATTGATGTAAATAAGAGGCTGGTCATGATGGCATTCCACCCATCATTCTCATTAATAATTGTGCTGAAATTTTTGTGTCTTGAGTGACGATTTTTCCATATCGCTGGAAAAGCCTTTATTCAATCGTTTTTTAAATCTGGCAAAAGATGTGAAATCAGCGATTATCCAGGAATTGCTATTCTTTCTGCCATACGAACTGGTCTTCTGAGTTCGTCTGTATTTTGCAATTAAAAACACTACGCACCTTTTATGTCACTTGACTCGACTTTATTTCACTTTACTTTTATACACTTTAGTATTTGCTTTTACTTTACTTATTTAAATCTGGCCGCTTGCCATGGCTATTACAACAGATTTATTTCACTTGTTACACAATTTAAAGTCAAAAAGAAACTGTCTCCTGCTTGCCAACGGTTGTGTTTATATACGCCAGTTTGATACTGCTCTCGAAATTTCCTCTATTTTGTGTCATAAATCAACTTCATTCTTATGCATTCTGTTTATGACCCATAATCACATCTGGAAATATCATTTATGGCGGGTCTCGGACGTTCTTAAAAAATAACGTTCTTAAGAAATAACTTATAAAATCCTGAGGCCTGAAATGCAGCGGAGCAGCTTCTACTTGATTCTGGAAATGCATAAACTAAAGACTTATGATTGGTAAATAACGTAGCCTGAAGGCACTCATGTCACACCTAAAATGTTTAACACCTTTGAGTAAGCCACCAGAAGTTCCCTGTCAAAAGTATTGGAATTTTTATGGCGCATCCAAAATGCATCGATGGCGCATCGACGGGATAACCGACTACCGAAAACTTTGCAAATGATGTTCTCATCCAGGACCCACTATCAACTCATTCTTGTCGGCGTGCTAGATGTAACCAGACCAAACAACTAGCAATGCAGCACAACAATAATGAAAATAATACCCCAGGTGGTACGCTGAATTATTCGGTAAATCCACACTCCGCGGAGGTAGGCTCAATGGATTCTTGGGTGGGCTACTCATTGCTACCAGAAAACGTGTTTGGAAGGAGGCATAAACTTGCTAACTCACCACCAACCATAATTGGCTACTCCTCCCAAGCAGATAAAGAAAAAGAAATTGATGATCTTAGAAAGAAATTGAACGAAATTCAGAGTTTTACTACCCAGCTACGCGTCGAAGTTATGAAACTCAAGATACAAAACGAGGAGCTGAAAAAGACTCTTCAAACAAAAGTTCCGGAGAAGCCTCTGGCTTTTACAAACAACACTAAAGAACAAGAGTACCATAGCGATGAAGAAGAACTTTAAAGAGAAACCGGACAATGCGCCTGGACATTAAAAACTAATAAAAAATCAAATAAAAAAGGAAAGCCGAATTCTCGCCTGAAGTTGATTATAGGCAACCATCAACTAGTTGAAACATTAGTAATAAATAAAAAACAACGCAACATACCATAGCCGCAAGGCGCCTCCGCCAATCAATATTATCGGCATTACCGATTATGGTAAGGTGCAATCAATACTAAAATCGTGGACATATAAAGAGCACCGCATGGTGTCTCTTATCAACAACAAACGGAAGATTAATACGCCAAACTCCGACACCTATAGAACATTGGCAAGGAAACGAATGGTACACATACGAAAATAAGAATGACCGCAAAATCAAAGTAATGGCTCGATGCCTTCATCCAACTTGCCCAATTGAAGAGATACTGGCGGATCTAAATTAAAGAAGGCTGCTAATAGAAAATGCAGTTAATATTCTTAAAAAAGAACGGAAAGAAAATGATCAGGGGAGCAAAGCAATCAAAAGGGGGCTTCCATTGCTCATGCTCCTCTTTAATAATAAACAGAAAATTGAAAATATTTTCAATATAAAAGCTATCCTTAACATCAGAAAAACCACCGGTTTAGTACCGCAATGCAAGAAATGTCAAAGTTATAACCATACACAGAAATACTGCGGGGAGAGCCACGGTGCGTGAGATGTGCTGGTAAACATTATGCAAAAGACTGTACGGAGAATAAAAATTTACTTGCAAAATGCATAAACTGCAAAGGGCAACCTCCTTCCAACTACAAAGCACAACCTCTAAGTAGCTAAAAATCTACAACAATTAAGAAATAAAGCCCACCACGTTTCACAAAATCCTGTAACATCAAACGGGCGAAAACAAGCCATAAAGCAAGTGGAACTTAGACCTCCTACTCCAAAACCACGAGAACGTAAAACATTCTCAGAAATTGTGCAACAGCAACCAACAAGCACTACTGATAGCGTTCTCCAAAGAATACTGCGTAATGTAAACGCCTTAAATATGCGATTAGCTAAACTAGAGCGAGCATTAGGAAGCTTAAATAAACGGTTAAATAACCGCCAAATCATGGATGAAATCTCATCCATGGTGTATTAAACAAAATGACTAAAACGTTAAGAATGATGAAGACTACACTACCTTGTTAAAATCGCTAGTACCAAATTCCATCATTGGAGGTGATTTCAACGCGAAAAATACCTACTGGTGATCCAGACTTACAATCACCAAAGGAAAATAGTTGTTCAAAGCAGAAAGAGCACTTAATTGCGAGTTTCATTCTGGAAACAAGCCAACGCTCAGGCCGGTGGATAGGAATAAAATACCTGACCTCATAAACTTCTATATATATATATATAACAAAGGGAATATGCGACAACTACATTTGTGTTGAGAACATTGAGGAACTCTCGTCTGATCATTTACCCGTTATCATGACCATGAGCTCAACTGTATTTAGTAAAGAAAGTTCGTCTAGGTTAACAAACAATAAAACTAATTGGGACCTATTCCAGAAACTTATTAATTTGAATATTGAACTGCAAGTGCCAATTAAAACACCGACACAGATAGAATAGGAACTAGAATTATTTAATGATAATATTCAAAAAGCGGCTTGGAAGAGTACTCCTACTAGCCACAATAATATGAATAAGGCTCCAAGCTATCCTCTGGAAGTCAGAGAATTAGTTCGAGAGAAAAGGAAAGCACGAAAAGCGTGGCAGAGGAATCGTGCACCGCAAAATAAAAAAGTACACAATTATCTATGTAATAAACTGTAAAATCTAATCAATGAAATTAAGAACACCACAATCAATCAATACTTAAGTAGTCTAACTGGAGAAAAGGATACTGAGTACTCGCTTTAGAAAGCTACAAAATCTCTGAAGAGACCAAAATTGCAAGTGCCACTAATTAAATGTGACGATGGAAGCTAGGCTAGAAGCGCCAATCAGAAAGCCACACTGTTTGCTGAATACCTGGACCAAACCTTCCAACCACTGCCTAGACAATCGAACGATCTAATTATCGGCCAAATAGTTAAAGCATTACCGGAAAAAAGGCTAAGAAAATTACTCCAAATAATCAACGCAATGTTCAGACTGAAATATGTCCCAAGCCAATGGAAGGTAGCAGAGGTTATCATGATACCAAAACCAAATAAACCAGCTAATGTCAAAAATCGTATAGACCGATTTCTTTGCTTCCAATAATTTTCGAAAGACTACTGCTGAAGAGGTTAAAAGCAATAATAGAAGAAAGAAGTCTAATTCCTCCACATCAACTTGGATTTAGAGAAAATCACTCCATTATAGAACAGGTACATAGAATTACAAACGTAGTCAAGATATGCTTGAAAAAAAGAAAATATGTTCCAGTATCTTCTTGGATATAGGTCAGGCTTTTGATAAAGTGGGGCATCAAGGACTAGAATTTAAACTGCATCGAGATTTACCAAAGCAGCTTTTTTAAATTCTAAAATCTTACATAACCGATCGTTACTTCCGGGTTAAATATGACGGAGAATACTCTGAATTAAAGAAAATATCAGCAGGAACACCGCAAGGCAGCGTCCTAGGACCAATACTGTATCTTCTCTATGCACGAGATCTACCAAATGCCGACGAAACTACCACTGCAATATTCGCTGATGATAATGCAATCCTTGCAATTAGTAACACCATAGAAGAAGTGACAAGAAAACTTCAGAGAGCCACTAACACAGTAACCAACTGGACGAAAAGGTGGCGAATCAAGCTGAATGAAGCGAAATCAATGCACATGTTAACTTTACAAACCAAAAAATTAACTGGATACCGGTAGAACTTAACTCGCAACACAACAAGTTCCCCATGGAAATACGGCGAAATATCTTGGCATGACTCTCGATGCTAAATTAAAGTGGAAAGAGCATGTGAAAAAGAAAAAGGAAGAATTAAACATCAAATTCAGGAACATGTACTGCACTTGTATTTGTATTTGGAACCGGCCTTGAATTAAGTTCCACTGGAATCCAGTTAACTTTCTGGTTTGTGAAGTTTACGTGAACCGATTTTGCTTCGTTTAGGCTAATGCGCCATTTCTTTGTCCAACTACTCACTGTGTCGGTTGCTTTTTGAAGTTTGGTCGTTGCTTCTGATATACACTTTCCAGTCGCCAGAATAGCTGTACCGTCTGCAAATGTTGCTATGATGGCACCTTCTGTATTTGGCATATCTCTGGTGTACAGGATGTACAATATAGGACCAGTACGCTACCCTGTAGTATGCCTGCTGATATTCTTTAGTTCAGAGTACTCTCCGTTATATTTTACACGGAAATGTCGGTCTGAGATATAAGATTTAAGAATTTGATAGAACTGCTTAGGTAGATCTCGATGCAATTTAAATTCAAATCCATGATGCCAAACTTTGTCGAAAGCTTGTGCTACATACAAAAAGACGCTGGAGCATATCTTCTTACTCTCAAGTGCGTCTTCAATTATGTCCGTTATTCTGTGAACTAGTTCTATCGTAGTTCTATCGTACGTTCTATCCTCTCTAATTCAAATTGGTGTGGTGGAATCAAATTTCTCTCTACTATTATTGGCTTGAGTCTCTTGAGCAGTAATTTTTCAAATAATTTTGAAATTACAGGAAGTAGTGAAATAGGTCTGTACGACTTCTTATCATTCGCTGGTTTGCCTGGTTTGGGGATCATAATTACTTCAGCAACCTTCCATTGTCGTGGGACATATTTTAGTCTGAAGACATCATTGATAATTTGAACCAATTTCCGTAGTCTCTTCTCGGGAATGGCTTTTACTACTTGTCCAGTAATTAAATCATATCCTGGAGCTTTTTTTGCGTTCAAATTACACTTGATCTCATTTTTTAATTCCTGTAATGTTACACATCGAATATTATATTCATCAATTTTGCCAACTGTTATTATGTTTTCATCTGTTGTTTACCTAGGTAACGGTTGAAAGGTGTCTTCCAAGTGAACCGCAAATAAAATAGCTTTTTGTTTGTCGCTTTTGGCCCAGGTTCCTTCCCCATTGTTAATAGGCGGCACATGCATTTTGGTTCTTTTTAATCCCTTTGCTGCTTTCCAAAGAGAGTAATCAGTATCTTTATGTTCGGTGAGACCATTTAAGTACTTGTTAATAGTTTCATTCTTAATTTCTTTTATAAGTGGTTTTAATTTATTGCATAGAAATTTAGGATTTTTTTGTTTTCCGGGGCGCGTGTCCTTTGCCAGGTCTTTCTTGCCTTCCGTTTCTCTCTAACTAACTCCCTGACCTCAATAGGATAATTTTGATTCCTACGGGATTCGGTGTGACTAGCAGGAGAACTTTCCCATGCTGCTTGTTGAATAATACTGTTAAATACCTCTAGTTCGTCTTCCAACTGTACCGGTGTTTTAATCGGAACTCGTAGAGTTATTTGCATTTCAATTAGTATTTGGAATGGGTCCCAGTTAGTTCTATTATTTGTTAATTTAGGCAGGTTATCCTTATTAATTATCATTGTGCTGAGAGTCATGATAACAGGTGTATGATCGGAATATATCCCTTCGCTGTTTTCGATGCACATGTAATCCTCGAAAACCCCTTTTGTTACATAGAAATCAATGAGATCTGGTATTTTATTTATATCAGCAGGCCAGTTTGTTGGTTTACCTCCAGAGTGGAACTCGCAGTTATTTATTCGTCCAGCTTCAAATAGCTCTTTTCCTTTATGGGTTGTAAGTCTTGATCCCCAATAGGTGTTTTTTGCATTAAAGTCACTACCAATAATAAAATTGGGTCCTAGTGATCTAAAGAGTCTATTATAATATTCTTTGTTTAGATTATAGCGTGGAGGGCAGTAGATAGAGGAAATACTGTATTCATTATTATTGTTAGTTTCAAATTTTATGGTTTCAACTTGCATACTTTCATCTTCTATACTAGGTTCTTCATAGTATTTGAGATTCTTTTTCACTATTACTGTTGATCTTCCTCTGGGTTTTCCTCCTGGGTGAACAGCATGGTAACATTCATAATCACGTATTTTAATAAATGATGTTTTTATCAAATGGCTCTCCGATATAAGGCATATATCTATTTTTTCTAAATTTAGAACAATTTCTAACTCTGGAACATGCCGCGCTAGTCCGTTCGCTTTCCAGGTGACAATTCTTAATGTTCTGCTCATTTTAGTATATGAGGGCTGTTGCCTCGTTCATGGTTTGATGCATTTTTAGACGCTTATATAAAGCTTCTAGACCACGTTCTTGCTTTGCTAGCCGTATATTTATGGCTTCTATGCTTTGACAAATCCTTTCAAGGGGGTTATCATTCATATTTATTCGCGGTTCTATTTTAACCCTCATATTGAGAATTTCTTTGATGTTGAAGATGTTTTCAACTTTCTCTTTTTTGTTAAACGTAAGCATGAAGAGTGGAAGCCCCTTTATTTTGACTTGATTGTTCTCACCCCTCTCTCGTTTTAGGATGTTTACTGCATCTTCGATTTGCAGATCTTTTGCCTTTAGGTCCTCAATTATGTCCTCCTTCTTACACGTTGGATGAAGGCCTCTGGCCATAACCTTAATTGCGCGTTCGTTTTTATCTTCGTATGTGAACCATTTTTTACCTTCCGCATTGAGCTTTGTTGCTAGAGATCAATATGTATCGGAATCTGGTGTATTGATTTTCCACACGTTATTGTTTAGTGACACTACTCTATAATCCTCACTGATTTCATTATAGATTTTATACTAGCAAATTCTGTTATGCCGATTACATTAATTGGCAGAGGAGCCTTTTCTTTCGGTACAACCTTTTGTTGCCGATTTTGTTGCTGTTGCTTGTAAGCTGGTTTGGTATTAGTATCACCAGTTACTATTACATTAGTTTGCGAATGATCTCCAACTTCAGGCGAGAATTCTGCTTTTCGTTTTGTGGTAGGTCTTTTCTTCCTGTTCAGTACCCAATCTGTTTCTCTCATGAGATCCTCTTCATCAGTAGGGAACTCATTGTTATAACTGGTGTGAGTACTTGCTTCATTATGACAAGTTAGCGGGTTTTCAGAAATATCCATTGGTTTGGGCTTCTTCAATTCTTCATTTTCTTTTTTTAATTTTTCAATTTCGTTTCTTAGTTGGGTTAAAAGTACATCTACTTCACTGAGTTTTCGACAGAGTTCAGCGTTTTCGTCTTTATGCTGATTTGCAGAGTTAGTATGATTGTTTGGGGATCTTAACAACATTGAGCTTCTTTCGAATGAGTTTAGCAATGATTGGCTCACCCCAGAATCCATTGAGCCAGCCTCGTAAGAGGGTGGATTAGCCAACTGGGTAGTTGGTTTACTACCTGGGGTATTATTTCCTTTTTGTGTTGTATTCATTGCTTTAAAACTGGTTATGTATCAACAACCAACCTAACCAGTACAAGTTGGTAGTGGGTCATTGAAGAGAGCATCATTTGCTATGGTTTCGGTGGTCGGTTATTCCGCCGTATCTCGGTCGCCAGAGCACCGTTAGTTAATTAACAGGAAGTACCACGTGCAGGTGAGGTTGACATTTGGGTTAGTATATTAAGACCATCTAAACCGGCGCCTCTTAGCCTAGTGGCCAACGTTTTGTCATTCGTTTTGTTGTGTACTGGTCTAACATTTTATCCATTGTGTCGACACCACCTTTTGTTGCATATAATATAGGATAATTTCAAATGGTTTTATTTTCTCATATGAAACCTGATTTAAATAAGTCTTCCGTTCTTCATAGCTTAATCTGAATAATAAAATAAGTAATTTATAGGAAATATAACGCTGATCTACGACAATTTTCAAAAAATAGTATAGAAATCACTTAGACAGTTGGGAGGCAGACAAACACTTAAAATCGCTCATTTTATAATTTTATAAGTTAAAATATTCACAAGAACACAACAAATAGACGATTTAGTTTTATAAAAATCTAGACAATACTGAAGACAAGTGACAAAAAACAATAGAAACAACAGAAATGTTAACAGTTTTCAGAACATCTGGCTACAGGTAATAAAACAAAATTGGATAGGAAAATTTACCTACACATATAAAAAAATGCATTTTAAATAGAAAAACAAAAAATCTTAAAAATTTTCCATACAAAACAGACACAGAAAAATTATCTTTACATTTGTAAATCCGGTCTATTGGCGTAAAAAAAAATTGCTGCCCATGCGAAGGTTAAAAAAGTAAGGCAAATTGGAATTTTAGGCTATTCAAAAAACAGTGTCATTACTGAAAACATAGCTAATAATGATCTGAATTTTTGGTGTTCGGATTTCTATTACCGAAATACAATTTTATCTACATACGTCAAACTCTCTTCTTTCTTATGTGCCAATAATTTAAATTTACTGAAAAATGTATGTTAATTTTACACAATGAATTTTTTCCGTAGACATTTTAATCATCCAATGGTTCATCATGTTACCAAACTAAATAAAATTTAATGTAAACATTTATAATAAAATATTCATAAAACATTTCCAAGGAATAATAATAATAATTGTCATTATACTTGGATACTTTTATTTGTAATAAATTTTATGATTTAAACGAGACAACGAATGAAATATACAGAAATTACTTGTAATACTCGTATGTAGTAATTCCACAATGCAAAGACAAAAAAAAAAATAATAAGAAAAGTAATAATTATTTTACCAATCAATGTATCCACCAACCATCGCATTATTAGAATTTTAGATTTTTATTTGTACATAAGTAAATGTGTGAGTATGCATATAATATTTTATATGGAAAAAAAATATGATTACTAATATAACTATTATTATATTAGTTAATAGTCAAATGGCACACCTAAATTTATGTAAATCGATAATAATAATAAATAGTTTTTTGATAGACATTTCTTTATAAACTAAAAATATACAATTTTTGTTTGTCTCACTAAACACAATTCCACATTATAAAAAATCCAATATAATTAATGAAATTATTCTAAAATTTAAACAGTATTTAATGTATTTGAATGGGATTAGATTAGACGAATTTTTATTTAATTTATTTTTCAAAAACGATTCCGAAATGAACAGTTTCTGAGTACATACGGGTTGTTGTTGTTTTTTTTTTTATCTAATTTGGTTTATCTCGAAAATTTTTAAAATAATTAAAAAATACAATTATTTATTTTTATTTTTGGTTAATATAATTTTTAAATATTTAATAGACAGATATCATCATCACCGCATACACACAGAGGAACATTGCAGGCAGCCTCACATCATTCTATTATGCTGCGATTTTTTATTTTATATTTTGATTATATAGTACATACGGAGTTTGGAAATGCCTATACGTTGAATGTTACATAATATGTGGATTTGTTTTTGTGCATTTAACAATTTCAATAATAGGAATTTTGTTGATGAGTGTTGCAATTAGGGACACGACAAGTGGAAATTTTTGCGGTTGTAGAATCGAGATGATTTCAGTAGGCATATATTCGATTTTGATACAGCTGCATGAATTAACAGTTATGTTACAGTTTCTAAAAACCATCTTTTAGTTTTGTTTCTATTGAAGGAAGTGTTTTATGTGCGACACACCCAGAGAAATCGAAGTATCTATTATTCCTATAGCGGATTATCTATGCAAAAATTAAGTATGAAATTAACTTGACCTATCACAGGAATAAGTTATACATAAAATGAATGTAACATGCATAAATAAGTAATCATTTCTCATGTCAATTTTGGAATGAATTGTTAAAAGAGTCTAGGCAGTTTTATGCATATTTAAGCATGATAAACTCCAGAACACAAAATGAGAATTCGTTCATCATGCCTATACCTATGGCAGATTGGTGCCTATTTCGGAAGAATAATCATTCATCATTCCTATTTGGGAATTAATTTGCCGCTTCATCCATATTTAAGCATGATAAATTCCAGAATACAAAATGAGTATTGGTTCATCATGCCTATGATGGAATAAATTGTTCAAAAATTGGGGTAGATTGGTGCATATTTCGGCATAATAAATTCCAGAAGCCTTAAGCTTCAGTTGGAAATTCATTAAGTCTCGCTTATAACGCCTGATAATTTCCAGCTTTATTTTCTACTTCTCAGGGTATATTATTCAAATTATTCTTTAATTAAAAAACAGTTTTAATTTCTATTAATATCACAAAATTTTTATTAATTAAAATTACAGTTTATTATTTTAAATATTCAATCACGAAATTTATAAATTCATTAGTTTTATTATATTTTACAAAAAATTTGTAGGATAGATTAAACGAAATTTAATAAATAAACTCTACAGAATTCTTGGCAAGAAAACTTTTTGCCCGTTTAGAAGTAAATGGATCTCAAATGGTTTTTTTGTATCTAAATCTTTAATATTTTTTAAGAAATTTTTATCTTTTTTTTCACCTAATTTGTAAACCCTCAAATGTTTGTCGAAACCAATAATTTTAATTTCTATAAGAATAAAGAACAAAGAGCTGTTGTCGTATACGATATCTTCAATTAAATATAATTTGGTATCTTCATAAATGTAATAATTTTTTTTGAATAAAGTTCCCTTATATCGCATAGCAGTTACTAAAATAAGTGAATTTAAATTATGATATTGCTCCAAGTTCAATTCTTTATAATTACTTTTAGTGAAATCAAACCGCTTTTTAGTTTGTAGAATTTCAATGTCAGGTTCAAGAATCTGATTATTCAAAATATTATAAGCAAATGCATAACTGCATTTTTTCCCAAGCGAGTACGGAAGATTAATTCGAGAATTACATACTTTCGAATATTCCTTAACAAATTTATTTTTACTTTCAAGCCTCATACAACTTAATAATTTTAATGGACCCGAATAATCAATCAATCTGGGGTAGTGACATGATAAATGATGTTTCGGTTTCAGATTTGTGTTGAAACATTGCATGTATCGTGTATTGTGATCTTTTATCAATATTCGCAGATACATAAGTTCACTATTCGAAAATGAATCCTTAAGTAAAAATTCAACTAATTCATATAAAGTTAAAACGTATTTCCAACACAAATCGTTATTTGGTACATAATTGCCAACCAAAAGAGGAAGGTATCGAAGAAAGCAATAGCTCTCTCGGGCAGACATGTGCAAGTTTAAATTTCTTATGTGATCTTCTTTTATAGTGTTTGGTCTATTTTCTACTTCAATCTCACCATAACTAAAGCTTTCAATAGCGCTATTTAATAAATCTAATGTGAAATATTGTTTTTCAAATATAAAAAGTTTTAAAGCCTGGGCCAGCCCAAATTTAATAATCCCTTCGTAAACATCATGCATAATGTCACAATAAAAATTGTTTGTCACGTGAAAGGAACGAAGATCATTAAATGATGATTTGAACTTTATGCCAGTGGTTTTAAAATCGTCCTTTTCCAAATCTGACTTGTAATTTTCTATAGTGCGTATGTTGGTAGTATTTTCAACTACTGAAAATTCCATGATTGATTTGGGTTCTCTGCAGTGTCTACAATAAAAATTATGTGAAAATGATGAGCTAAATCCCATTATAGAATTTAATGCAAGATTGTCACCTATAATAAGGCCCAATACGAATTTCACGTTTTTAGTTTCTCCTGATATATCTAAATTAATTCCTTCATTTTCAATTAATTTTAAAGTATCAATAAGATGGCTTAGAGACTGATTAGCACCCAATTTTTTAAAATGTTGCGTTTTCATTAATAAAGCCACAAATATGTTACTTAATTTCAAATTTTGGTATGGTACCGTGGGAAAGAAAAAGTAAAATCCCGCGATTGACTGACAACCGGCGTGACTCCCTAAAGCATTGCCTGCTTCAAAATCATCATAATAAAGTATATATGGCAACACTATATCATTTGGCGGAAAAGTTTTCAATTTGTCCTTCCATAGTTTACCTTGAGAAAAATTTTCTATCCTATTTGCAACGCAAGTCGTCAAACTATTTGTATTGGCTAAAGTATCTTGAAACACATTTGAATATTCGAAAAATGTTTTAATCTGATAGATAATAGGCAACATGATACAGTTGTAATCAATATTTTTAAAAATCGGTTGGCCTCGTTTAAATACTTGTCTTGTTTCTTTATGAATTATTCTTTTTTCAGGGGACTCATATTGTATCTTATTTTTTAATTCTTTAACTAACAAATGCTCGGATTTTACTTTATCAAATATGTTATTTAGGATATCCAATATTTCAGTAATTTCAATATTTGAAGTAGTAATCAATGTTTGTTTTAGAAGGTCCATTATACCTTGTAAAATACACCTATTAAACCCTTTTATAATTATATCAATAACAGTGGTTGTCATATTAGTTTTAGAGTAAAGCTCTAAAACAAAAAGTAGTGCTCCTTGTTGTAGCTTATCTTTCAAATTAGTTGCGTCTAACATTGCAGGCGTATTAAATGATTGAATGTTCTTCTGGTATGTCTCATTAAAACTAGTGGCTGAGGTTTGAGGTTTTGTTTCAGGATCCTGAATGACAAAACTGGGTGTTTCATTGTGAAACGAAATATTCGAATGCTGGTTATAAAGGTGCCTTTTAAATGTGTTTCGGTTCGAAAACGACTGACCACAATTATCCTGGCAACATCGTAAAATATCACTTGATTTCATGAAATGCACATGTGTGAAATGAAACATTAGAAGTTCTACTCCACTAAATGAGCTATAGCAATCGAAGCAGATAAACATTTTATTAAAAATTTAAAATACTAGGTTTATAGTAACTAAAATTATTATTTCACTGAAAATTTAATTCTTTTTTTTCATACTTTTAACTTGTCTAAAAAATTTCATTAAAAATTTTTTTTTTTTTAATATTTACTAAAAAATTTATTTTTTGAGTAATTATGCTTATTATTAAGTTAATTGAGATATAGTATCTATAATATCTGGGGTAATACAATCAAATTTTGTTTCGATTTTGTAAAAAAAATTTTGAATAAATAACCAAAATTTTGTTGATTGTTTTGGATATTGTAAATTAAAAACAAAAAAAATTTTAAAACAAACGTCTAAGGCTAATAAAAAATTTTCAAAGCTATAAAAAATACCATCATAAGTGACGCAAAACTGAGGTGTTTTAGTATTTACCCAAATTATAAAAGGTTGCACTCTCAAATTTCTTGATCTACAAAATTCCTTGTTTATCTCAATTTGCTTTGTGATGTGCGACGAGTCAAGTACTTCAATAACAAATGATTGTACTGAATCGCTGATTGAGACTTTCCAAAATTTATCTTTCGAAAGCCTTAGTTTACCAGATGGTTTCAAAATATAATGCATTAATTTGCATATTTGCAAATTTTGAATATCTGTAAAAGTAATTTATGGATTAGTTTATATTAAATTATTAAAATTTTATTATGCATTATAGTTTCACCTTTGTTCTCTGAATAATTTTTAAAAATTCCTTGTGCAGATTTATCCTTCAAGTTTTTATTGAATAAGGTTGTGGTTTTAATTTTGAAACTTTCCCAAAACTGTAATAATTTTCCATGATTTTCTGGAAATAATTTTTGAAAGTCAATCTCTATCTGAAATGTAAAAGAAGATTTAATTGATTGTTAGTATGTCATTGTATAATAGCTATTATTAGGATATAAATAATAAAAGCGAGTGTGTTTTTCCTCCACAAAATATAACCACTTTTAATGTATATGTGTGTAATGTATGTATATTTCTCATACAAAAAACGCTAAAGTGTCAATTACACGTACTAAATTGTAGTTAAACTGCCAAATACTTTAGGATATAATACATTGAGCGCGAACTCGAAATGTGAAAAAAATCAAAATTTCTTATGTTTCGGGAAATGAGGAAAAACATTTTAGTAATACTACCAGAAGATGTTGGGTGAATCTATCATAGATAAATTTGAATATACTCGTATGTTCACATATAAATGAAACTATAAATTCACTGCATTTTTCCAGAAAGACGAAAATTTTATTAACTCGCAGTCCCCATTCGCGCTCAAAATGTCTAAACAAAACAAGGGATACAGCGGAAAGCGACACCGCTATTAAAATTAGAATACTCAAAAATCAAAGGATGCTCAATTGGAAGATGTCGACGGCGACATTTCATGGAAAAACGTATTTCATCGCCATAGTTTGTCGTTGTATCTCTTGTTATGTTTAAGTCTAAAGTGTTGTATGAGTATCCCTACTTACGAACTAACATCAACTACTCTTTTTTATAGTAAATTAATCCATTTTAACACTGTACCGAGATGTTGATAAACTTGGTAAAGAGCGGTTTCATCGCTGAAATATTCATTTTTTCTAATTTCAATCAGCGATGTGATGTCACCGCTCATTGTACCGAAATCACTGTACTGTACGTTTCATTCTGTAAAAAGCAAAATGGTAAAGGAGACTAAGTAAACTACTAAAGCTTTTTATGAGTTTGTAAATTTCTGATATTGACTACACCTAAAATAATATCGCAAAATCGCAAACTCATAAAAGCAAACCCCGCGTCTCACCAGTTCGCAAATTTACATAAAATAATATTTATAACTGTAAAAAGTGTGTAATAAAAGTAATTATTAATTTATACATACCAATCGAAAATCAGTTGAATTTTTGTATAGTGGCCATTCTGTTAAGAGCAAATCATTAGTTTTAGTATTTTGTAGGTCCTTTCGTCTAATTCCCCAAGTATCGGTCCATTTATTTTCAATAACTTCCCAGGGAGTGCAATGAACTTTTAACCAATCTTTTGTTTCAGCATTTACTGAATTACCATCCGTATTCTCGCTGGTTATTTCATCATGGTTTTCGTCGAAATCTATACAAAATATAAAATAATAAAATAATACAAGTTTGAAAAATGGAAGCGTTTATTCTGAACGTTCTTACCTGAAGTAGAGGTTTCCTTGGTCTCTCGCCGCCGCCTTTTAACATCACTAAAGTATCCACTTTTTTTTAATTGTTTTGATAAAACTCTGTATTTATTATATAGCTTGCCTGTTGGATTTGTGTGCTGCTTGAAATAATATTCCTGAAATAATTATTAAATAATAATTTTAATTATAAGTAGAACATGTACTATTTTATAAGTTGCATAGGTGGATGAAATTAAATTACTGTTAAAAAATAGATTAAAAAATAAGCAGCATGTGATGATTACACTTACAGAGTTTTCTTCAGGAAACATAATTTTTATTTGCCTGACTATATCGCGAAAAACATTGAGGGTCATGGCATGATTATTGTCGACAAACTCTCGTACTATGAACGTACTGAATAAATCTCTACATTCACACGTGAAACCGGGAGGTGAATTCTCATCGTACAACGCCCTAATTCGTGCACCATTTGCATTTTCAAAAAAATTATTTAAATCCTTAAATCGGTAGAAAGAAGAATATTCAGATTATCAATTAATTAAAAAACATAAACATTAAATTACGAAATTAAATCTGGATGTGGAAGAACTTGAACTTAAAGATGAATCACTTCTCTTTTGAGCTTCCTGGTCGACCCAAGTTATTACGCTAGTGTTTGATATAGTGTCGCTTCCGCTTAAATTTGTTCCATAAGTAAAGTTCTATAACATAATAATTACATTAACTATTATTGTAACTCATGCCACGTTTACACCAGTAGAATAAACGTATGTAGCAAAATAGTATCTTCGTGTGAACACCAACTAAAATATTTTAATTGTTTGACACATAAATTTTTGATTTTAAGTATATATTATAAAAGTATTGAATATGTGCTGATGGCATGTAAACTCAGTTTAATAACAATGCGAAAAGTCATTCAAGACTCTGTGTAAACCGAAAAATACTTTGTTCGCAAAAAAGTACTATGATATTAAAGTACGTTTCGTGTAAACGTGGTATAAGTATAATTGATTTAGTTAATATATGTATACATACATGGTTTTTTTTCCACTCGTTGAGTCTCGCACGAAATTTTGATCGATTTCCAAGATCCGTTTTGAAAATTTCGCATATTTCTGTTTCTGTTAAATACGCTAAACTCTCCATGTCAATATTGAATTCTTAAATAATACAAAATCACTTTAGAAATTTGTTGGGTATAGTAAACTTTGTATGTTACCTAACAATTTCGGTAAAATTGGTTCCATTGACCATTCCTTAAGTAGGTTATGTAAATTAAAATCCACAAAAATAACAGAATTTATGTCGATTTGTGCACTTTCGGGCTCTCTTAACGCGTCATCATGTGATGAATTCGTGGAACTCGTATTACCAGGATCCATATTGAAAAACTACAACTTGGCGGCTTATTTAAACATTTTCAGGAAAATAAAATAAATAAATAAAATTAAAAAAAATTATGAAGTATATTTTCTACAAATACAAATTTCAGTTTATCCAATCAAAAATAAAAAAAGAAAAATGTTTGTGAAACATTTTTATTCTTCAAAGGAAAAGGTAAAAAAATTCAACATATAAAATAGTAAACTAGGGGATTCCCCTACATGATTTTTTTTTTCTTTTCTCGAAACGGGTTTGCATGAAATTGTATATGAAAAAAAAATTCGCTTTACGGCATTTCCATTTACGGCCAAATTTTCAGGAACCGATTTAGGGCGTATATCGAGGTATTGGTGTACGTACATACATGCTTAAATATTAAATTCCAAAATTTATAATCACTTTCGTACAAATACAAAAAAAAAAAAATCATAACCCCATCGTTTTTGTTTATTATTCGCACTATAATAGCTTAATAAATAATATTTGCACTTTCACTGTGCTATAATCTAATAAATAACATTTACACAATAATTATAAATATTAAATACTTACACAATTATTATTATTATTATTTATTCCACAAAAAATTATTATTTGTTTAATTTCACTAAAACACTTGACGCATCTATACAGTCCAAACTTTACACTTGGATTGAACATAAAAGTAAAACGTTCGAATTTCTAAAACTGTACACGTATACTGTCTTCCCTCGATTGTATCGGCCTAGGCGTTGCATTAAAATAATTGTTTTCCTTTATTTGAAAAGATAGTGTTTTTAATACTACGCCATATTGAGTATAAGGCCTAAGCATTAAAAAAAAAAATAAATTTAAAATTTAATCCTTGCTTAAATTTATTTAAAAAAAATGATTTATTTTAAAATATCGATTCGGCGTTATTTCGGGGGAAGACTGTAGTTAACAGTAAATCGCTTGTAATGTGCATATTAGGATCAAATTATTAATTACGATAACATAATTTATACTTTATATTCATGAATTATTCCTTTATTTGCATCATTCTCAAAATTGCATGAAATGTATGCCAGGTCCCGATTTTTTTTTTTGGTTCATTTTCCTTTGTTTTATATTCTGGAGGGGGTAATAGAAGATAACAAAAATTAAAAATTTGTGATCACGGCTAGCAATTTCTTCTCATTGGATCCAATAAATAAAAATTAATCAGGACTGTATAATGCCTCTGTAAAAATTTATTGTATTTACTGGTAAACTAGCATATTCCGTGATTTGAATAGGAATTCAATCCTAGTTTTCCGAGATAAAATAATTCGTAACATCGGAATATTTTTAGAGAAATTATTAATAAAAAGCATGTTTTATGAATAACCGGGAATGTTTTTTTATGTATCAAATGATCAAACTATGGTATATTTCATGAAAACTTAAGATTAAATCAATCTTATATTGAATCATATGTGATTAAATGGAATACGCATAATTTAATGTTATTCCTAGGAGGTTATTCCAGTGTTAATCATAATAAGTGAATATACTTTTCTCTGGGTGCAGTATCAATGGCCCAAATTTTGACCAATAAAGGCTAAATTCTCAACGTTTCAAAAGAAGAAACTGACCGGTTGTTCTAAAATTATAATCTAATCAGGAAAGGAATTAACCGCAAGCTTAGTGGAAAACAAAATGCGATAAAATTTATTGTGCTACAAAAATGTACGTGCATCTCTAAACTAAATTGTTTTTTGTAGCAGACGTAGATCTTTTATGGTATTATGACACTGGCTAGAAAAAGTGCAATAAAAGAAGTAATGTATAACTAGGACAGAAACAGATGTAAAGAAAAAGACAACACCATTTTCTACATGTCAAATATTTACGCTGGCAAACAGAATATGGATTTTGTTTCTGTGTCGAAACATTAATTTGGCAAAATGCATAATTGGAACGATCAATAAGAATAAGGAGAAAAACAATTATTTTGGACCCGATTAGTCGACGAAATGAATATTGAGTTTAAAAATGATGGAATTTTTACTTATAGTGAGTTTTTTTGTTTCTTAACATACTATACAATTATTTTTTTCAAGTTTAATAAAATAAATCTTTCAGATGACTTGCCGAAAAAATGGAACAATTTAAAGTCTTAATGTACCAACGAGTATCAAAAATATTTTAAATTGAAGAAAAGCAGAACAGCCACAAATGATGCAGAAGAATCCACATGGAAATTTTATGACGACCTCTTATTTTTAAAAGAAACCTGCGAAACGTTCATTAAATGTAAATATGTAATTAAAAGATATGTGCTCGTATCTGCATGCACATTTAGTTTTTAAATTTATATTTATTTTTAGGAATTATTAGGAGATTCATTAGATTTGCAACGTTCCATCAGCCGGACAGGCGAATCATTCTCATCAATTTTACTTAGCGATAATGAAAATTTATCTGAAGAATATTTGGATAATGACGTGTCTTTCATTCAAGCGGATTTTATGAAATCCCTATCTGGGCTATATTCTTGTTCAACACCTATATAGTACGTTATCACAAAATAGGCAAAGTCAACTCGCCCAGTTGAAACCAGTTCTAATCCACTATACAAAAAAGTCAGAACCGCATCAAAAAGCAAAGAAAAAGTCCTTGTTCGATCGTGCTTACAAACATCCCAGGATTTATCAACATTTTTAAACAAAAAATATAGAACCTTTTGGGGAATTAGTTTGCCGAGATTTACTAAAACTAGATACTGATTTGGAAAATGGAGCAAGGCACAAAATTTCTAATATATTATATGAAGTATAATCAAATACAAATTAAAAGAAACAAAATAAAACATCAAAGTATACATATGTATATTTAAAAAGAAAACAATGTTGTAAGATTTATTATTAATGTAATGATTTAATAAAAGACTGATCTGAAAATTTCTATTCTTTTGAAACAGCCTTTTTCACGAAAATATTTTCAAAAATCTATTTGAATATCATTATAAAATTTTTCAAAATATTCTTCTAGTTGCTTCTGGATTTTTTTTTGCAGATTTTCTTGATGCGCCTATAGACCTACTCACATTCGAATCAAAATTCCTTTGGTTGAGAGCGTCTATTTCTTCCTCCGCCAGACAGTCGAAATTTGTTGATCTTTTCATATTATCTGTTCGAAGATAATTATGTAGATAAATACAAGCCAAGACCACCTTGATTGCCCCAATTGTTTCTCGGAATATATGTAAGTGCAAATAGAACCTGAAACCTATTTGCGAGAATACCAAAAGCATTCTTCACAACTCTACGGTTTCGTGATAACATATAATTAAACCTTCGTTCACTTAAACTAAGGTTAATGTGAGCAAAAGGTTTCATCATGTAGTCGGTTAGAGGAAAGGCGTCGACAGATAAAAATGTGAAAGGAGATGGTACACACGTTGATGACAAATTTCGAGGCCGTGTAATAGGTACCCTTTTGCCTCTATGTCGTACTTCAGGTCGCAGCTCATCCAGATCCCGGCATCCCCAATACGCCCATTGATTCCAACATCTGTTTATATCAAACGGTAACGGGCGTCTGCGACTGCCATCAGCACAAATAAATATAAACCCTGGATGCTAAACTACGATGGAAAGCACACGTCAAGAAGAAAAGTGAAGAATTAAGACTTAAATACAGAAAAATGTACTGGCTGATGGGAAGGAACTCCTCTTTATCAACATACAACAAGCTTCTACTTTATAAGCAAATATTGAAACCGATTTGGACTTATGGTATTCAGCTTTGGGGTTGTACCAAACAAAGCAACGTAAATATCATCCAAAGATTTCAGAATATGGTATTAAGGAACATCGTTGATGCACCTTGGTATGTTAGGAACAATGACCTTCATAGGGACCTTAAAATGAACCTCATCTTAAATGAAATCCAGGAAAAAGCACGGAGACATGAAGAAAGGCTCCGCCAACATGTGAACATTGAGGCAACTCAGCTCCTAAGCATCACGAATTTAGTTCGCAGACTTAAAAGAACCAAACCTTTTGAGCTGGTGTGATTGTTAGTTTAAGCAGCATTATGCTGATCTAAAATCCACAACAAAGATGTGGTTTACATCAATTTACCAAACACTATGGAATGCCAATGGGAAGAAGCCATAGATTAATTTAAGTTAGTAAATTAAGTCAGAAACAAATTGCTAATTAGTCCAGGAGACTAGATTGTAATTACATAAAATGAATAAATAAAATTTATTTTAAAGTAAAAAAAAAAAAAAAAAAAAAAAAATTCTTACATAAAGGAAATTTTAATTAAGTTGATTTCAAAATTATTCACGCACTCAGTTTCTGTTTCAAAATTATTTGTGCATTATGTATTCTGGTTTCTTGAACATCGAGTTGCCAGTATTTAATCTTCAACGGTTTAAAACAACTGGTTTGTTTTCTTGCACACATTAGTTAATTCCAAAATGCACTAATTATATATAGTTGTTAAATCGTCTCCGAGCTACAGAAATATTGGTGAATTCCCGCTCAGCATCCAGAAACTTCAAGCATTCAGCTGTTATATAGCGTAGAAATTGCATTTACTTGTGATAACTAATTTGTTTTATTTATTACTAAATAATTTATATAAGTTAAATTCTATTAATTTAGTATAATGATGAATTATTAATTTAATTTAGTTTCCAGAGATACCTGGGAAATTCTATTTGAGCTTTATTCGTAAATATCCTATATACAGGTAGTAATTAACTAAATTATTGGTGATTCTAGACTTTTTTGCGCCAAAACATTATCAATTTTTAAATTATATGATATAACTTTAAAAATAATTAACTTTAACAGTATTAATTTCCCTTTTTCTTGATCTGTAGGAAATTTCTGATTAGTTTCAGTTTAATTTTATGGTTAAATATGTATTTTTAACTTTTTATTTTTAAATCTAGTTGCAGTATGTTAACAATTAATTAACTATCTACATTATAACGGTAACTAATGAAACAAGCGCTGTGAATTTAAATCGTAACTTAGTAATTTAAAATTTTTAAACATTCTTTTAGAATTTTAGCTTAGGATTGGGATAGTATCCATATTCGATTTCATAAAATGTTAATTTTTGTAATATGTAATATATTTTGTTTTGCTCATTAATGTATATTAATTAATTTATTTTAAAGAATATTTAAAGGTTTCTCTTCCGTAGTTTGCTATTAAATAATTAATCCTGAGTTTCAGAATTCATTTAGTAGTAAATAAGCTCTAGTTTAGAAATTGTGTTGTCCTGTGCTAACTATTTTTACTATATATTTACTAACAATTTTACTAACTATCGATCGCTTAGGTGTCTGTTACCGGGTCGAGTCTGTCCCAACTACTCGGGAGTTCCTGCTATAATGCTTAGCCGTACTTCCTAATCAGTCAATCAATGCACAAATAATTTTGAAACAGAAACTTAGTGCACAAAACTTTTGAAATGAACTTAATTAAAGTTTTCTTTCCAATTAAATAAATTGTTATATTTATTTTGAAGTACCATGCTTTAGTTTATTTAATAAAACATTCAAAAATAAGGTCCACATTAAATTTTGGAAGTAATTTTATAGTGTGATACAAAAAATTTTCACGATGCATAAATAATTTTGAAATGCATAGTATATCAAAATCACAATCGATTTCCTTTTTTATTTACCATCAATTGCACCTAGGCAATTATGGAAACCCCACATTTTGTGGAAATCGGTGGATATTTGTAACCATTCGCTTTCAGTTTCTGGAAACTTCTACACCTCTTCGTTAAGTACTGTGTATATTGCTTTAACAGTTTCGTTTAAAATTTTTGAAACGGTGGATTGAAGGTTGCGGAATGGAAATTGCAGTGAAGTCTGCATCTCGCCTAAAATTAAGTTCCACAGAATAATCTTTTCTAACATACAAGTGGAACGAAAAACATAACAAAATAGGTACCTTTGGCCAAATATCTTAATGTGACTTACAATCTTTCAACTGATGAACTACTGTTCCTTAAATTTGTATTTCGTTTGGTAATATAAGGATGAACCTTTTCTAAAATTTCTCGAAATTGTACCGGTGTCATTCTCATAGCTTGCCGATACAACTTGATATCTTCACTTTGAATCAGTAAAGAATTGCTCGCAGTTGACCTTGAGGTCGAAATGGGTGGTTCCAAATAGTTCCTCCCACTCCTCTAACAGGCGATCGACACTATTCTTGAGAGCAGGAGATGGTTGGGAATTTAATGAATTACTGCTAGTTATACTGGCATATGAGATACCTTCTCTACCCAACCCGAGTCCTGAGGGGATTCGGTTGGTTGCCTTGTGTCCGAATCTCTAGCAGCTGCGACACTGAGTCACCTGGGCTCGCTCTCTTTCTTCTCCCAGGTGACTCGGTAATGGCTCATTTCTCTTATTGACATTAGTTTTTCAATTGGCGTGTTTTTGTCGATGATGACTTGAAACAACAGCATTGATACATTCATTGATGTACTTTCCGATATTTTCCTTCGAAAAGTCATCATAGAAACTTTGGCTTCGATCCCATGTTTATCTTTTAGGGTTAGCTCGATCTCCTCCGGGTTGAGAGATGAGGAGGCTCCGTGTATGACGAACGCGAGTCGCTTTTCATCAGGATGCATGTATCTGTGATACTGTAGGTTGTTGTCTTTCTCTAATTCTTCTTTCACTTTCGTCCAGTCTTCCTTGTTTGTGGTGATGATAGTGAAGGATTTACTACCACATCTGAAGGACGCCGACCTCCGGCTGTGGATATAATTTGCCGTATTGTATCATCAACTTTTTCCGCTTCCACGTTGTGAAGGACGATCGGCGGCGGACGTTTCGACACTTGTGAACGATTCGTCCATTAATGTTAACAATGCTGGTGACACTTGCTTTGTTTTTCTCGCTTTTTTTGGTTTTCTCTGGATGTAAATATACGGTATCAGGGCATCTTAAATCGTTGTTCTCTGACTCCGCTGGTTCTTCTTCACCAGATTCGTGTACGCGTTTGTTCGACGAGCTTGACGCTGAATCTGCTAAAGATAATGGCTGTATGTTTGATTGGATCGGAGCTCCCTGGACGGCGTAGGTTAACTTTTCGATTTGTTCGAATAGTTTGTCCACCCGACTTTCCATTATGTTCATTCTGGAGTTTGTAACTTTTTTTCCGAACAAAAACAAAAAATACTGAGAATGAGGCGTTGAATCGTTAAGCTGCGGATGAGTTAGGGTAAGTAAATGTAGTGGATCGTGATGGTAGGTATTCATGATTATCCTTCCCGCGGTTAAAACTGATCTACACACACTCTAAAACCCTACGCCCCACCCTGATGCTTAGCCGGCAACAACTGCTCTCAAGAGTCCCTGTGTAGGTCTAATTCTGCTAGCACGATGCGTGTTTTGGAGGATAGTTATTAGTTTTTTTGCTTCTTTTTTCAAATTTAGTTTTTGGATATCCCCCAGAATAAGCGAAGTGTTACAAATTACTTTTAGAAACAGTTCTGGAATATGGCATCTTAGGATAGACCTTGGCTATTCCTTAAGTAATTATGGTAAAAATCTAAAATAGGGTTCTAAAATAATTTTTCTAATTCCGGGACCCTACACTACCGTAAAAGTTCTATTAAAACTGCACGTGGTGTCAAACAATTTTTTATTTTCCTTTCATTGTGATTAATTTCCCGACAAATGCAAAATAAATATATCAATATGAGAAACTTCAACAGCTGCCAGATTCACAGAAAACTCCACTGACTTATCATAACAGCTTTGTATATTGAGGTTTCTATGAACCAGGCAACTGTTCAGGCTCACCTGCTGTGAGGCGGATCGAAAATCAGTTAAGAAATAGCCATATCATAATTTCTGTGGTTTTTTTGAGAAACTAGTTAACTGCATTTTTGTCGATTTTGAGTTATGAATGAAAAGAACTAGACAATTGACTAAAGTTTCAAAAATAAATTTCAGTTTTCCAATATTTCTTTCCATTTATCCGGAAAATCTAAATAAAAATGAATAATTACTACTAAAACCTGCTGCGAGTTTTTTTTCAATTGCGTTTTCTGAAAAATTTACTTTTTGCAGTTAACTAGTTTCTCAAAAAACCACAGATTTGTCATATTCAACAATTTAATCTTAAAATCATTTTATATTACTATTTCCAACGTGCATGTCCAATTTCTCTAAAATCCTTTAAAAAATAGTCAATATCTATCCTATTTGGCCATATTCTAGAATTTAATCTTAAAATCATTTTGGAATCCCATTCCATCCCAATCCATCCTACTTGGCCAAATTCCAGAACTTCATCTACAAATCATTTTAGAATCCCAATTCCAAATTATATGTCAAATTACAATAAAATACGTTTAAAAATAGCTAAGTTCCATCCTATTTGGCCATGTTCCAGAACTTTATCTAAAAATGAGTTTAGAATCCCATTTCCAACGTACATGTCAAATTTTTCTAAAATGCGTTTAAAAATAGCCAAGTTCCATACTAACTGGCCATATTGCACAACTTCATATAAAAATCATTTTAGAACCCTATTTCCAGTGCACATGTCAATTTTACTAAAATCTGTTTCAAAATAGCCAAGTTCCATTCTAGGAGTTAAGAAATAGCTAAAGTTCAATTGCTAAGTGAACAATTGCTTGTGAAGAATCTCTTGTCCGAAATATACGAATAATACATAGATTACTTACAGACGGGGTGGCACTGGCCGATGTGGACGGCTGTGTAAATGGTATTATTTACCAGTAAATTTGATGTATTTATTTATTTTTTTATTATATGTATATTACGTACTTACTATTACTATAACATCAAAACCACATACATAATATGAGTGACCGTCGAGCTGATCCAAATTGAATAATCGGATGATTTTACAATCCTATTCCGTGATGATGGTTGTGTCGCGATCAAACCAGTCTTCACCGACTTCGTCTTTCGTTATTGGTTCCATCCCTCTCCGATTCCAGTGGTTTCGTATGATTTCTAATTTTTCCTTCATTTTGTATTTAAGTCTAAAAATGTTTGAATTTTGTTTAAATCAAATGACTGAAAATCGAAACCAACCGATGCAAATTTTTAAACTGTAAATGCCGAACAATTTTCCTAAGCAAAAAATTTAAAGTTTACCTTTGTCTAAACAAAATGCGAAATTTTTTTTTGCACATGCCAAAAACATGTTAAGTCTTGAAGCTGCGTACATGCTATACATTTCTGGTGTAAAACTTTACACCACGAAGTTAGCTGTATGAGTTGAATTATTTCCAACTAGAACAAAAAGTTCACCAGGGTAACCAATTTTAACTAAAAATTTTACTATTTTGTTAACTTCGTGATGTACATTTTTTCACCAGAATTGGATCATGTACGCACCTTGACTTTTCGAAAATGGTGTTGAAATGCGATAACTTTCGGACCAAAATAAAAAAGTAGAATATTTTGACTCGTTATCGTTCTACGAGTTTTAATTGTTAGAAAATTTATTAAACAATGTGTCATATGATTTTAAAAATTGGATTCTCAGCAAAAACATAAAACAAAATGACGTGTGTGCATTAACACATACACGCACATCATAGTATAAATACATATAGTACTTCCATGCAAACTTCATCGGTGAAGTGTTAGATGGAGATACTGATATCGTTTTCGATTTTTGAAAATATTTTTGTATATTAGTCCGCCCAAATATATGTTCGAATTAATACGCCCAAATGTCATCATATTTTTCTAACCGTTCATTGAATAGTTAAGTGTGTAAAATATAGACATATCCATAGATATTTGTTTATTTCGTTTCGGTTCAACCAACACTAAAACAATATTATTTATAAAAATTTTTATTTATGCACTGATGGTAAATTTTAATGTCGATGAAAATTCTTGGCAGTGCTATTTGATTAAATATGTACAATATCAAATTCCCCATAAAAACTATATACAAAACATAATTTTGTTTTCTTTTTTTTAATTTCTATTTGTATGAAAAATCCTAATAAAACCATGAATATCAACTCTACACAATAATATTTGTAAACAAAATCAGCTGATGTTAGATTTTTCGTGTTAGTTCATCTTTAGAGAGAACAAGGGACCAAAGCATTTATTTCCCTTATGATGGAAAGAGAAAAACATTTGATGTGAAAACTAGTTTTTATAGACGGTTTATAAAAAAACTTGTGCGGGGGCCTTATTCTCGAATTCCACATCCATTTTCCACATGCGGACATCTGTCAAAATTCATCAAAACGTTCTGAAATTTTAATTCGTATATAAAACACATGGGGCATGAACATATTCTTTTTGGAGAATTTCTTCCACCTGCTTATACCCATTCCGAAATATTCCCTTAGTACCAAAAAAATTCAATTTTTATGAATTTTGACAGATGTCCACATGTGGAAAATGGATGTGGAATTCGAGAATAGGGCCCCAGGTTTTGACCTACTTAGCTCTTGTTTCAGTATTGGTATAAAAAGTAAAACTAAAAATCAAAATCAAAAATGTCTAGTATTGTTTTAATATTCTTACCTAGGCCGTGCCCGAATACTGTGATAATACCGTAATAATTATTAATTTGTGACATTTACTTGAGAAATTTTCCCCTTCGAAGACATTTGTTATTTTTACTGCCCTAATTTAATAATAAGGCTGTGTTTCAAACGAATAAAAATCCGCATAAAAAGTTAAAAAGTTAAATTTTTGACAATTTATTCACGGACCAGTTAAAAATTTCTAGCTTGTATTTTACTTTTCTCTACGCAAAATAAAAATAAAAAACGTACACGTTAGAATTTTAACCAGTTCCATTTAAAACACCAAAGCGATTAAAAAGTAAGGAAAATTTAATATTTTTCACCACAGTTAACAAATGTAACTTTTTATCCGATTGAAACACAGCCTAATTTGTACGTGATAATTTTCTCGCCTACTTTTTTTAATAAAATCAAATTGAAAATAATAATAAAAAATACGACTACATTATACTCCGCGGTTCCACAACCCGATTATTGGTGAAATATTATCCTGTAATGATGAGGAAACGAATAAATACGTAAGGATTTCTGGGGATTCGTTTCACGAAATCACAGATTTTTTACCACGCAAAACGCATGGATGGCAACGTTAGTTACAACTCATGGCTTTTTGTGGCTTAAAAGTGGGACAAGGCATAGAATGGTGGGAGCTGTTAATATCAAATTATATTATTGTTAATACCCAAATTATATTTTATTTAATATTGTAAAAAATAATATGTTCTCGCTCTTGTTGATTGCTGTTGCTAATAAAATATTCAAATCACATTCAGTAATAAAATATTTCACATGGATCTGTCAAAATGTATCATAGGGAACGACTGTAATAATTTGGATGAGTATAATATTTAACAAGGTATTCAGGCACGGCCTAAATTAATGTTCGTGTAAAACAAACCAAAACAAGTTGTCGCTATAGTATGAAGTATTTCTATAAAGGTATTTTGAAACTAGTTTTGTATGTATAAATTTTATTTACATTTTTAAATTATTAATATTAAAATAGTGTGTGTTTATAAAACTTATTTAAACAAAAACGGCACCAATGCCACAAGAATATTTTTTATTGTGCCACAGGGCAATCGCTGTAAAGTTTGGTTGAAGCATGGTTGTGTGTGGGATAAACTCCAAGAGTGTTCAAAATACTATATATTACATTTTGTGAAAAACACTTCTGTGTCAGTGAGATTAAAATAACTGGGTATACAAAAGTTTTGAAAAGAACGGCGCTAAATAAAATATTTAATAGTTTTGTTGTAAATGTAAAGACAATTACATCGACGTTGCTTGTCAAAGATTAATAAATCTAAAACTTTATACAACTCCTATTTCAAAAAAACCTTTGCCGCCAACCATTACTTTTAACACAGAGTATTCTGAGGTTGAGCCAGTACTCTGAGTAGGGCTGACTCGCCACCACTCAAACTAAAATATGAAACAGGGCCCCCAAAAACGTATCTAAGGAATTATGATATTCCACAAGTTCCTTTAGCGTGTCCTATATCGCCCTCTCAGTTCCTCAGTCCACATCACCGAAGGAGGACCGAAATCAATCAAGAAAATAAGCAACTGAAAAAAATGTTGAGGTTCCTTTTAAACACTCCGCCTAAAAAAAAGCTCGCATCCGTGGATATTGTGGTAAAAGATTTTATTAGCAACTTACTTGAAGAACGGCCAAAAGTGAAAACGTTTGTGTTTAAACAAATATTCCACAAAAAAAATTCGACATGGACACAAACAGAGCAAAAGTAATTTCTAGGATTTTATTTTAAATCACCTGCTTTTTTAAGAATAAGGATTTGTATACCAAATTTTAAAAATATGATTTGTAATATTTCACATAAGTAGCTATTTTATTTTATTAATTTAAAATTATTTTTTTATTTTTATTTAAATAGCTGTGCAACCAGATAGGAAATACTTCATTTTGTGTATCGAGTGGGATATTGCTCGCTTCGCTTATTTCGAAAATCACACAAGTTACACAAAATGATTATTCATAACGTTTCGTTACAACGATTTTTTCTAATTTTTGTAAAAAAAAACAGTAAATTATTGAATTTTGGCAAAAAAGTCTTAAAGTCGTAAAATTCCAAATTAATTTAATTTTTGTTTTTTTTTTGTTTTAAATCAAGTAGACACAAACTGGTGAATATGTCATCACCAGTTGTGAAATAAGGCAGTGATACGTGCAACGTGTTTCCATGCTGATTTGTTGAAATAGCTGTTACTTTTTTAAGATCATGTATTTTTGCGTGAAAGGCAAAAAAACGTTCTGTGTACAAAATTGAACAATGTTCAATTTTTGCCTTAATGCCGCATACTTGAAATCTACCAACGGTAACTTGGTAATTTCAAAGCAAAAGAACTTAACAAAAACGTCACGACAAAAAATTATAAACTTAAGAATTTTAGTGGAACCATTATTTTTCGATATTTGTTTTCAAACCAAACTTTCTTTACTTCTAATAAAATAAACTTGAATATTTTAAACTATTTTACTGTGGCATAAAATAAAAAACTATTAAACTACAAATTGTTATTGTTTATGTGCAAAGCAAAATGGGGCTACATAATTCGCCAATCACAAAATGTTGACATTTTTTACCTTTTAGGAAAAAATACACTAGACAAATTTTTCAAATTAACAAATAAATTGATGACTCCGTTAAGCCTAGAGAAATAAAATTTAAATAAATAAATAAAACTAAAAAGCCATTTACATATTCCTTAAGTTTGGATGCAAAATTACGAAGCTTCGTTAAATTTGTTAAGTGACGTTATTTTTCGCTGGGCGAGAATACAGAAATGCTATCTACCCCATTTTTAAGTTTTGTTAATTCTTAATTTTTAAGCTTATTAAGTGGTAACCAGCGAAAAATTATAAGCTAATTAAGAATTAACAAAACTTAAAAATGCGGTAGATAGCATTTCTGTATTCTCGCCTAGCGAAAAATTGACGTCACTTAAGAAATTTAACAAAGCTTCGTTAAATTAGATCTGTCAATTAAGAAAAATTAAGAATGAGCGATTTTGTGTCGAAATGTAAGAAATAAATAAAAAAAATAAATAAATTTTTGATGCGGTGATGCAAAGATTTTTATTTCATGCGATTTTATTTATATTCAATTCATGAATTTCATCAATTTAAATTTTACTTTTATAGGTTTTATTGTGGTATTATACTGTATATATTCTTCATTTCTTATCTAGTTATGAAAAATCTGCCGTTTCGCAACCTACTACAGTAACCATACGTTATATTAAAATGAAAACCAAATTATAGTATACTTAATACTCAGTCATATATTTTTTTTACTTAGGAATATCGACTATTTTGCGTTGGCATTCGCTAACAAGATTTGAAAGTGGAGTATCCAAGAATATAATTAGTCTTTTAAAAAATAAATGTGACGGCATGATTGAAATAGACCAACGTTGAATTCTGTGATGGATAAAATATCAATAAAAAAAGAATTGAAATATAATACAGCAGATGACCTAATCCATGGATACCAGGACCTTGGTGGACTTGGAAGGGGCAATTTGATTTCCGACAAAGCATTTGTATTTATGCTACGTGCACTCAACCGCAATTGGAAACAAGTAGTCGGTTATTACATGGGTTCACCAAAAGGCGACCAACGGAACAGAAACAGTTATCAACAAAGTTCACAAAACCGGTTTGCAAATAGTTGGTATCAAATATGGTCAAGGTAGTACAAACAGAAAAGCATTTTCAAGTTTAGGGAGCCATGGGCGAGGTTTGGTCCACGAAAAATATTTTGTTTTTACGACATCCCTCACTTTTTTAAAAGTGTTCAGAATTGTTTATATTCTGATAACATATTAACCAACGACTGCGAAAAGACAATATTGTGGCAGATACTACAAACACTTTATTCTATGGAGCATGGATCAGTGAGAGTTTTACATGACCTCACTCATAAGCACATTTGCCCCGATATTTTTGAAAAACTTAAATTAATTTAAATAAGTCGCGTTTTTTTAATCGCTCCGGATAGCTGCTATCGAGAGATGTCATATAAAAATTGGCTCCCGATAGCGCTCCGTATAAATAGGTAGAGCCAAATATTTTTTATATGAAGATTTTGGTAAACAATTGAATTAAAAATGATAGTTTGATGTTAAATAAGTTTAGTTTACCAATAAATAGCGCGTCAAATTTAAATTTAGGCGTATAAAAATAACGGCTCTCGATAGCCGTAGCTATCCGGAGCGAGCTATCCGGAGCGAATAAAAAAACACTACAATAGTTATATAAAGAATATAATACAAGAAAAGGTACAAAAAAATGTATGCAACAGCTAAAGGAAGCTAACATATGTTTTGTTCCTAGATGTTAAATTATTATTAGTACTGCAAGTTGACAATGTAGATCTGCTCTCTAGTATATTTAACAGGGTTTTTCAGTAACAAAGTTACTAAACAGTTTAATTGTAACAATTGCTCAATATTTGCGGTTATAGCTATACATATACAATATATACAAATAATTAAGAACGAGAAAATTACGCTCTTTAAAAATAAAGACCCATGTAACTGAAAATACGAAATCATGGAAATTTGTGTCCTCCGTCGAATTCGAAGAATTCATCGAAAACATATTAAATACATTTAAAAAAAATATTTAAAATATGGGTTGCGAAGAAAATATTCTTGACAAACTTTTTACGAAGTTTATTCACGGGAAATATCCACATCGATTAAGTGATGCGGACACTGCTCGTATTACCAAATATATATTTGCTGAATTTATATGTCTTAGCTTAAAGCAAAAAAAAATGATGAACTCAAGCAACCGAAAAGGCATCAACATAAAATTTTTCAATTTAGAAGAAAACGAAAACTAAAATTCTACTAATATTTAACTTTTTTTTTGTTATTTTGAAATGGATTTCATTGTATTTACTTAAAATGTTTATGCTACCAAAACAAAATACAAAAGGTCAATGACCGTGATGAACCGCAAAAATAAAAATTATCTTTTCTCATTCCTAAACAATTTTTTGCTCAATAGAAATTACATATCTACATATTCAATTATTTATTAAAATATAAAAATAAAAATAATTAGTGAAAATTTTAAATAAAATAAAAAATTGAGTTGAAATTAAAAAATGACAAATTGATTTTTATTGCCATTTTGGTCAGTTTTAGGCAATGACCTTCAGTATTTAAAAAAAAAAAAAAATTATGTTTGAGTAGTACGTACAACAAAAATACACTAAAATGTGTATTTAAAAGGATGTGTAGTCGGCTATGAACATATGTGTATTCGTTACTAAGTGTTAGAGTAGGATAAAACTACACGTGAACAATTCGAATTTCTGTTGTATGTTCAATTAACCATACAAACATTTAGGCGATGGCCAAAGTTTGTATATTAACTTTATATGCGATCGACGCGACATCTGGAATTTCACCGATTAAATATTTTTTTTCTATGATGGTAGTACTATATGTATTTATACTATGCGCACATTTACCACTGAAATCAATAAGCTAATCAATACTTTTAAGTCTCACTTTTTGAAAAAAGCGGTTGACGTATCAAAGTCTAATTGCCCTGTAAGAAAAGATGAAAAAAGGATCTTCTTCAAATGAATAATATGAATGTATAATAGTCAAAAATAAGCCGTTGTCATGCTACCTAGAATATTGAGAGAACTACGCTAGAATAGCATAACTCGGTGAACATTTTTAGTTTTATCAGGATGGAGTTCCGGGATAATTTCTTACGCTTCAACTCTCGCTTTCAGCTTAATAATCCGTTAGTGTACTAAACCATATTCGGATCATTAAAATAATTAATTCAAATGCGAACTGGCTTTTGAGATTATTTTCTACAAAAAAGGCATGCAGGCGTAGATTAAAACATAATTGACATTTTGGCGCTCACTTTATTACGATTTTCGTTTATTTTTCGATCACTTCATTTTTAAACTCTTATTTATTAAGACCCCCCAATTTTATAATTTTCGTTGAATAACATTGATAGGCTAAGAATAAACAAAAAAAAATGTTTATTATACATTTTTGAAGGCTATACCTAGATTAGATTAGAGTTTCAAAAATTATTATAACTTTTAATTTTTTCAATTTTTGACAATATTTGAATACGAAGCTTGAGAAGAGAACACCAATTCATGTAATGAATTGAACAAATTATTTCAGGATGTTCATTTTTTAATAAGAATAAGAGGCACGCATTTTATTCTCTCACAAAGAAACGTTTCCATAAACGAGATAAAATGAACAGTGAGTGAACTTATAAATTTTTATTTCAAACCTAATTTAATTCAACTTTCATTTTAGAAGTTGATCGAAAAATAAAAGGAAAAAGTTGAAATATTATATTTTCTTAATTAATGTTAATTTAAATGAGACACAAAAAATCCAGCAACAACGACAACGTATAAAAGAAATAGTATTATTAATGCAATATTCTTCTTTCTTATTTGTTTCGTATTAATTACTTTCATTGTAATATAAAAGCAAAATTAAAAATTATGTTGGAGGAGTTATTTCACTCTGTTTGTAAATTCAATTATAGTTGTGTGATATAGAAATAAAATTAACGGAGAAACTTGTTTTTTTTATTTTTTCTTATTTCTTAAATATAATTTAGTGTGTCTGTATGTATTTGCGATTTCTGTGGACTTTTCAATAAATGATACAGAGTCAGATTTAATGAAATTAATTTATCATACATTTCTTAAACAGATTGTAATGTGATTTTAGTTTTTGTTCGCATGATAGCTGTTTGATTAATAGATACTTGTTTTTTGTGTGTTATCTATACGTAAAAAAACTATTTTGAATTTTATGTTTTTGCGGCTTGTCGCGCGGTGAATTCCGATACAAATAATACCAGTTTTTTTTTTCAATAAGCAAATCGGTCTGTTAGCGTATCTCTATGGATATACGATGAGAATTCCAAAACTATTTGTTCTTTCATGTAGTAAACAAAAATTAGTAGCTCGTTATCATACTTATCATAAACATAATAGTTTTTATTTATTGTGTAATGATAATAATTTTTTTACCGATTCCACTTGAACACAAAATTGATTGATATCTATGACCATTAATAAATAATTATATTTATTACACGAGTATGTATGTTATTAAACAATCACACTTGAGATTACAAAAACAAAACTCTTTTGGTCAACCAATCGCATGACGAAAGTTAAACGACTACCAGAGTTTTGCTAGCTGTTACATTATTCACATTGACATTGACCGCTAATAACCGACAAATGACACATACATTTTGTTTACGAGTAATAGTAATTTGTTGTTGATATTTTTATTTGACCGACATCGATAAAATTGCAGGTTTTTATTGGTACACTGATAACGCATAATTTTGGTGAAAAAAAAATTTTATATAAATTTTTATTGCATACGAATTACGTCAGTTTTATTATTTTGATAATCAGATTGTCGTGGAAGAACGATAGCTTAATCTATTTGGTAATAAAAGTATTAATTATTATTTTTAATTTGCATTATTGATACAATTAGGCAGTTTTGGTAATATCTGAAGTTTGTCAAATTTTGTGTGTTTGAGTACAACAGTACTTGAAAAGAACCGCAGAATAATTAAGTTTCATTTTAAATGGACTTAGAAATTTTAAGATTTTTAAACAATCAGAATAATGTGTTATGAATATTATATTCCTCCAAAGTAGTTCGATCTTACTTGTAAAGTAGCTATTCTGAAACTGAAATGATTTGAACAAAGGCTTTTCTCAAACTCTTAGTTTACTAACTCTGATTTTTTTTTTACAATATAGTTCATATTCAGTTATAAAAAATCGGGTAAATTTTTTTTTTTTAATCAAATACCGTTAGATCATGATTTTGTTTTGTGTAAAAAACATTGTTTTTGCATAGTTCAATTATTTCAAATATAAAGCAAGTTTGTTTCCACTTTATTGACTTTTTTAATAACCTCAAAAATTCGACTGCAATGTGATTTAAGCATCATCGTATGGCCTCTATTAAAGCGCCTTTGGTCTCAAATTGCCGTCATCCTTCGTACGCTTTTCGTGACAACCATCCCCAAATACTTTCAATTATTACCGATTTTATACCGTAGATAGTATATAAGCAAAATAGTATACAGTGAAACCTGCTAATCGGACCTCTTTGTAATCGGACCAATTTGAAATCGGACCGCTTATTACTACTCAGAAAACGTTTTCAATACAAATTGTTCTGTGTAATCGGACTACCTCGAAATCGGACCTATGGACCACATATTTCATTCCATTTTGGTTTATTTTACCTTTGAATAGGACCACTTCAAAAAATTTTATTGTATGTACGTATGTATTGTAGTTTAGTTTTTGATATTTTATTTGTGATCTATGTTATACATATGTATGTATTTTTAAACTAAAGTATGTAACGGGTTTATGCAGTTATAATCATTGTACGTACATTTACATATGTTAATATGTATGTATGCATATGAGAAATTGCAGTTAGCGCATTTAAGCCGAAAAGGTACGTACATACAATTGTTTTAGCTAGGATATTTAATTACATACGGCATTACGAGTAAGTGTATGTAAGTAAAATAAATATGGGCATATACGAGAAGTGGCTACAAATTTGATATTTTGATTTTGCATTTAATTAAAATAATTTATGTACATACATATAATTTATCTAGACAAAGGGAAATGAATAAACAAAAGCGCACATATAAGGAACTAAACTTATCCAAAAAAATAAGTGTTATACAATCTGCGGAAACGGAAAAATTATCACAACGCCAACTAAGTGAAAAATACAAAGCAAGTAAAACGCAAATTCAACGAATTCTCGCCAACAAAGATAAAATTAAAGAAACCTTCGAAAATTTTGGAAAACTTAAAAGAAAGCGGATTGCATCTTGCACGAAATATGGTGAAATCGATAATCAATTATTCCAGTGGTTTACAATGGCACGTTCGAAAAACATGCCTATATCTGGCTCAATTTTGCAGGAAAAAGCACGAAGACTTTGTAAATTATTAAATTAAAACGATTTCATGGCTTCAAATGGATGGCTCCAAACTTTTAAGGATCGCCACCAGTTATAATTTATTATGCTTAGTGGAGAAGGTGCCTCAACAGACATGCAAATTGTCGAACAATATCGCTCGACATTGGAAAATTTAACAGATGCATATGACCCAAAAAATATCTACAATTTGGATGAAACTGGTCTGTTTTTTCGAGCCACACCATCGAGATCCTTAAATTTGAAAAATCAATTATGCAAGGGAGGAAAAATGTGCAAGGAACGTTTGACAGTCGCTTTATTGTGTAGTATGGCGGAAGAGAAAGAACCTGTAGTCATAATAGGCAGAGCTAAAAAACCACGGACATTCAAACATTTAAATGTTGAAAAAGCACTAAATATTGAATGGCGGTTTAATAAAAAAGCGTGGATGACTTTTTTTTTTTTTTTTTTTTTTTTTTTTTAATCGATGCAATCTTTTCTGGGGCTCAAGGCACTCCCAACTCTTTCGCAGTTAATTTTACCGTCCTACTTTACGCAGCAGTAGCCAAATCGAGGACGTACGGCTATAGACCCGCTTTGTATAAACCACCTGCACATTGCATTGGTTCATGCCAACCTATAGTGCTGACATGAAAGGTGGGTCGGCCCATGGATTCTGCACTCTCAACAGGGGGTCATAGTTGTGTTCATCGTCATCACCGATCGTAATCAGATGATGAAAAATCCCTTTTGCATCCCGCCCCTATCGGGATTCGAACCCGGTATCTCCCGATCCAAACGCCGCAGCTTTAACCACTGCGCCGTTTGCTCGGTGTGGATGACTTCCGATATCTTTCAGGATTGGATAGAAACATTCAATAAAAAGATGGCTAGGCAGAAACGAAATGTTATTTTGTTGTTAGATAACGCGTCTTGTCATCCACATAATTCACACAGCAATGTCAAACTCCCATTTTTCCCGCCAAATACTACATCGGCCCTATAGCCGTTAGACTAGGGTATTATAAAAAGCTTAAAGGCGAAGTACCGAAAATTGTTAATGGATCATTTATTGACGGCTATAGACCATGGTGATGGAGTAGAAGCATTATCAAAAAAAATTACCACGTTAGATGCATGTTCATGGATATCTACTGCATGGGATAATGTAACCACAGAAACGATTTCTAATTGTTTTAAAAAGGCAGGATTACAAAAAGCGATAGATCATCAGGAATTAATCATCATGACGGAGAATTGTGAATCTGAATCTCATTTTGAAAATGTGGCTTTCGATCAGAATTTGCAAACATTCAAGGAATTGCCTGATGATTGGGAAGATCAATTTTTTGAGTCGGTAGATAAAGAATGTGAAAATGAAAACATCGAAACCATAAATTTTAGCTCATTTTCTGATGGTGACGAGTTAGATGGCAATACAACTAGTGATTTTACATTTAATAAAGCACAAATTTAATTTAAAACTTTGAAAGATTATGCGAGTGATAAAGGATTGAACGAAATGATTCTTCATCTGGCTCAGGCGGAGCAAAAATTACTTGAAAACAAGATTTCCATGAAAAAGCATCAATCTAAAATAACAACATATTTTGCAAAAATGGATTAAACTTACTTTATAGTTTTTCATTATGTCAATTAATTAAATTATGTATCTAATATTTTTGATTTTTTTTTTTATGTGTTATGATTTACATACATATGTATTTGAAATAAATTGCAGATTTATGTTTTCATATATTTAATGTATACATAATATGTATAAACATATATGTCTGTATGTACATACATGGGATCGGTACGTAATCCCTCATTTCATAATCTCAGCTACAAAATCTCCTATTTTCCTTAAAATCTTCGAATTACAAAATCTTCTAATTACAAAATCTCCTAATTACAAAATCACCAAATTATAAAATCTTTTAATTACAAAATCTCCTAAAATCACCTTTTGAGTAATTGTATTGTTTGGGATGGCAGCGACATGTGTGAACACGCGCATACACAAACACACATAGCAAACTCACGCACACACACAGCCACATACACATTCATACATACACACATAAACACACACGTACTTACAAACACACACCCACACACACAGCCAGACACACATTCGGAGAAGAGCCATTGGACCCGACGACTAATTCCTGAAATAGGACCGTGGATAAATCGTACGCATGGCGATGTTGATTTTTACCTAACACAGTTCTTAACAGGGCACGGATGCTTTCGATCATATCGTAATCGTTTTGGGCATGATGATTCACCGTATTGTCCATCCTGTAGATATTCCGAAGGAGATGCTGAACACGTGTTTTTTGTATGCGCACGGTTCCAGGGAAATAGAGAAGTGCTTGCTGGAGTCCTCGATCAATTTGATATTACCCCAGAGAACATAGTTGAAGTGATACTAGCCTCCCCAGAAGCATGGAGTGCTGTAGCAAATTTTGCAACAACAACGATTAAGGTGTTGCGACGGTTGGAACGCCAACGTCGCCAATGCAAGGTAACTCGCACCCTTCAGTTGCGTGGGAGATGTGATCGTACAGTTAGTACAGACTCCTTCCCTTTCGAAGTAATACCTAGCGGTCGTTCCGGGGGGAAAGGATGCAAGAGGTGGTTTTAGTGAGTAGGAGTCTCACACCGTTGTGGTGGATAGCTACGTTATCCCCTATATCGTTCATGATGGATTTCCACCTTCCTTAAATAAAAAAATAAAATAAAAAAAACATTCATACGTACACACACACACACACACACACACACACACACACACACACACACACCTACATACACAGACACATACATAATCGCACACACGTACACACACACATCCATACATACAAACACAGGCAATCAAAGACACACAAATACAATCACTTTTCTCTTAATTACAAAATCTCGCATAAAATTTTCGCCGTAAATATATGAAATCGCGCGATTTCATATATTTACGGCGAAAATTTTATGCGAGATTTTGTAATTAGGAGATTTTGAAATACAGATTTTGTAATTAGGAGATTTTGTAATTAGGAGATTTTGTAATTAGGCGATTTTGTAATTAGGAGATTCTATAATTAAAAAATTTTGGTTATAGAAATTTTGTAAAAAAGATTTTGTACTGGGAAATTTCGTACCCAACCCACATACATATAATATAAATAAAGCAAAAAAATAAAAAAGCAAAACCTTTGTAATCGGACCAACTTCTAATCGAACCAATTTTTTTTGGTCTCGAAGGTGGTCCGATTAGACAGGTTTAACTGTATTACAATTTTGCTATCCGGTATAAATCCGATGTTTTGATAGTAAAATAGCAAATATAATATTTTAGTTTGATAGCTATCTAATTTTTAATAGCTATTATATTTTATTTTTTACAAAGTAGATGGAAAATGAATAACAGTGTATTTCTAATATTAGTGAAGAACAAAATATCTTTTGTGTATTCGCCATATTGTAATTGTTAAATTTATTATTTTAATTGTTGTCATTTATTTGCCAGTAATTTTTTTTTGTTATTTACGTAATTATAATAAATTTAATAAAAAAACTATGGAGTGCGAAAATTTTCAAAAGAAAACTCGGGGGTTAAAGTGGAATGTCAACGACATTAAGAAAATGCTAAGAATAGCAATTGAATTAAATGTAAATATGTAAAATACATTTCTTTAAATCCATATAAATAAATTTAGAATAATTGTTTAATTTAGGTTAACGAAATGTTTGACTAGCACCGAATGAGTGCATCAAGCATCTACAAGAAAATTGCGGAAAAACTAGAAGTTAAGGACGAAAATCAAATTAAAATAAAGTTTGAAACGTTACAAAGAAAATTTACCATCTATAAAATCGAGCTGAAAAAAAGTGGTGCGGGTAGGGAAAGCTGCACAATATACGACGAGGATATGGCGGAACTATGGGGGCGAAGCACCAGAAGAAATTTCATGCACACCCCTAATAGAAGGTACAAATTTAAATAATTAATTTGAATATACATACATATATTATTAAATTATTATCCCAAATTAATTTATTTTATTTTAGCATTCGACCCCTCTATACCATCGAGTTCCACATTTGCACCTAGAATTCGCACAATGGACTCACCACCACAGGCAAAACAAAAAAAATTAAATAAACTAGACTATATGGCAAACATTTTCAACAAAATGCAAGATCGAATGTTTGAAAAGCTGCAAAAAATGCAAGATCAGCAGGAAAAGGCAGACAGGCGCTTCTTAAAATTATTTTTCGACCAAATAGACGAACTAAAGCCATCAAGCCGTAATTTGACCGAAAACGATGAGCTTGTTCGACCAAAGCATGCACCAAAAAAGGGAGCACTTTATTTACAACCTGGGCCAACTAAATCTAAAATACAAATTCCAGTTGTAATCCAGTATTTCCAAATTCACAACTTCCAGCTCAACCAAGTATACCCCCACGCAGATATGTACTGTAGTTATTCATCCTACTTCAAATACCCCTTCTCCTGATCCTGTAAATGATTTTACACTTCAACAAGGATTCACAGATTCCGACGATTTATTCTAGGAAGATTTAGAGAGTACGATTTTAACAACCATACCAATAAAAGATTTTTTTTTATGTTTATTAAAAAATGAAATGTGTTTTATTTAATAAAAGGATAAGTGAATTTTTTTATTTTATACATATACATAGCTATTAGGGTTTTATTTTTTTGTGATTTTATAAATAATTTTATTTTTAATTTTGTTGTGAATTAAATTTTTTAAATTATGTAAATGTTTATTTTAAAAGTAATGAAATAATTAAGAAAATGAAATTGATGAAACAAAAAAGACTGAAATAATAAATAATATTTAAAATGAACAGTTTATTTAGCTTCTTTGAATTAAATCTGTTTCCTTAAGGGTAATTTGTCAGTAACTAATCTAAGAGCATGCCTCACTTTTTCTCACTGCTGCCTAATTTCGTCGTACTGTTGCCTTTGTGGAAATACTAACCTTGACATATTCCTCATTTCCGATTGTTGAAGTTCGGTTACTGTTTCGGATTCTTCGATTAAAGTTATTGGAAATGTCTGTTTTTTAATTTGAATTATATTGTCGAGCATACAGCAGACTACAACAATCTATAAAATGAATTATAATTATTCAGAGAAAGTATAAATTTAATAATTTACCTTAGGCACAAAAGTGTAATCCATTTGATTAAATTTTTTAAGAATTCGCCATCTACTTTTTAATTTGCCTATTGTCTGCTCGATGACGATCCTTGCTGAATTTAAATATGCATTAAATGACTCCTCTTGTTCCGTAAGGTTTCCAGAATACCCCTTAATTTGCCATTTCATCAAAGGATAGGCTGGATCTCCAATTATAAAATAATCTACCGTGGTATTATTTATAATCTTTGGGTTCTGAAATACGTAATTAAGCAACAAACAAATAAATAACATCTCGTAATACCAAAAGTTTGTAGTATTGACTTACTTTTGGTACAATATTTTCTCCACTTTCGAATAGCTCAGAGTTTTTGAATATATACGCATCATTTATGCTGCAATAAAACAGATCAAAATGAAATATTAAGATTTGTTAGTTAATTATTAGATAAAAACATTTTCCTTACATGTAATTTACATCTGCAACTATTTGAACGTTGTATGATGTCCAACCCTTGCAGTTAATAAAATCACTGTGTCCATCTCTAGGTGCCAGTACTGGAACATGGGTTCCATCGATCACCAGCAATATTTGCGGAATTTCACTTATGCTAAAAAACTTCTTCGAAATGGCTTTAGAATCTTCCTCTGTTGGCATACAAATAATCTTGGTGGCATATTTTAGCATTGTATTGGTGAATCTACGTATACATTTATGGACACTGCAAGTACTGATCTGGAATCGAATAAAACGTAAGTTTCACTTTACTTTTGATTTCAACAAGACTACTTACTCCCATATTGTTCCCAATAACCCTTATTTCAGCACAAGAGGCGAATTTATACAACGCCACCGCAACTTGCTTCTCTACTGAAATTGATGGTCTTGGGTTTATTGGATTAGGTTTCGGGTCCAAATCCACACGCACCATATCACAAATTCCATTGAATGTAAATTTGGCTACCCGGAAGTTTTTTATACAGTCGGTTTTATTCAACGGAGTTCCACCAAGCTGAATTTCGACTCTTCGACCAACAAATTTTAGGATTTCGTTTCTTTTCTAACCACATCGACTGAAAGAACAGAAGCTGGGCTTCTGTTTTGTTTTTACAAAAATGTAAAAAAATTTGTTGCCTTCTTCGACGTTTCAACATGAACATTTTAGCCATTTTGATTATTAACTTTGATTTTTGTAAATCACTCATTATCAAAAGGACACACTTTTAATTAAAAACACCACCAACGCGGACACTTGTTTATTTTGAATTAATTGAATGACTCCCACTGTCAAACATGTTAAAAATGAATTATACCTAACTTCATTTAAAAAGAAAAAAACATTGAATCTAACTTCATTCTGTATGGTGTAAAACCGACTATGGTTGATCGTAAAATAGTATTATACTATTTTGCTATTATACTATCTACGGTATAAAATCGGTATATATTGAGGTCAGGAGAGTATGGCGGTCAAGTAAAAATATCAACATTTTGTTGCGATACTCAGTTTTTGACAATCCTGGCGTTGTGAATTGATGCAAGGTACATTTAAGAGGGCCGAATATTTCTTTAATTTGAGGAAAAGTTTGTTGGATCATGTTTTTATATGCCCACCATTTAAATTCACCTTTCTGAACTATAGATCAATTGTGCCGTAGTAGGTTACAGCCTGCCAGTTCCCCAGCCCGCAACACCACTTGTTCTGCTATGGTGAAGCGACAAAATTACTTCACCCTTCCTCAAATCATGGTAGTGATCTGAAAACACTACTCTTTTCCACTCATTGTTCCATTGCATTATTCCACGAGGAAAGTTTTTTCTTTTTTCTTTGAAAAATTGTTTTAAAACTGGGTTTTGTTTCAATTTTCGACAAACTATATTTTTACTATTTAGGAGAACTATTTGCACAGTTGAAATGCTGGCTTTAACTCTAATTTGTGTCTTAATTTTAGCAATAGACATCGCTGAATTTGATGCGTGCGCTTGTTTGATAGTTATGGCAGAATATCTGCATCCTCGATTTTGGGAGCTGTAACCAGCAGAGTCAGAGAGGTAGTTGTTTATTGTAGTTTTACTATGCCCAAGTTTTTGTACTATTGAACGACTGGTAAGGTCCAGTTCCTTCAATGCTTCAATTTTGCTATGTTCTTCAGCCATTAACTATTTTCCTTTGGCCATTTTTATATTTGTTTTGATAAATATCACTTTAAAAATATTGCAATTTTATTTAAAACAAAAAGATTAAAGAAAATAACTTAACTGACGTTAAGCTAATGAACTATGCAAAATCAATGTTTTTCACAAAAAATAAAATCATGACCTAACAGTATTTGATTAAAAAAAACTGTTTCCCGATTTATTTTACAATAACTAAATGTGAATTGTAAAAAAAATTAGATTTGGCAATAAAAGCGAGAATATAAGTCAAAAAATACTTAAGCTGGTGAGCAAAATTGTATAAAAACTGACTAAGCCTAGAACATCGAACGAATAAAACGGAGTAAAAATGTATATATTTATTTATTTTTATCGAATTACACCAATGAACAGAAGTTTACTTCCAATTGGCACTATTTTAGCGATTTTCCGGCGCTCTGGAAATACACCCTCCATAAGCGAGCGATTGAAAATTAACGTGAGGTAAATAAATAGAATATGCCGTGTTTTTTATAAAACTGGAAGGAATGGAATCCGGTCCGCAGCCTTTATTAATGTGAATATTATTAAGTTCTATCAAGGTTTCATCCTCTTCAATATATGTATAAGTCAATAAGTGTCATACTATGACTAGCACAGTCCTTAGTATTATTGTTCAAAAGTGTTACCTGATGGATGTTATACACCTAAAACCTTTCTAAAATATTGCTAAACATGTAACAATTTTTTCTGTTTGGGTGTATACCAGACAGGGTATAATTTATTGTGATAAAAAAAAATCGGAACATACTTCTCAATCACACTATCAATAGAAAAATAAAAAAAAAGCAACAGCTTGGTCAGTATTCATGTTCTTCATCGTGCCCAGTCCAATCAATTCTCCAAATAGCTCTGTTTATTACGTCATAAGCACAGTTACGATAATTATACGTTGTATGAGTAGATTCCTTGAGAATAAGCAGGTTTTTCAAATTCACAGTTATCAGTAGAAGGACTAACTGATATGTTAAAAGATTCAAAGTTACTAAGTATAAATCCAAAAGGCGATCAATACAATTACGAACATTGTTGAATTGATATAGCCCTGAGCGATGCATTGAATCAGACAAGCCTTCGCTACTTCCATCAAGGGAGCCCCCTGGTAAATAAGAGTTGCTGTAATTATCGACACTCCAGCTTATAGTCGTTAGATTGAAGCCTCCAACAATCAAAAAACGAGACGAGGATTTTTCAATGTTGACGATTCTGTTGAAATTATCAAAATAATTAACATAGGTTTCCCGGGTAGCTTCAAGATATATGTAAGGAATATTGATGTAATGCTTTTGGTGATTAACTTCCGTACATACCCAAATTTCCTCGGCGGATACCTCCTAACTCAACATCCGCTACGACCTCAGGCCATGCCTAACTGCGATCAGATATCCACTTCCATCAACTTTATCTGGAAACAAGTCCAGATTCCTGTCGCGTCTATGCACAATATAACTAGATGTAAATAATTCATCACTATAGATACTGCTATTTAATCTAGTTTCAGTTAAGCAGATGACATTATAATTACACAACATCAAGCTCCTTTTAAAATCCTGAATTATTGTAGAATCAGCCGTTTTTTTGACAAGCACGTTGTTCCTTTGAATCCAAACAAAATCAATAAGTTGATTATATTCTATTCTTTTGAAAAACACATAAACACGCTACTCGCCTTTTGTGACAACTCCCAGTGCTGGAACATTATTTGTCTTTCACGTTAATGGTACTATTGAATTTATTAATTCAATTGCTTCGGATTTCAAAAGCTTCATATAATGCAGTATTTTGAACAATTTAAGCTAGATTGTTACAAATATCACACCTTTGAATTTATTTGTTGGTTATTTTGAACCATTTTTTGATAGTTAAAATTTTTCTGAGAAATGTGTTTAATGAATTTACTAAATTTATTTCTCTAAATAAATTATAAAAATGACCAAATTGTATTAAAACTAAACTAAACGGATTTTTCTTAAATGAATTGAACATTTACAAAATAATTTTAAACCGAACTATATTCTAGTTTGAATGCAACTTTTATTATTAAAATTGAAAATTTAGGTCTTATAAAATGGTATTTAGATGTTCAGTTGATTTCTCACTACCAAAATACTCGGTCAGGAAGTTTTTTTTTTTATATGAAAAGATTCTGACATCATTTTTCCCCTTCTCATGTAACATGAATCGGAAATGTGTATTTCTCACTGAAAATACTTCGCATTGTACTTTTCACAGAACGAGATTTGTGAAATGAAATATATTTCTCATAGACAATACTTTTCGTTGTAGTTTTCACAGAATAAAAATTGATCACTCCAAAACATCGATTTGAAAAATGTCGTCTCCGTGCTTCCAGCAATATTTTTTGGTTATTTTGGTTTTGCCTCCCATTCTCAAAAATATTAATAATTTTGGTCAAAACTTTTGTATAGGTTTTAGTAATAAGCAGTGTGTGTTCACTTTTAGGCCCATTCGAGTCTACAATAGAAAGGGTTGCAGATAGAGAGAAAACTGCCAAACAGAAATTCTCAAAAACCATTCCTTGTTTATCTTCATGATAAAACTAACAATTCATCATCCACCTGTTTGCAAAATTTGAAGTCAATTGAAGTATTAAGATTGCCACAGCTATATTTCGTGCGACGCGATTTTTTTCTATTTTCAAATTTTACCCGGAATAAAAGAAATTTGATTGTAAATGTTTGAAGAAACTATCAAATTCAATTTGAACCTATAACATTTTTTAATAATTTTTTTGGAAAATAATAATTTTTATTGAAAAATTTATTCGCGCCACAAAATTTAAAATTTATAATTTATCAATAAAAATTATTAATTTACGAAAAAATTAATAAGCCGTTTTATGGAAGGTAATTTAATTTGATAGTTTCTTCAATCATTTAAAATAAAATTTGTTTTAATTCCAGTAAAATTTGAATGGCTTTAGGTGGGTGTCACTTTAACGGAACTGAAAATAAATTGTTTGACCTGTTTCCCGAGGTAATATAAAACTTCTGGAAGAAATATTTGTCACGGTTAATGCATCTTATAAATTCCAACAGTTGTTCCATAGGTGTTTCTAAGACAAAATGTAAAGGCCGTCCAATATGAAATTTAAATTTCTAAATTTACCTGCAATACTTTGCTGATGGCAAATAATATCGTCAATATTGCCAAAAAATATCTAGTAAGCTTTTAAATCTAAATTCTTTCCGTAACATTTCATTGATATTTTATGACATTTACCTAAAAGATCTATTGTGCTGGACCCTACTTAATTATCCGTCCAATCCATATTCAGGTTCTTAATGGACCTGACAATACTGCCCGGTACGTGACACATACTATCTGGGCTTATTGCTCTCCCTCCTAGATGTTTACTACAGCATGTAGTTCCGCTAGAAAGACGGTAGCATTGTAGCCCAAGGACTTCGAGAGGGTTGTCCTACTCCCGTATATTCCTACTCCTGCCTCGTATTCCGTTTGATTTTAGCCCCTTTAGCGCCGTACTTTAGCCTGTGCCAAATGGCCAAAAATGTGCCAAATGGCCTTAGTTACCAGTGGTTGCCACGAGGAGGCAGTATGTACCCTTGCGAATTGTGAACAGGTTACCCCTTACACAATTGTACCCATCAAGCAGCTGCCTAATGACAAGACCAGGACAGCTCACGTGATGCGCACCCTACTGGAAGGTTAAGGAGCTGGTAGATCAATCTACTCAAGTTTGGTCCCCCCTTCAATAGACGCCAAACCACCATCGTTTAATGATACTCTTGCATCTGTGATTTGCTTTGATCGAAACGTCTCTCATCGTATTATTTTGAAACATTAAACTTTTTCAGCATTGTACTCTGCCACTGATATCACACTGTTAGGCCGAAGGAGGCAGAGCCCGTTCAGAGAGTGGTGATAGGAGGTAGTGAAGATTTAACTCTAAGTAGCAGGTAGGAACAGGTTACAAATGAAAAATCACAATAGTTCTTATTTTGTGTTGCTTATATGCTGTTTGTTATTATTCGTAATGAAAAATGACAAAAATCTCCAAAAAAGGAATATTGAATATTGTGGATACGGCTTTTCAACAGTACCAGAGATGTTTAATAAATTATTGGAGTTATTGATTGTACTGTTCATCATGGTCCCTGTTCAAAATAATGTATAATTAATTGTAAGTCTGTGATTTTGCGGGTTGGAGTAGGGGATTTATATTATCGTAACCAAATGTGATATTGGGGGAAGGAATGTCACAATTTAGGAAAATCCTGGCACTATTTAAAGACTCCTCCTTCTCGAATTAATTAAATTATAATTTTTATAGTAAATCCAATAAAGACATTTATATAAGATATATAAAGATATTTTTATAAGATGACGATTTACAAGAAAAGTGTCGTTCGAGGCGTCGAATAGTCCTAATTTTTTAATTACACCTTTGGTAAGATTAGCGATGTTTTTTATGACCGCGTTTAAGTAGATCGCAGATATGATAAAACATAAAATATTATAGAAAATTTATAAATTGTTTTGATATAGTTTGGAAGAATTAAATAATATATTGACTACGATGGGCAATTTCAGTAATCCAGATTTTTAAGTACCTAATCGGTGTAGTAATTGATTACACAAATAATAAATTTTTAGCTAACAACGAACTATTATATTCAAGCTTTAACACTGCCCAAAATATCAAAACTAATACGAAATATTTAAAAAAATATTTTAAAATGAATCGACACAACGTTTTAAAGATAGCTTCCACCAGGTGACTATTCAAACATTATTTGATATCGCACATATTCTATGTCGATTCAGATAAGGTCCCAAACCATTTTTATTTTGTAAGGAATATAAAATATTTGTAAAACATTTGTTATAGAATATAAAAAAAAAATATAAAATGAAATAAATATTATGTAACATGATGCCGAAACTTCAAGAATTCACTTGTTGCTGCCTACAATAAAATACAACAAATACACTAATTTTATAACTTTTTATCAAATCAAATTGTGTTATCAGAAATACATTCAATTTAATTAATTTTTCAGACATTGGGCGCTTAGCGATCTCCCTGATAAGTGACATTTATACTCCTCCCCATGAATGCTTCTTAAATTTCAACTAATCGGTTGAATAGTAAAAAAAAAAACTGCAGCAGGCTGAGATATCTGAAATGTTTAAGCTAAAGCTTGATGATAAATATCTACAAATTTTTAGGTTCGATTTTTATTTTTTTAAAACTAACAAATACAAGCAAAAGAATTCAACAAATTTAAACAACTATTTAATCTTAACCGTCAAATGTTAAACATGTTTTTTAAAAATACAAAGACTTATTTTGGGTGGATGCTCCCACCACTACACCTCAAAATGGTCCCCTAATAAGGAGAAAATTCTCTTTTACAATTTTCAAAACGACAGAATCACTTTATGAGACTTGTGGAATATATAAAGATAAAGAAATATAAAGTTGGTATACAGAGATTTAAAAATTTGATTTGACTGATTGCAGTTTTCAATTTTCGTACTTAAAAATTTGTCTAGCAATCTATTTTTATATCAATCCACAAATTTTATTACCTATTTTTATTACTCACTATCAGTACAAATTGATTGATATATTATTTACAACATCATCTGGATTTCCCATCGGCTACTTCAAAATATCAAAGCTTATGAAGTATACTATGTATGGATGGAAGACAAATATTCACAGAGAAGAGAGAAATCGTACTAATAATGATTTGAAGAGCTGTTAGCGAATCTGTAGTTCGCTAGCACATCTGCGTAAAAGTTTTGTTACTTACATATGTAGGTTATATTTTTCTAGCATTTCTGCAATTCTTACTACAATCCTTAATTTTCTTTACCCAAAAAAATTTGCGCTCTGAATTTAGTAAATTTCCTAAATTTTCATAATTAAAAACAAAAATCGATAATTATTAGAATCTCAAATTTTATATCTCCCTACAAGAATCTCGATAAATGTTCCCCCTTCTCACACATGGATAGTGATCATACACAAAAAAATTGTGTCTCCACTTAGAAATTACATCCAATTTTTGGGCAAAACAACCGATTTGTGCTAATGGCTACACATTTTTTCATTGTATTTTTTTTACATTGTCAATAAAATAGAAGGGACATTTATTGGAAACCTATGCACTAAACGTGCCTTACTGATTTTGACAGCAACAACAAAAATTAGTTTGTTGTCCAATTTTTTGCGTTAAGAAATAGGAAATAATCAATTATCTCAAAGAATTCATCTTTTATTTCAGTGTTCGTCAAAAGAAAATTTTACATTTTTCGGTATCCTTAGAAAATCCTTAGCAATTTAGATTTTTTTGTAAGAAAGGGATAGAAAATAAGTCTCCTGGATAGAATACTTATTTGAATAAGTTAGGTTTCATAAATAAGTATTCATTTTGAAAACAGCCTAAGTGTTGTAAATTAGAACTTGTTGGAATGAAATGTTTGGAAAGGAAAATAGGGATAAAGAATAAATGACGATGACCGAAGATTATTTAGTGAAGTGAAGAAAAGGTCATTCTGTATGTTGTATATATATACGGAATGAAAATTGTGCTACAGTCAGTCCAGTCGCCACGGCCTGATAAGAAGATCGATTTTTTCATAATCATAAGCTCACCAGTTCGAAACTGGATTAAATTCTCTTACAATTTTCGGAAATATTTACTTCAAAATAAATTCATTAAAAACATTGAAAACCCTGTCGGCTATCTATGGGTTAGTTGAATAATTACCTATTGTGGAATAATACTAATATACTTCTACATGTTCATCTGTAAAATACATTAAATGATGACATTAAATGATCTTTAATTGATTCAAGGTAGAGTAGAGAAAGAAAAATTATTAAAAAATAATGCAAATTTAGTAAAAGACCTGTCCTGGTCTTCGAAACAATTACACATGGTACAAGAGATAATTTGGCATATTTAGGCCATTTGCGCCGGCTTAAGTAAGGCGCTAAAGGTGAAATCCTTGACCAAAAACCCTAATCTAAGGTGGAACAGCATATGCCAATGGATGAATGGCTGATAGGTTAATCAGTCCAAAGTATGCGGACTCTGGATACTAAGCACCCTCCAGTTTTATTTAGTCTTCCTATAGTAAAGCTGGGTGACCACAGGCGAATTTCCATTCCCAGCACCTCCTAAGATTAAAATCAAAACAGAAGCTGGGAGGAGTAGGAATATCCGGAAGTGGGAGAGCTCTCTCGAAGGCCTTGGGTACCAATGCTAAAGTCTTTCTAGCAGAATTACTTGTTATAGTAAACAACTAGGAGGAAGAGCAATGAACCCAGATAGCTTGTATCACGTACCGGCCGGCAGCCACTCATTAAGAGCCTGAATATTGACTGGAAGGATAAGTAATCAGGGTTCAAGCACAAAAGATCTTTTAGGTCGCAGTGCGAGGTGGCTGAACGCCCATATCCCTTCAACATTAATAATAGTGATTGAAAAATAGTGATTGAAATATTGTGTTTTTGGTAATTTTATTAATGTTTATTAATAAATTGTTATTAATAGCAAAAAACAGTATCTTTGTTGTTGGGTAAAAAGTGCGATATATTTTGAAAAAAATAAAAATTAAAAATCTTTCCAACATTGACAAACAATTATGTGGAACACATTAAACCACCATGATCATAAAATGAAAAAATGGAACCAGATAACGTATATATTGTAAAGAAAATCTACGAATATTTCAATCTTCCACGTAGCTATTGTATTTTCTATTGCAAGATGAAAGATATCATATAATGCTGAGGCTTATGTTAAATTCAGCGGTCAAAACAGTGCAATTTTACAATTATACTAGTTAGATTTAAAATTCAGGTATGTTTACATAAGCTTAATAAATTGTTAAATTTAGTGAACGTTTTACAGCATCTCTTATTTAGTATAACTTGATTCAGGACGATTTTGAAAATTTATTTGTTTCACAAATAATACGTAATAAAAATGTATTTAATAAGGGGAAAATTCGGGTATGCAATAAATTTTCAAAACATGTTCGGAACAAAAGGGATAATGAAACAAAAATGATTAATACTTTATTTGAATTTGAAAATAGTAGTGTTGTTAGTTAATTTGCTTAGTTTATGACCCAAATTCGCATTACCATTTAGTAATGATAACACTCCAAACAAAAACTCAGAAATTCAAACTTACTTTATTAAGCAGCACCTAAACATACTAAATAGTGATAAAAGAAAGAAAACAGTGATAATGAACTCTGACCTTGGCCCATATCCTTCAAATTCGTCCGCAAACAGTCATTGGTGACTTTCTAGTAAAGTACGTCATTACAAAGTCGAAAATTTAAATTGATTTGTAATAAAGTCACCGGCGACATTTTTCGGTGAATTTGAAGGATACGGGCCCTGATATACAAATAAAATGAACGAATTTTTATCTAATAGTAACGTTTATATTAAACTTATCAAACCACCCAGAAACTACTTATAAAAGTGTTGAAATTTAAAATAAAATAATTACATAGAACATAATAGATAACTGAGGAAATAAAAGAGTAATATTTTTTGTAAATGTCCCATTACTTCTAGAATATAAGAACTTCCGAAATTGCACAAACCTAACATTCCATTAAGACCTATCGTCTCAAACATTACCGCTCCATCTTAGTTACTTTGACTCTAAATATTTCGCTAATATTCTTAAAACTCTAGTAACTAAAATATTAAAAATTCACTCGATTTTAAAGAGAAAAATGGAGGTGTGGTCAACAGACGACTTTCTTTTACGAACAGCGAATTTTGAGATTTTTTATTTTTATTTTTTTTTTTAATTTTTTTTTTAATTTTTTATTTTTATTTATTTTTATTTTTTGGAAACATTTTGTATTATGTAAGTAGTTTTTTGTAAACCCTATACTTTTTAAGATATTTGCAAAATACATTTTCTAGACCAAGGCTACTTCCGGTTAGCCGATTTGGAGTAAAATACACGGGAACCTCCTAATTTATCAAAAAAGCTTATATCTGAGTTTCAGTTCGATTGGTTGAACCATCTGGGCTGTTGAGAGGACACAGACTGACGTACTGACACACCATCTCGAAACTGACTTTGTCGAACTCAGGGGACCTCAAAACAGATAAATCTCAACGTCCAAAATTTTCATGATTACTATACTTTATTTTACTTACGTAAAAGTAAAAATATGGTATCGTTATCAACGAGAAAGACAGCCTTTTCTCATTTAATGTAGGTAATATAATTAATAATACTCCAGCACAGATTATTATTGATAAAATTAAAATGAGATGGTCTGAATTAGCTAATGTCACTAATATTAAACAAAATGATTTCATAGAGATCCTTAAAATAATTAACCGTTGACACAATTTTTTTCATTTTTAATAATGAATTCGAATAACGAATATATGGTAGAGGCCAAACAAATTTTTTAACAATTCCACATCAATATAAGATTTACAAATGAAAAAGAAATTGATAATAGCTTAATTGATTTAAGTTTAATTAAGATTGTTAAACTTTTATTCGAACCATTCGTTTTCTATGAAAATGAACACCGCTGAAAATCTTGTTTGAAAAATTTTTACATCTGAACAACAACCATCCCTCACAAATGACTAATACAATTATTAGAGATTCCATATATAAATATAGGTAATTCAGAAATAGAACCACTAGATCTTAATAATGAATTCATAGATGCTAATACAATGTTAATGGTATCTTACTTTTCATACCGTTACTTACACCTAACATTCAGAAGATCCTCAACCAACTAGGAGTTGATACCCATGAAGACCCCAGAATAAACAAACCTATGTAGTTTATGAGAGAAAATGTTCCTGTGGAAAAAGTACATAGGGCATACAAATTAAAACAAGTATAGAAAAACATCATAGTGATTATAGCATGAGCCCAACATGTCATTACTACAAAATATACTCCAGGTTTCGATAATTTTAGGTAAGGGTTTAGGGAAAGGAAAAAAGAATAGGGAGTTTTTAGTAAGCCTCAGTGTATTATTCGATAAAGACTGTTTGAATTTCTAAACGAAACACATCTTATAAATTTTTATACATTATTACAAAAGATTTATTGATTAACAATAACAAATTTTAATTTATTTTTTATACGTATTACACGAATTAATTAATTCTGTGGTCTAGATATAAAAGGTAATAACTAATTTTCTTCGATTTTTCAGCAGAAGGAATTTTGTGTTTTCATGAGCCTCTTAAAAATACTGAAAGAGGTAGGGATATTATTTTTTGTAAGGTGGTTCGTATCAATATAAAGCTCTTTGCGGTATAAAGAAAATCAATGATACCTCAGTGGTTAAAAAGATTTCTGGAAAAATATGAGTTATACCCCTTTAAAGATTTGGAATTGAATATAAAAATTAAATAAGTGAGATGTAACCTTTTAAAAATTTAGTTAAAATAAAGTAAAACTAATAATTGGTTTAATTACTTTATAAAAATTTGCATATTTAGTTAATTCAAACAGTTTATTAATTCATATGAGGAGTTATAACAAAACAATTACAGTATTCCATATGGGAAAAAATTGTACATAATTCAAATTAGTTTAAATTAAAAATAAAATAGTTTAATCTTCGTTTTGGCCTATATTTCATCCATTATACATCTTCGTCATCGTCTTCCACTAAATCAGGATGAATATCTGCGATATCGTCCGTAACCAAATTTTTGTAGAAAGTGTGGAACTGCGGCGATACAAGTGGCATTAAATCCATTAAATCCTTCTTCTTCCGAGAATTAATGGGAATGGGTTCATTGTAACATGGTTGAACATTGTTAATACTAACTAATGAAACTCCTCGGCGCCGAACGTTCAATGTTTTAAAAGGTTCTGTGTGGCTTAGAGAATTTTTATATTTAATTGAACCAAATTCGTTGGTATATCTCAACCATTTTACGGATTGCCACGTAAATCGATTCCCATCCGTGTCCACGTTTCGAAATATAAAATGGGTTTTTGCTAATTTCGAAAAATTTAAAATATTCGTTTGGTTCATTTCTGTTACCTGAAATGCTTTATAGGAACGAACTGTCCTAACAAATTGATACCAATCATATGGATGACTGATTACAATCGACGTTTTCTTTTTCTGCTTCTCTATAATCGCATGGTCTGAATCACACTCCAAGTGAGTGTGACCCACTTCTAAGAACTTATGATCAATTGTATGGATGTTTTGTGTAGACTGCATATATACCAAAAACATTGATGCTATGAAGCTGTTTTTATTTTGTCCCGGGCACGAGTCACTATAAAAGGTTAATGAGGTTAGTGATGGTGGTAATGCGTTTATATAAGTATATAAGCATGAAGCCACTTCGTTTCCCCCTCTATTTGCAATCGCTTCGTGCCACATATGATTGACGACACTATTTGACACGCAATCATGCACCGTCAGATTAAAGGTCCACAGGCTTCGTTTATAGAATGATATCGACGTATTTAAATTTGGAGTGGGCAAGAATTTTTGTAAGTCAAAGGTGTAGATTCCCTTTGATTTATCTAAATCGGCTGCATGTCTATAATTCCGCTTTTCCTCATAAGCAAGGTCAGCAAGTTGTTGATGAATCCGTTGCTCTTCTAGTAAGCTTACTTGTTCTGAACCTTCAGCAGCTTTAATTTTGCAGTTAAGAGTATCACATTTATTGCAAACATCGACACTAGGTTTTTTAAATTTCAGATTCATGGTCTTAAAAATTCGTCTATACGTCCAGATTGACACTGACTCCGCTCTATTTTCAGTGTATAATTTGTACATTAGAGACAAATCTAAATCGGCGTAAAGGTATTTTTTGTCCGTGTCACGTCGCGAATAGTGAGATTGATAAGCCGGAAAGGAGTTTATGTGGTCTTCAATGGATTTAACTATATTCGGCGGGATTAGTTTTGTTGTGCTGCAATGTTTTCCTCTTTGGTCGTTGGAAACCAATTCTGGTTGATTAAACTTTTTGGTTGAAATCGTTGACAAAAACTTTACTGTTTCAGCTAAAGTATTCATAAAGCATTCTTTGCATGTTTCAATTTTATTACCATTAAGTAATAAAAAATATTTGCACGAAAATTGTCGTTTTTTTTTAGCGGAACATCAGATACTTTTATTGTTTTCTTATTTTGTACTTCTATTAAAGAGCTAACGTATGATGCTCGAAGATCATAGCTTCCTACTGACCAATAGTATCGGCAAATAATATTTTGTTCCTCCCAAGAAATTCGTGTATTGAATTTTTTTCGGCAATTAACTAGCGGTTTGCATTTTCTTTCTAAAATGTTTACCCCGTTTAATGTAACATACGCTTGCCCAAGGTTTCTCTTAATTTGTCTAGTCTTTTGATTTTCAACTTTAGTTTGATTCTTGTCATTGTTATCCAGCCGTCTTTCAATATCTGCGGCCATTCGTTTTATTGACATAGCGCCTTCATCATCCGAAGAAATTTCATTGGTACCTTGTGGCTCATAAATTGGATCCGCATCACTGTCATCAAAAACTGAATAATCAGATGGTGATTTATCCGGGTGCTCTAGAACTCCTGTGTTTATTCGACTACTCCCAGATGAAAGATGAGATTCTTGGGTTTTATTCAGTGGTCGATTTTTATCTAAATACGTTGGTAAAATATTACCGCCTGCCGAACATAATATAGATTTAGAAGCAGTGTCCAAGGAGTTATCTAATCCCACTATAGGTGATTCAATAATCGACGCATTAACTGTAGAACTTAAATCCTGTTCAACCAAAAGCTCGAAAAGCGTTGACTTAGTCACTAATGATGGAATCAATGTATCTTCTAAAAAATTTAAATAATTAACAATAAACAATTACATAAGAACCGTACTTACTCGGTTCTGTAGATATTTTAATTTTCTCACCTGAATTACAAATATTTACCGACGCTGCATTTTGAACATTAGGATTTGTAATATTTTCGTTGAAAGTAGCAACTGCATTGATGGGTGTTATAGCTTTAATTGTTTTAACCATTCTTATCATCCGACTTCCTCTGCTTTCAATGTTGCTGATATTGACAGAAGTTGACTTTGGTATATTGTTTTGTTCCATTGTTTGGCCCTAAAACAAATTGATATGGAAAATTAAAATAATTTTCGTTAAAATCATGAAATTAACCGTTTTTAAATTTTTACTCACTAAATTTATTGTTTGTATAACTTAATTTATACTTTTATTATAAACACACAACACACTACAAATAGTAATAATCTTATTTATTCTAATAAATTGAATATTCACAAAGACTAACAAGGTAATAAGTCAACTATTTTTTTAGTTTGACAATTTAATCAGTTTTATAATGTAATAACTCGATTTAATTTAATAGTATTATTTAACGGAAAGGCGGGAAAAGATACAATTTAAAGTATAACTGTTTATAAATTCGTTTTAATCGCACAATATTACGGTTTAATTTTATTTTGTATAAACTTATTACGTTTTACAACTTCACTATTTTACTCGTTTATGAACCAATTTAAAGAATCATAAAATTTTACGAATTGTTACCTTTTAAAAATTGCCAAACTTAAACTTATTGAAATGTTACCTTTTTTATACTAAAATATCTCAGTACATATTTGTTCAAAGAAAAAAAAGAATTAAATTGCATATTATTATATTTTTTGGAGAATTCGAAACCATGAAGAGATATAAAGAGTGATAAATTGAGTTATTACCTTTTATATCTAGACCACAGGATTAATTCAAATTAAAGTAAAAAATTGGTAATTAAAATTTGCTTACACAGGAATAGAGCTGTTTTGAATGTGACGAAGAAAAATTGTAAGGGAATTTGGTTGTATTAATAAAATTCGCTAGACGTTCGCTTGATGAGAGGTTTGATTTTGCCATAATCATGTAGGCTCATCATTTCGAAACTGGATTAAATTCTCTTACAATCTTCAGAAAAATAGAATATTAACTTCATAATTAAAAAAAATTAAAAAGAATGTTTTACACCGAAGCAATTTGGAAAGTTGCAACACCTAGAAGAACCAACTATTCTTAACAATTTGCCAAAAGAATCTGAAGAAATCCTAGTGTAGTTAAAAAATATTCCTGGTGTTTCAGTCTCATGAAACACTGTCTTATACGTGTAATAATTTAACAACGAAATTTTCGGGCGAAACTAAGACTTACTATTGGTTCCCACCTATGTAAGTAGTTTTGCGAATATTTGCAATCTGTTTTACATTTTTTCATACGGAAAGTATACATTCAAAAAAAAAAATTGTGTCTACGCAATCATAGACAAATTTACAGTACGATTCGCAATCAAAAGTAGTCACGTCCAAATCTTTTACATTGCGAATTTTGAATTTACAAACACAAATAAAAATTTCTCTTATTTTATTTAGGAAAATTTGCAATCTTGCGATAAACAAAGCAAGCTGAAATATCTTTCCTAAGTGAATACTTTATTGTTTTTTGACAAAACAGAAAAACACAATTTTAATTGAAATTAATAAAATTTTATGTCGAGTTCTATGGGATGTTTGAAATATAGCAATTTTGAACCTGTCCCATAGAACATAAACGCAAAATGATGTTTTTCATCGTTGTGTTGGTAACAATAAAAAAAAAACAATATATTTTTGATTTGACAAAAAAAACAAAAAGCAGTTGTTTCTCAGTGTGTCAATTTTTTGTGTTTTTATTTCGAAAAGTCGAAAAATTTAATATTTGGTCATGGAAACAGTTAATTTGTGTGACTACCGACTAGTCCGAAACGAAAATAATATCGTTATATTGGACGGTGGGCTAGTTTTACTTGAGCGTTTAACAGGTAAATATTATAAAACATTTAATTAAGATTAATTAGAATTCATGTATACAATTTTTCACCAATAAATTATAATTTATAGATGGTGTCGTCATGAAAAGCGTTTATGAAGAAGTTGCCGCATTCTATGGATTAAACGCTACAGCTGATAAAATATACCAAGAAGGTAAACACGATTTTTCTAATTTAATTTCATAAAATAAAATATATTAAAAATTATTATTTCAGTTCCAAATAATGTCATACAGCGACCCGAAATCGGTCAACATCATGTCGAAATTGACTACAGCCAATACATCGAGGAGGATCCGGAGCCATTAGGAAATGAAGAGAGTGGTACAGTAGCCCTTACTTCGAAATTGCAGCAAAAATTGATTTTTTTTTTATTTTAGCGGCAAAAGAGTCTATTAAATGGACTGACGGGCAAACCCGGTTTTTGCTGGAGCTCTACGTCGATAATTTTTCAAACGTTGGCCCAATGAAAAAATTTAAGAAAAAAAAATATATGTGGCTTTTTCTTTCCAGCGAAATAAATAAGAACTATAATGTTTCTTTTTCAGCGTTGCAAGTCGAGACAAGGTATACTCGTAGGTGTGTCATGAAAGGCGAAAAAAATCATTGACAATAATGGGACAAGTGGGAGACCGCACATTCCAACGGAGTTTGAGGAAGAAATCAGCGAGATAATTGCAACAGATGATTCCCTACTTCCCGAATGTTTGATTACACCGGGCTGTGCAACAAAGAAAAGGCATGCAGAAATAAGTTCGAGTACATCGCAGATACCTTCGACTTATTCTACTAACATCGAATCGCGACTAGCACTATCAGTACCAAGCACATCGAATTCAGTTGCACCAACAACAACTCTTGAAGAAACTCCCCCACCAAAAAAACGAGTTAAAAAGACGGTGCACGAGACATTTTGCGAAAAAAATTTCGCTGCTAAGCTAGCAAAAAATAAGAAAATGGAGGAGTTTTTTAAAGAAATGTCAGACAAAAAAGAAAAGGCAAATCAACGAAAAAAAGATACCAAGGAAAAAAGGCATAGAGAGAAAAAGGCAATGTTGGCGGCAATAGTAGAAATAAAAAAGAATTAAATTGTAATGTTTATATTTATTGTTATTGTTTAGGAGATTTTTTTTTTTTAATAAAAGTGAAATTAAAATAAACTAAAAACTATTTGTAATTATAATACGCTTCGTTTCTCTCTTATGCTTTAGTATAGCTTCAGATAAATTTACATTATCGGTTGATGTGGCACCTTCTAGCGTAGAGCTTATACCTCCTGCAATATGAGGTTCGTCACTGGATTGCCCTTCCTCCCATAAGTCGTCATTCTCAATGCACAGATTGTGTAAGACGCAACATCCTAGCACAAACTTGCACATCCTCTCCACTGCGAAGAAGTTCAAGCGCACGGAGCTGTCAAAACCGTTGCTTGAGAAGCCCAAACGTATTTTCGATTTTAACTCTCGTTTGGCAGTGCTTTTTATTATATTTAATTTTATTTTGGTCTAAATTCCCAATATCCTTGTATGGGGTTAATAAAAAGTCCCTTAAAGATAAGCAGCATCTCCCAAAACATGATACTGGTCCCCACATATTGCCGGAAGTTTTTTCGAAATCGGCGATAATTTAAAAATTCTCGAATCGTGTATTTTACTTGGCGATCCAATACACACACCAAGAAATTTCTTGTCCGCATCGCATATCCCTTGCAATGTCAAAGAGATCAGCCCATGCCGATTTACGTACGTTGATCTGACTTTATTTATAGGTTTCCTGATGTATACGTAGCAACCATCTATGCAGCCAATGACATTCGGAAAACCAGCGAGCTGAAATTTTACAAATTTTATAGTTTTCAAACCAGTTAATTATTATATTGCATTACTTGCGCAAAGTCCCTGGCTTTGTCAGCCTTTTCATTATCCGTTGTTGGGAATTTTATGTGCGCTGTCGAAATATCGAACAAGAACTCCAGAAAATTTGTAAGGTTCCTGTGAGCGGCAGACTTTGCAATGCCAAATAGATTTGCTACTTCCCTGTAGCTTTCCTTGTTACCAGCAAACCTTAAAATAATTTTCAAGTTAATTATTTTTGAAATGTTTTGAAGATAAAATAAATTATTACCATAAGAAAGCCAAACATTGCGATTCTGCACTTATACCCTTTCTTCCACTACTTAATTTGGCCTTGAAGTGTTTAGAAATCTTGTAGTGGTAACTTAAGTGGTCTGACACTTTCCTCGTTACATGAAAATGACTTCGAAACTATTAATACAAAATATTTACATAAATTTATTCATTTTAGCCCAAATTTTTTCTAAAGTAAAGTTTCACCACTTATTTCTTTTTCGGTGTAATCGTTAACCACGCACTCGACAAAATTTTGCACACGATGCTGCGGTTCTCGTATAAAGAGATTTTTATTTATTGCAGCCAAGTCTTAATCGTCTGAAGAAGATAACATTAATCTCATAAATGATGAGTTGGAAGACGACGATGAAGATGAAGATGAATTTAACAATTCGGACAATACTTCTTCCATTTTAAAGTTATATTATTATTCACGAGACGCAATATTTTACCAATGACAAATTTTAGAAATGGCAATTTTAACAGAAAAAAAACAATTTAATTTTAACACAGGTAATAATCACAAATTCATTTACGAATGCGAATCACAAATTTTAAAAATGGCGTCACGCTTGTTTATTATTTTTATATTTGACAATTATATTTGTTGGTATTACTTTTGCTGGAAGAAAAATTTACCAAAAAATCTCAATTTCTCAAAATTGATTTACATCAACAAAAAACATCAATAATATTTTCCCATAGTACGCACAAAATTGCTGTAAATCATTTTGTTTTGATTTACAACAATTTTTTTTGTACCATAGAACTCCACATTAATAGACAATTTTGCATTTTAGTAAATTGATTTTTTTTTTTTATCAAACATCGTCACTCTGGGTTCTTACCAAAACTCGATTACAGGAAATTTTTCACTTTTATTTTAAAAATAAGCAAGCTTGACTACATTTGCTTGCAAATCGCATTGTAAATTTGTATATTGTGTATACCGAACTATAATTTTTTGAACTTTAATAGTGAGGCTTCGCCTTTTTAAATTTCATTTCGTAGATTAATAGATTAGATACCTAATTTAGATTAAATATATTTAGATATCAAAGATAATCTCGTCTTTCGGACTTATAAATTCACCACCTAAAGAGATATGACAAACAACCTCATTCAAATTACATCCATTTTACATCGAATTACAAGTCTGCCTACAACAAGCCAATATTATCCACATAGAAATTCCATCCAGCGACAGCAGCAGGTTTAAGACATCAACTTCACACTCCAGCTCGTCTGAGTCCCAAACAAGAATAGAACGGCCAAGACTACTACACCTCACGAAAAAAGGTAGAATGTCATTAAAATCAAAAGAAGACTAATTGGCAGAAGCCTGTATCGAATCTACAAATAAATAAAGAAAATGATGAAATCTCATTCACAATTGAAGCACCAATAAAATAAACAATATCAAGACAACAATATACAGGAAATCCAAAATGAAATAAAAATTAATAAATTTTAATAATGTTCTCAAAATTTTTAGTTTAATTTAAATTTATTGTGTTTTGTTATAGCGTTCCAAATTACTTGAAGGTTGGCACTTACTGCATCTGCTTCCTCAGCAGTCAATGAATCCCATTTATTTGAGTTTATGGTATTATCATTTCTTTCTTATCGATAGCTACTTCGATAGCCTCATTCGGTTCTCTAAAAATTTGGGCAAATAGCACTTACAATTTATTAGCACATATACCAAAGTCATTTTCCAACAGCCGTCGACTTCTGGATAACTTGGCTTTCTGTCAGTAGTTTGTGGCTGTAGGGTTTCAGAGTCTGGTTTGTCAAGGGAAATGCATCATCAGCTACGAAAACATAAGGCGAATATATCTGGGTTGCTGACAAATTGCTCGGTGCCGGTAGTGGTACTATGTTTGATTCAATATCATACCTCATTCCGACCTTATCCAAATTCCAGCATCGCCAACGCGCTAGTTGACCCCACCGTTAATAAAAATGAATTTATAATTGGCGTCATCGATTACCATTAAAACAAAGGAATTGGTTCCCTTGTAACACCAATATTTGGATCCAAATTGTTTCATTAGTATTATTTTATAATGTTTCCTTATAAAAAAATAAGAATAATATGAGTCAATATGGATATATTAAGTTTATAGTCATACCCTCTATTGCATCGACATAATTAGGAAACCCTCACATTTTATAAAAATTGTCAGAAATATCTAGCTAATCTGACTCATTTGGAGGAAATTTTGAAACCTCTTCGTTCAAAACAAAATACAACACAAGAATCCTGTCTTATAGAATTCTTGATATAGTGGACTGCTGAACTCTAAAAGGTAGTTGCAAAGAAGTTTGAGTCTCACCTGAAATTGATACACTAAATAAGCGAACTTTATATAACATCTTTGGCCAAATACGTCAAAGCTATTTGCAAGCGTTCCTTCGCATACATACTTTTACAGAAATTTATATCCATTTTGAATATATAGTAAAAGGCCAAAATTTCCCTAAAATTTTTGGGAACTGTCCGGGCGTCATTTTTAATATTTTGCTAAATATTTTTTCATCCTCTACTTCAATTTGTTTTAGTAGCATATGGCTAAATCCTTTACTTTTCCACTGTAGTAGCCACTTTGACGAATATAGTATTTCTTGAATTTTTTTCTTTTTTTGCAATGAATTTTTTTATAAGATATGCTGTCTTGTGTAATAAATTAATCTAAGCAGTCGCAAAAAGTCGTAGCTGATTCATAATTACGTTAATTCACTGTTAATTGGAGGATATTACGAGGATACACACATTATTTTCTATCTCGAATTTCAATTTTTTTTATTTTTTGAGATATACACTATCAAGAGATATACAAATAAATCACTAATACAAAGAAAAGAAATGACAACAAACAATAAAAATACTTTTTACTAAACATGCTATACATACACGACACTGTCGCAAGGTCATCCCATTTTAAGGAGGATCATCGGTTCAACCAAACTCGTCGCTCCAGTGATAACACTTTCTCTCCTAATTGTGTTAGAAAAATTTTTTTTTGCCTTATTACTAACCGTGCCTTTCCGGTGTTCTATTATTTAACAAACTTTGCTGCGTCTAGCATTTTGCCACTAATCAAACCGGTAAACAAAATAAATCTGTAAATACAGATTATTAAGATTAAAGTTTAAAATTCAAGTTTAAAACTGTTTTAACTTTTTCTACTCTTTTGCCGACAGTTTACGGCCTTCGACAAGATTTTAAATTTTCACTTCATCCCAATTTCATCATTTTCTAGTGAATTTAAAAATAATTCTAAACAAATCTATGCTTGTATAGTTGTTACACAATAAAAAGCAAGATGTGTAGTAATTTTATAAAATAATTATCTTTATTTATTAAAATAAATTAATTAATAAATGAGTATGTCGCTATTTAATTCTAAGAACGAGCAAAACAGTTCATACTTGATCGAAATTCTTAACATGGCTATCGTAAATAAATTTTGTTGTTTATTTTGACGTTTTTTGATATTTTACATCTATAACTAGGCAGGCAAGGAACTTTGCAATATGCAAATGGTATACATAAAACAGTAGTGGTTTTAATCAAACAGGTATCATGCATGAACTCCGCTTACAGAGAAAATTACCATCAAAAATTGTCCGCTAGGTGTGTGGTTGACGAATATTGTTTTTTCTGTCAAATTAAAATAGTTTCTTTAACCAAAACCAAACAGGAGTAGCTAAGCTAAGAAATTAAATCAAATAAATAAGTAATAAATAAGAAAAATGAAAGAAAACAATTTAAATGAGTAAGAATACAAAATTAATTAATTAAATTTTTCATTTAATAATATTTTCTACTTGTATATTTGTATACATGTGTATAGTACGAATCACCCAAAACTATCAACAAACCCCATACAAAAAAAAATGATTGATTTTATGAATGACCATTTCAATTTTGCGAAAGGTTTGCTAAATGGGCAGCAGGCATGGCAACGGAAAAACCAATTATGGGCCAACATTAGGAATATTTTAAATATAATGGTCCACCTACTAAATCGAAAGCCGATTGGAAAATAGCATGTATTTTTGTACTATTTAATGAATACCAATTTTTTATTATTTTTTTTTTTGGATATTTTAGGTATCGCAAGATCATACATAAATGGTCTGTTAAAAGAAAACTCCAGCACAACAAACGTGAGTTGAAAAATACAGGAGACGGACCATATCAGCTAAGAGAAATTTCTGTCTTTAGGGCACTGTAACTGGACTACATTCAAACAGATTTGGGACCATTATAAATATTCTGAAAGAAAACATGATACCCTTGTTGACCGAAAATGTCAATTTGCTTCCCTCAGAGGAACGAAATGAAAGTAAAGATGTGGGTTATAACTCTTCTTTATTCAACCTGAGTAAACTTCAGTTATTACAAAAGTCTTTAGCTACTAATGAAAATTTACTAAATAGCTTCAGTCGCATTGAAGATCACTTAAAAAAGTTGCAGGAACAAAATGGAACATTATTGATATAAAAAAACAAAAACTTATATTATTTAGAGAGTCAAACAATTTAAAGCGACAGCAAATTTTTGATCAACGGTCCAGAGATCACGAAAGCTGTTACTGATTTTTTATTTTTATTTAAGTTTTATATTTTTAAAGTTATTATTATTATTAATTACATCCTAATTAACTGGCTGAAATACTGTAATTTGAATTGAAAACGACCTGTGAATTTTTTATATGTATATCAATTAACAAACAAAAGATTAATTAATTAATTTAATATAACTTATTTTTAACTCATCAATCGTATCCGATCTCTAATATGTTGCGCAAGAGTACGCAATCTATTTGACGATGCATATTGTGTTTTAGGCAATGGTAGTGTATTTTCCTTTTCCGGTATTATGTTTATGTCCGTTGCCAAGATTCTTAACTTCAAACAAATATTGTTCAAAGCTGCCGTTACATTGCAAATTTGCACGATTTTATCAGGTGCATACCGACATTCATTTTATTAATATGTAACCTATTTACCTGGCGACCTTTTCTATTTAGAAATGAATGTTCATTTTAATTTAGTTTAAGATGAATAACACAGAGTACGCCCCATTATTTCCAGAGTTTCACTGAAAACTGAGGAAACTGTACTCTGTCCAATGAGGAAGTCATTACCCCCTCCAGATTGGTAATTCCCACTACTAAAAACTTCCAGAGCGAGACATAATTTTTAAATAGGGGTATGGATGCTTTAGTTTTACCCCAACTCAGGCGTAACTTCTGTTCAGCAAATTGAAATTGTTGTTTAAATCTAAAATGTTTGATAAAATTTAACAACATGCTATTCAAGTAAAAGAGGATTACTTTTATCTCTTTAATTTCGACGGATCGAGCGAACCCCGAGTTCAACTTCGTCATCATCGAAATAATCAGCCGCTAAAAAATTTTCAAAGACATTCCTTTAATAAAAATATAAAATGGTAAAAAAATTCATATGTACACTTTACTACCTACATTTTTTGGTATATTAAACAAACCCCAAATCTTTAATAACTATTAACAAATTATTTCGAAAATACACCATTTATATTTTAAATTTAAATTTATTTAAATCACAATTTTCCCGGATTTCATGATATGATTTCTTTATCGGTCGGATTTGTTAGCGGTGATATTTTATAGACGACCGGCATTTCCGAGCGGATGTCATGATCCCGCCCCAGATTGCTTGAACTTACAATTTTTTACATTTTGTGAATCGAAGCGTAACCGTTCTTTCAAAAAATGATATAAAATCATAAAATCTCGCAATCTCCTAAGTATTTCTTGATTATTTTTTGGTTTGTAATTTGCTGACGAACATAATATTCTTTAAGCCATCGAATTCAAAAATATTATGGTTGTAGTACTTTTTATATCGGCGAGATTGCTATCTGATTTATATATATGTACATGTTATGACCAATAATTATATGTCAATCTAAGTTTTGAGTTTCTACACAGTAAACCAATTGAGCAAATTTTAGTCTGTCTACACTATAATTGGCGCTTCGAAACCTTTTATTTTGTTAATTTTCCAGATCTGTAGTTTTATGAAGCATAATTTGACTTGCGCACTTGGTAAATTCATTGTTGCAATGTTTTAGCAAATATGACATATTGCTAAAATATTACAATGTATGTGACATATTCAACTTCAACAAATCATATTTATTGGAATCATAAGTACCCAGAATCACTTTGAATAGTGATTAGTGTTCTGATATTGTGCAAGAAACTGTTGTAACAAAATGGATCTTTCATTAAGAGCTCTGACCGGGTTGGTTGCAGCTCACAATTATATCCACGGTTGGGCGAGGATTTTCTCCGATGCGTGGATAATTACTTCTATGTTGTATGTTGAACAAACAAAGAATACGCCGCCATTTACTTTTTATTTGTGTATCGTTTTATTTTACTTAGTAATTAATAAGTACGACAACAGAACTACATTGGTTTTTGTTATTTATTTAAACAATATTATATAAAGGTAATGTATGAGTACTATATTGGTACGTTTTAGGTAATTGTGTGGTTTGCGTAATACGAAAAAATAGGTTGTCGTTCGTAACCACCTGGTAAAGCGAATGTTATTATTTTTATTTTACCATTTTTTTATATATATCGGCGAAATGGTTCTTGCAGCTAACGCGACATTTTCGAGAATTGAATCAAATTCACCAAACCGCCTGAACTAAGTGTTTGTTGACTGTCGGTTTCTTTGATAGACGGCATACCTAACTGCCACAAACTCGATTGGATTCCGTTAGGGACCATGTGAATTGGACTCTCGATTATTGGCGACGCGTTTTGTTCACGAACGAAACTATATTTTTCAGATCGACATCGGACGGTGTTCCGACGGCCAAATGAGTTATGTGCAGCGCAATATTCGTGAAGCGGTGTTATTCGGTGGCAGATCTTCAGTTCACACCAATAGAAAATCATGTCGTTCGCCGGTTTTAACAGGTGTGCCACAGGGTTCGGTTTCGGGACCTATCCTATTTTCATTGTATATAAATGATCTTCCTTAAATTTAAAGCATTCTTATTATCAACTTTATGCCGACGACCTTCAAATATATGCAAGTGATAAGAAAGATAATTTAAGTAATTTATTAAATTCAACCAAAACTCAATGTTTATTAGTGTCTCTTAAAAAAATTAACGTTGAAGGATTTCCACAGATAACTGTTGGTGGAGTTTCAATTAATTTTTCTGATCATGTAAGAGTTTCGGTTTACATCTTGATGAAAAACTCATCATATAAGTGAGATAAGAAGAAAGGTTACATTTAGCTTGAGAAAATTGTGGAGTCTGTCGAGTAATGCAGATGTAACACTTAAAAGGAAATTTTTTAAAGTTTATTTCTTCCATATTTCTTGTTTGTCATTCTTCGTTTTTTGGAGTATCGCAAAACCAATGTTCGCGGTTAATCCTATCATTTAACTCTTGCATTAAATATGTTCATAAATTGAAGAGATTTGATCATATTTCTAACTTGAAAAATGATGCATTACTTGGCTGTGTTTTAACGACATTACAAGATTCTTTATTACACTTTATTACAATAAACAGTGCTAACTTCATACCAAATTTTCTTATCTCATTGAACATCTTTCGTAAGAAATGTTGCGTGCATTACGGAATATTAAATTAAATTTTATATATATATATATATATATATATATATATATATATATATATATATATATATATATATATATATATATATATATATATATATATATATATATATATATATATATATATATATATATATATATATATATATATATATATATATATATATATATATATATATATATATATAGATATATATATATATATATATATATATATATATATATATATATATATATATCGCTTGTCTGAACATCTGCATATATAATTTTATCTTTGTTCTTGAAATTAAAGCCAAATGTCTTAGTGAGACAGAAGAACCAACAATCAGTTTCATGGTTGGATGGTTCCCTCCATATCTTTGTTACGTTAAAATTCAAAGATCTGTTTTCACCTGAAGCCCAGGAGGACAACTATAAGTATTGGAAAACGAGACCCCGAAGTATCCTACTAGGAAAAACGGAGTTGAAGGAAAGGTGAAGCAAGGATAACCACGCCGTATTTTCGCAATAATTCAACAGTGGTCCCATCAAGTTGTAAGGCACGAGGAATTAAGGCTATGTTAAGCAAGCAAATCCCAAAAATCTTAATTACAACTCCAGATGTCAATAATACATTTGTTAATTTTAATGTAAGTCATAATTTTTGAATAGAATAAATGAAGAGGAGTGCGAACATTCAAAGAGGATAGACGTGTTTTTTCTATCCTCTTCAAAAATTTAATTTAATTTAATTTTCTTTTCTTTTTATTTTTTGTTTCTTATGTACTGATATGTACATAAATACTTTATTTACATAAATGTATATACATTTTAATTTTAAATTTTAAATTTAATTCTAATTAAATTCAAGTTTAGTGTAATGTGTGGATGCATTTGTCAGGCAATGTTTTTTATTTTTTTTATTTTTGTAGATAGAAAAATTAAAAGTGCATGATTTGATATTTTGTGGATTGTAAATACAATCAAATTTCAATTTTTAATTACTAATTTTAAATTATGGTATATAAAATAAGTCGCAATAAATTTGGTATTAGATTTTATTTTTAAGACACTAATCCATACTTATAATTTAGTATATGAAAGGGCCATAAATATGTTTGTGTACTATGTAGCTGTGTCGTTTTCTCTTTGCACGATTTCTGTGAAGGAAGTGTGCGTGGTTTTGTTGGTTTACAAACAACAACGAGAAAGAGAATCTTTACGTTGGTTTTGATACAGCAGTCACAAGTAATTTACTGTTGTGTGAAATGGGCACTAATACATCCATACAACTTGATTCTTATATGGTAATGGTAGGATCAACAATATGGTTGTACAGCTGCTTGTTCGCTCTTTACACGGATTCTGTTAAGGAAATGTAATATATTTTGTTGGTTTGTGTATTATAACGCACAAACAACAACAAAAAGAATTTTTTTTGCGTTACATAGTTTAAGTGTGTTTATATGTACTATAAGGCCTACTAATACGCACATGAAAGATGGTAGAAAATATTTATCGTCAATGTGTGTTGGTGGTTTTAGTATGTTTTTGGTTTTAGTATATAGGATTTTGTTACTTGAATGCAGGTGTATTCATCTCTTTGTGTTTTTGTGTACTCACGAAACAACTATGATATTAGCTGTATTTTGTTGAGAAATTTACAACAACAATTGCACGTGACAGGAATTAAATAATTCGAACAAAAAATTTGAATTATTTAATTCGAGCTCGAACAAATAAAATACGTAACTGCTTGAATGAAAAACCGAAGAAATACCAACATAGAATATAAAAATTAAATCGAAAAAATATTTCGCGGCTTGTTCTATTGAGAAAAAGATAACTCCAAAATAATTCGAATTAATTTTTTCTCAACAAAATGCAGCTATTATTGAAATCATGTATTGTGTAAGCGCAGTGGAATTTGTATATTCGACTCAAATAGGATTTTTATACTTTGTATAATCGAATTGGTTTGAGTCGAATTGGAATTGGGAGCTGTCTTATACAATTCATTTGAACGGTTTATTTAGATAGGATTAATAAATTTTTTTACAGGGTATTACATAATGAATCAAATTGTTTTCTAATTAATTTAATTAATATTATAAATTATAAATTGTCTAAATAAATGAATAAATAGATAAATGAAATGCGAATTTAGAAATGTTGGTTTAAATTAAGTTAAGATTTGATTTTTGAGTTTAATGGTTGTCTTAATGGATTTATTGAAATTTAGATGGTGGGATGTACACATAATCGTCATAATTACGTATATGACACATCGATACATTTTTAAGAAAGTAAGGGTTAATTTTCATTGCATTTATTTATTGTTTTATTTACTTTGCATGCTTGATTTGGCAGGGAATAAGGTCCGTGAACTGAGTTAAAATTTTGGATATACATACATATTTGTATTTATTTATTAATAAAGAGATACATTTCTGAATTATTGATTAGGTTCAGGTTTTTAGTGGCGGTGATCACTTGAATATGTACACTATCAGACATAAATATTTGGATGACATCCGGGATTAATCATTGGAGCTGATTTTGGGATAGCTGATTTTGCTACTCGTGCAAATCACCGGTCAGTCGACTTAGTTAAAGTCGTGGGCGTTTACAACGTTGCTTATTTGTGTTGATTTGGTTTCAATAAATTTCTTTTTTTGAAACTGATGCTACCGTTTGATATTACATATTGTAGGGATTTATTTTGATAAGTTTCTTGTCGTTGCAATTATCAAAAATTATCTTCTGCTAAAATCAATCACTTTATTGGTATTTAATTGTAATTTATATTAATGTTGCTATTTCGATAAATATTTATGTATATAGATTGAAATATTATACTAATTAAATGAATAGCATCGTACGTTATCTAGGATAAGGGAAATTCCCTTTTATATGATATTGTAAACTACATTGCATTGCAAAAATATTTGAGGTATTGATGAAAATATTTCAATACTTTTTGTCAGTTTAATTTAATTTAATTATATCAAAGTGGCATAGTTTGTTCGGGTATTTTTGTCTGATGGTCCAGTTGATATTAAGTATATATAATTATATATAATTGTTAGATCGTCTCCAAGCTACAGAAATATTGGTGAATTCTCGCTCAACATCCAGAAACTTCAAGCAGCAGTTATGTAGTGTAGAAAATGTATTGTTCTTGTGTTATCTATTTTATTTTATTTATCACTAACTAATTTATATAAGTTAATTTCTATTAATTATGTAGTAAAGCAATTTAATTTTCAGGGATACCTGGGAAACTCTAATTGTGTTTTATTAGTTAATATCATATATAGGTACATGTAGTACTTAACTAAATTATTGATATTCTAGACTTTTTTGCGTAGTATTATGATCAATGTTTAAATTATATTATATACTTTTATAAATAAATAATTAATTTCTACATTATTAATTTCCTTTTTCTAGATTTGTAGGAAATTGCCGATTAATTTAAATTTAATAGTATGGTTAAATATAAATTTTCAACTTTTATTTTTAAATCTAGTTGCAGTAGGTAAACAATTAATTAACTATTTACAGGAGAATGGTAACTAATGGAACAAATGCTGTGAATTTAAATTATAACCTAACAATTTAAAATTTTTAAACATTCTTTTGAAATTTTAGCTTAGAACTGGGAGAGTTTACATAGGCAATTTCATAAAATGTTAATTTTTGTAATTCTTCTATGTAATATATTGTGTTTTGCTCATTAATATATAATAATTAATTTAGATTAAAAATATTTAAAGGTTCCTCTTCCTTAATTTGCTAATAAATAATTCAATTTTCAGAATATAACATAGTTCCAGAATCAATTTTTCATATGGAGATTAAATTAATCCTGAAATTCAGAATTAGCTTTAATATTATGGTGATTTATTAATTAAAATTAGTTTTCAGAATTGCCTGGGAAATTATATATTGATTTTATTTGTTCATTCTTGATATACTACTTATAGTACTAACTGAATTATCGATGATTTTAGGCTGTTGTGGTGCTGTAACATTATCATTTTTAAATTATTTATTATAAATTTTATAAAATAATTGAATTTTTAATTATTTATTCTCTTTTTCTTGATCGGTAGGGAATTTCTGATTAGTTTTAAGTAAAATTTTATGTTTAAACGGTTTAATGTTTATGTTAATTCTTGTTGCAGTAAGTAATAATTTTTAATTGGATATAAAAGGACCATTAATAAGGAAATAAGCGCTGTTATTTTAAAGTTTTATTAAATATTTTATCAGGTAAATTAATGAAAGACGGACAAGGATGAAATTACAACATTAATAATTAATACTTTTTTAAGCCCTGTTTTAGATTTAGGATTTAGGGAGTCCTGAGTATCCGGCCCTGGATTCCAGAGAAATAATCATCTGTAGTTAGATTGTGCTGTCTTGTGCTAACCTATTTATTATATATCGTACTAATAATTTACTAAATATCTATCGCATTGGTGTCTGTAACCGGGTCGAGTCTGTCCCAACTAATAATCCTATCCAATCCTTCGGTTTCGTTATGTGTGTACGGGTATACGGCATGGGCCCGGGAGTCCGGAAGATCCTGCTATGATGCTTGGTCGTACACTCATAATAAATTATGAAAGTTTAATTTCAACTTTATTTTATTTAAATATATCTTTATTTTGTTATAATGATGTTTTTTTATAATACAGTAGAATCCGTTTATACTAAACCATGAATATAATGAACAAAAGCTTATAATGATCATATAGTTTTGTCATATAGTTGTGTGCCTTGAATTTGCACGAACACTTATTTTTTCTTATACACTACAAACAAAGAACTACGTTTATAAACGTAAACGAATATTTGATTAAAATGAACACCCGGCTATATTGAACAAAATTGTGTCCCTTGAGTGTTCGCTATAAGCGAGTTCTACTGTAATTGTAATTATAATTATAATTTTAGCTTAGTAATTTTAGATTTTCTTAATTATTTTATCAGGTAAATTAATGAAAGGCGAACAGGAGGAAATTACAACATTAATAATTTTTAATTTAGGTTTAGGGAGTCCTGAGTATCCGGCCCTGGATTCCAGAGAAATGATCATCTAAAAATGTAGTTAGATTGTGTTGTCTTTTGTGCCGTCTATTTACTAACTATCGATCGCATTGGTGTCTGTAACCGGGTCGAGTCTGTCCCAACTAATAATCCTAGCCTATCCTTCGGTTTTGTTATGTGTAAACGGGTGTACGGTGTGTGCCCGGGAGTCCGGGAGACTTGCTATAATGCTTGGCCGTACACTCACAATCAATCACTCAATCAATCAAGTCATAATTTTTGAATAGAATAAATAAAAATAAAATTAAACCTTTAAGATTTATTAGTTACTATAAGAATATAACAAAAAGTTTATTTAAGGAAAAGAAAAGGAAAATTTTTTAAAATTAATAATTTAATAAACATATTTACAAAATTAAGGATACGATAAGCAATTAAGTTTCTTAAAATTTTTTATTTTTTTTTTGAACCAGATCTCTAACAAATTTTTATGTAAATTAATTTGCACTGTATCATATAATTAATAATTACTACTACATCCATTTCCGTGAACCACCAATAGGACCTATTCGCACAAAATTGACATAGAATTCTTACAGTTCGATACTACTTTTAACCGGTGTAATAACATAAAATGGGCAACGAAACAATTCTCAAATCTCCGAAATTAAATCCAATAGATCACCCTCAGTCAAGCGGTACAAAAATTTTTGACTTCTCTCAATTTCAAAACATCGTACAAGAAATAGTTAGCAGTCAACATCAACTATTATTTGACTATTATGACTAACACTCCATCAAATAATAAAATGGAAACTGACCAAACCATAGACCCTAGATATATCAATAATCTAAACGATCTGGATAAAATACCAGACGTGGTTAAGAGTCTACGAGACTTTTCCGGACAACCAGGAGAATTCGGATTCTGGAAGAAAAGCGTAGATCGTATTTTGAAAATTTATGAACACCTAAAAGGAACACCCAAGTACTGTGGAATTCTCAATGTTATACGAAATAAAGTAACTGGGTATTGCGGATACGGCCCTTGAATCCCACAACACTCCTCTCAGCTGAGAAAAAAGCTCGAAATGTTTAACCAAAAACTATAGTAGATTTCATAGAGACGTCTCATGTCGAATAAATAAACATTCAAATTAGTTGGGTGTAGAAAATACCTATTTGGGTGTAGAATAGTACATTGTGTCATTAGGATTAAAAGTGATACTTTGTTTGACGAGCAATTATATTTGCATGCGAGGCGAAGCGCAGCGTAGCCGAGCAAAAGCAAATATTTGCGAGTCAAACAAAGTCACTTTTAATCCGAATAACACATACTATTTTTTCTTCAACGAAGAAATGCTTATTATAAACTAATTATACAAGTAAGTACAAATTATGTAATTAAAATTTCAAAATTGAAAGTAATTTTGTTGAAATATTTTGTGAAACTAAGGAGATCATGACTTTTGTTTGGTTTGACTATTGTAAGTGTCAAACTGCCAAGCTATAATTATAATATTTTTCTTGCGAACAAAATGTTTGAATCAGAAGATTTATCAAATTTACCTCCGGATGTGGTTCAAACAGCAAAGGAAATTGTATTAAACCTATTGCCATCAAAATCACGTAAGATTTACGAGTGCGCATATAACCGATTTTTGAAGTGGTGTACTGAAAAAAATGTGCAATCTGGATTATATTCAGAAAGCGTTCTATTGGCATACTTTGCCAATTTGTCTACGAAGATGAAAAGTTCGACTCTTTGGGAGCAAAATTTAAAAACAAGTCGATTTGTGCTTTATCGAGAACCCTCGATTTTTTTGCTGTGTAACCAACATTCTGTTTTTTTAAAAATGCTCGCAATTTGGAATATTTTTCGATGTTTACGCCATTTTTATAATTTAATGTGGCCTTAACCATAGAATATTGCGCCCAAAGAGTCGAACTTTTCATCTTCGTAGACAAATTGGCAAAGTATGCCAATAGAACGCTTTCTGAATATAATCCAGATTGCACATTTTTTTCAGTACACCACTTCAAAAATCGGTTATATGCGCACTCGTAAATCTTACGTGATTTTGATGGCAATAGGTTTAATACAATTTCCTTTGCTGTTTGAACCACATCCGGAGGTAAATTTGATAAATCTTCTGATTCAAACATTTTGTTCGCAAGAAAAATATTATAATTATAGCTTGGCAGTTTGACACTTACAATAGTCAAACCAAACAAAAGTCATGATCTCCTTAGTTTCACAAAATATTTCAACAAAATTACTTTCAATTTTGAAATTTTAATTACATAATTTGTACTTACTTGTAATATATACATTATACATATTATTGTGTCTTCACTATAATATTTTTCTCCTATAGTATTAAAAATACCTACTTTTACACCAAGGATTAAAAGTGTAGCTTAGCAACACACACATTTTATAAAATAGTAAGAAAAAGGCCAACTTTAATACCAAAAAACAGTATTAAAACAAGAGGCTTTTAAGACGTTGGGAGAAAAATTATATTTCGAACAATACAGTGAGCCCCTACGCAATATACTTGAAACCACAAAAACATAATTCTCTCTTTGACTAAATTTACTCTTCAACTAATACGAGATTATTTTGAGCGAGGTCAAAAATATATATTCAGAAAAATTTTCCTGTGTTAAACTAGTAAGTATGCGCTGGTACACCGGTGAGCATGATTCAAAAAAGGTTAGCTCGATATTTCGAGTCACGTGTTCATGACGTCACACAATCCTGCCACGTGTATGTAAATAAATAGAGAAAAAGCGAATGAACCATTTTTGTGTTTGTTTTTAGTTTTCGTTTTTTTACTTGTTGTTGTAATTTAAAGGTCTCCTTAAATACTAGATTTGAGTGTCGTCATAAAACAAAAAATTAACATTTGTTTACATATTTAGAGCTAAACTGGTATTAACTGAATCACGACCGGTGAATAAAGGGAATATATGTTTATTTGTTTTTTTCTTTATAAACAAATTAACGATGGGTTTTCATTCGGTTATGGGTTATTTATTGTGGCCAACCAGCAATATACATTTGAAAACGATACTGACTAAATGTGGGATTCTAAAATGATTTTTAGATAAGATTCTAGAATATGGCCAAGTAGTATGGAATTTGTCTATTTCTCAACCGATTATGATGAAATTCGACTTGTACGATGGAAATGGGATCTTCGAATGATTTTTAAATGAAGTTCTGGAATATGGCCAAGTAGAATGGAACTTGGCTATTTCTTGTACGATTTTGACGAAATTCTACTTATACGACGGAAATGGGATCTTCAAATGATTTTTAGATGAAGTTCTGGAATATGCCCAAGTAGGCTGGAACTTGGCTATTTCTTGAAAGATTTTGACGAAATTCGACTTATACTCGTATGATGGAAATGGGATCTTCAAATGATTTTTAGATGAAGTTCTTGAATATGGCCAAGTAGGATGGAACTTGCCTATTTCTTGAACAATTTTGATGAAATTCGACTTTTATGATGGAAATGGGGCCTTCAAATGATTTTTAGATGAAGTTCGTGAATATGGGCAAGTAGAATGGAACTTGTCTATTTCTTGAACGATTTTGATGAAATTCGATACGTGCGATAGGAATGGGATTCTAAAATGATATTTAGAAAAAGTTCTGGAATATGGTCAATTAGGAAGGAACTCGGTTGTTTCTCAACCGATTATGATAAAATTCTACTTGTACGACGGAAATGGGATCTTCAAATGATTTTTAGATGAAGTTCTGGAATATTGCCAAGTAGGATGGAACTTGGATATTTCTTGAACGATTTTGATGAAATTCGACAAGTGCGATAGAAATGGAATTCTAAAATGATATTTAGAAAAAGTTCTGGAATATGGTCAATTAGGAAGGGACTCGGTTATTTCTCAATCGATTATGATGAAATTTTACTTTACAGAGAAATACCATTTTGTGAACAACTAAAATTGTTGGTTTAGAAATTCGATATGAAGTTTTGCAAGTATGTCAAAGGTGTTAAAGATTTTTTCTATTAGATTGATTATTTACTAGAAGATATTTTTCCGCAAATAAAAGTAAATTATTTAAAAAAACACTTTTGATTGAAATATAATGTGACTCTAAAGAAATAAAATAAACTTTGTTTAACTCTTAGCCCTATTATGGTTCTCACCTCACCGAAAAATTTCATACAAATCTAGTAACATTTGCATAGTATTTCTCGGTGAGGTGAGAACCATAATAGGAGTAATAGTTATTATTAAACATTTTATTATTAATTACTAATAACATTTCATGTTATTTATGATGCTACAAAGAAGCAAACTACTTATAGGATCAGGCCGAGTCTATACTCCATGATTGTCCTTGTTCCGAAAGGACTTTGAATTTGGTATTATCAAAAGCCCGTGGAATATCAATGAATGAACATAATAGTACCTCTTTGTTCCGGAGTGTGTCATCAATTTATGATGTCAGGTAGCATGAAGGCGTTGAATCTAATCTACTGAACCGGTATTTTATGCAAGGTTTGGTTTTCAGAATAAATAATGTGCGGCTAATGGGTCTGTAAGGCCTAATATCCTCAGGGGATCTTTCCACCATTTCTGGAATAAAAATCACACGCACATCCGTCCTGGTACAGGTAAATCTAATTTTAAAGCAAAGTTCCCAAGTTTTCATGGATTTCCCTATTTAGAGAAAACGTCAAAAAATATTACTATAGCTTCTTGATCGACTGATCATTTTAAATTGTAGTCTAATTAACGAAACTGTAGTTAGTATCCCTGTAAAGTGTAAAATGAACATAATTCTAAAATAAATTTATGAATCAAACAAGGGGTCTATTCTATCAAAAACTTTTCATTTTGCATATATCACTTATTATAATAATTAATATAATTATCACTTATATTTAATATTACTTTTACCTAATAATACATATACATATTTTATTAATTAATTTGCTTAAGTATTAGCGGTTTTTGTATAAAATACTTATTTAATTACAATTTCAACTGTACAATAACCGTGCTGCTTATGTGCTTTTCTTTATCAGGTGTTAGATATGTTCCATGATTTTTGCTAAAAATAATTATCATCACGTCGTTCTTGACGTCAAAAATGATTCGATTTGAATTATTATTCAAACAGTATGAGATCGAGGAATTTTTGATATGTTGGCTTTAAAAAATAAAGTGGAAAATAGAAGCACTGACTCCAACACAATCGCTTTTAGTAAGTTTTCAACGGCTTGGAAACGGGTCTCATTGGGCGCTTTCAGGTCCCGCAACATGTTGGCTTTCAAAATTTACTGAGGGGCAAAATGACATTCGATACATAACATTGCCATGGAATTTTCGATAAATCGGGGCATTCAGAAAACAACAGGGTTATTTTAGTCAACATGTTGCCAACAGTTGGTAGAGCTGAAAGCGCCTAATACTATCTCATGTTATTCATGATGCTTGTGTAGTGTTACAAAAACAATTTCGAAAAGCTGTGTTATGGCCGAAAAACATGACTGCATGAATAGGTCTTTCTGCTTTATTACTAGCGTTTTCTCGCTTTGCCTATACTAATTTTAAATTGTATATTCTAAAAATAAGAAAGACCGGCTCTTGCGCAATTCAAATAGAGATTCTTTTCAGCTAATCTCCATTATGCTTCTCAATGCTTATTGTATAGAAAGTATTTCTAACCAGCTTTGCTAATTGAGCGACGGTGCGACAGGTAATATTTATTCTTATGCCCCCTCATTTTACTTTTTATTAGCTCAATTGTTAGTAAAATCCCCCAAACAAAGTTTATTTTATTTCTTTAGAGTCACATTATATTTCAATCAAAAGTGTTTTTTAAATAATTGCGGAAAAATATCTTCTAGTAAATAATAAATCTAATAGAAAAAAATCTTTAACACCTTTGACATACTTGCAAAACTTCATATCGAATTTCTAAACCAACAATTTTAATTATTCACAAAATGGTATTCCTCTGTAAACATACAAGTTAAATTTCATCATAATCGATTGAGAAATAACCGAGTCCCTTCCTAATTGACCATATTCCAGAACTTTTTCTAAATATCATTTTAGAATCCCATTTCTATCGCACTTGTCGAATTTCATCAAAATCGTTCAAGAAATAGACAAGTTCCATTCTACTTGGCCATATTCCAGAACTTCATCTAAAAATCAATTGAAGATCCCATTTCCATCACACAAGTCGAATTTCGTCAAAATCGTTCAAGAAATAGCCAAGTTTCATCCTACTTGGGCATATTCCAGAACTTTATCTAAAAATCATTTGAAGATCCCATTTCCGTCGTATAAGTAGAATTCCGTCAAAATCGTTCAAAAAATAGCCAAGTTCCATCCTACTTAGCCATATTCCAAATCTTCTTCTAAATATCATTTTAGAATCCCATTTTTATCGCACTTGTCGAATTTTTCAAAATCATTCAAGAAATATCCAAGTTCCATCCTACTTGGCAATATTCCAGAACTTCATCTAAAAATCATTTGAAGATCCCATTTCCGTCGTACAAGTGGAATTTTATCATAATCGGTTGAGAAACAACCGAGTTCCTTCTTAATTGACCATATTCCAGAACTTTTTCTAAATATCATTTTAGAATCCCATTCCTATCGCACTTGTCGAATTTTATCAAAATCGTTCAAGAAATAGACAAGTTGCATCCTACTTGGCCATATTCCAGAACTTCATCAAAAAAATCATTTGAAGATCCCATTTCCATCATACAAGTAGAATTTCATCGTACTCGGTTAAGAACTACCCAAGTTCTATCCTATTTAGCCTTACTCCAGAACTTCATCTAAAAATATTTGAAGATCTCATTTCCATCGTACAAGTCAAATTTCATCTTATTCAGTTGAGGAATAACCAAGTTCCTTCCTAACTTACCATATTCCAGAACTTCCAACCGAATTTCATCATAATTAGTTGAGAAATAGGCAAGTTCCATTATACTTGGCCATGTTTCAGAACTTCACCCAAAAAACATTTTAGAATCCCATTTCCAATGCACCTGTCAAATTTCATCATAATGCGCAAGTGCGAAATAGGCAAGTGCCATCATTCTTGGTCATATGTCAGAACTTCTTCCAAAAATCGTTTTAAAAGCCCATTTCAAACGCACATAAAAAATTTCATTATAAGCGGTTGAGAAATAGACAAGTTCCATTATACTTGGTTATATTCCAGAACTTCATCTAAAATTCAATTTAGAATGCCACATTTAGTAAGTATCATAATCAAATGTATATTCCCAGCTTGGCACAACAAATAGTTCATAACGCAATGTACACCCATGTTAGTAACATAAATTCGCTTTATTTTCATATACAAAATATGAACTCCAGCCGAAATATGTAGTTTTTTCTATTCAGCCGGGAAAAGGTTAAAAAATCTAAAACCAATAACATAAACTTATTAGGAAACTATACGAGAATCGTTTATTTTCTATGTATCTCATAATGTTTTTTATTTATTTGTTGCAAACTATCACAAATTTTGTATGAATTGATGTACGTACTCACACATAAAAATTGTAAATACAAAAAATAAACAAAAATAAAAGTAGTGAGAAATGCGAATTTTTGTTAGATTTGTTTTTTAAATTTTTATACTCGTAGGGCATACTCAATTTAAAGTCAAACGCAAATCAAGAAGAAGTAAGAGGTAAGAAGAAATTAACAGCAGAGACAGAGTCTGATTTAAAGGGATTAAGAAGATAAGGTTATTACAGTTCTACTGTAGTTTCCTTTTATTGTTGTTGTTTTTTTATTTTTTGAAAATAAATGTTCATTAGACGTCTCGGTATTACATCGCTTTTAGTTTAACGCTCCACTACGCGGATAAACGAGACCTAGGTACGCTAGGTACCAAATGACTACCCTAATTCAGAAAGGTAGTTTCATCCTAGAGTTTTACCAACACGTTTATTACCACGTCTCACTTATTTTAAACAAATTATCATCCATCGACATGAGTCAGGAAGCTATGAATGTAATGACTCAATCATATAGAGATAAGGCACTCGATACCTTTGTGAGAGGTCTCAGAGGAGACCTACCGAAATTATTGAGTATGAGGGGACCAATGGACTTACCAGAAGCCCTCTCTCTTTCTGTGCCGAAAACTCGAGAATGTACAATATCGTGTTCAGCACAGCCATGGAAATATGAATATTCAAAGGACCCAATTTCCTCAACCCCCCCCCCCCCCCCCACCACCACCTCCTACAAGAACCATACCAATACAATAACAGCATTTTCCTAACCAAACCCGAAACTTCTACCCTTCATTGTTATATAATCCTCAAGCATCCCAAAATTTTCCTAAACCATTTCAAAATAATTACTAACATCCCTCAACTTCTAGACAAATCCCGCAACATTATAATCAACAACCACCCAAAATACCCAATAGGAATTATTTTTCTAAGCCACAACCAATGGAAATAGACCAATCTATACACTCTCGACAAATCAATTACCAAAATAGACCGCAAATGAACCAATTCGAAAACAAACGACCTCATTCAACTCAAGTACACCAACCGGTTAAAATGCAAAGAGTGTTCCATGCAGAACCGTTTCATGGGGACCCTGAAACGCAATGGCAATACTACCATGAACAAATGGAATCACAGGATTCGAAATATGACCAGACTCTTGTAGAATATTCCGACTCACACGAAATTATAGAAATATCTGACATAGAAGATCATCATAACGAACATCCTACGGAACAAGACGATTAATACACTCTTCGCTTCCCTATATAGAGTATATGGCGAAGAGTGGAAATATTTTTAACTTCCTAGTAGATACCGGATCTAATAAAAATTATATTCATAAACAATACATTCGAAATCCCATTCCTAACGAGAAACCTTTCATGGCAATCTCAGTTGCTGGTAGCGTTAAGATTACACACCACGCATTAATAGATCTTTTCGGTCCAGACAGGAAATTAAAATTTTTTATATTACCTAGTCTGAGATCATTCGATGCATAATCGGCAACGATAGCCTGAAGCAGCTTGGTGCCACAATATACATACACCGACAAGGGATTTTTGTACATTAACCCAGACACGAAAATACCTACCAAACAACACCTTTCTGACTCTGTGAATAATATAAATATTCGAGACTCACACCTAAATGCAGAACAAAACAAACACTGGAACGAATAATAAGAACATGTCCACACCTTTTTTCCGATCCCGAAAAGAAATTGACTTTCACAACAAATGTGAGAGGAGAAATTCGTACAATCAACACCGACCCCGTGTACAGCCGCCCTTATCCATATCCTATGTGTTTGAAAGACGAAGTGGAGAAGCAAATTAAACAACTGTTGGAAGATGGTATAATTAGACCATCTAAATCTCCATATAACTCCCCGGTATGGATAGTACCGAAAAAATAAGACGCATCGGGAGAAAAAAAATACAGAATGGTGATCGACTACCGAAAATTAAATTCGGTTACTATCTCAGACAGGTATCCAATACCTGGGATCAACGACATTTGGGCAAACTTAGGGGAAAACAGATTTTTCACCATATTAGATCTAAAGAGCGGCTTTCACCAGATTCCTTTCCTCTCGATGATATCCTTCGTGACCACATTGGGAAGCGTTGTTACGTTTATATCGACGACATAATCATATTTGGTAAAACAGAAGAAGAACACTTCAAGAACTTGACGATAATTTTTATAGTGTTAGAAAACGCCAATATGAAATGTGAATTTCTACAGGATGAGGTAGAATTTTTAGAATTTGTCATCTCTAAAGATGGGATAAAAGCGAATCAAAAGAAGGTAAAAGGCATCACAGAATTTCCCGTACCCAAGACCGTGAAGGAACTCAGATCCTTCTTGGGATTAGCCGGATTTTATCGTCGTTTCATCCGGGACTACGCAAAACTTGCGAAGCCCCTGACTTCAATCTTAAGAGGAGAAGACGGACATGTGTCCAAAACCCTCAGAAGAAATAAAATGGTAAAGCTTAACACCGAAGAAGAAGCTGCCTTTAACAAAATAAAAACCTCACTCGTCTCCAACGAAGCTCTGTTATCATTCCAAAATTTCCAAAAGGAATTTGAATTGACTACAGATGCCTCCAACTTTGCACTAGGTGCAGTTTTATCCCAGGAAGGAAAGCCAATCACGTTTCTCTTAAGAACCTTAGATAAAAACGGAAGAAAATTAGGCCCCTAATGAAAAGGAAATGCTCGCCATAATTTGGGCGTTAACATCTTTGAGAAATTTCCTTTACGGATCAAATAAAGTGAAGATCTTCACAGACCACCAACCATTGACATATGCCCTAAGCAATAAAAATAACACAACAACCAAGTAGTTATAAACCAATTGTACAATGAAAGAATTACCAATATTACAAAAATGGCTAGTTTAATTATTAACGAAATTCACAAAGAAAATAAATTAAACGACCCATTAGCATTAAATATTCAATACAAATTAAAACTAATGAAAGAAGAATTGGTAAATATTAAGTACGCAATTCACTGGGCTAAAGCAGGAATTATAAATTCACTCGTTGTATCAAATTCTGAAATTAAATTAGCCATTAATACACTGGAAACCGAAAATTTACCATATAGTACTCCCGAGGAGGCGTTAGATTTCGCTAATATCAAAATCATTTGTAGCAAATTGTGTCTACTTTATATTGTGTACATTCCGGTAACAACTCCAGAACTATATGATAAATTATTGGTCAAACCGGTCAGAAGAAACGATAAGGTGACCGAAATTGGGTATGAAAATGTCATTAAAAATCACGATAAGATTTATAGTATTATTAACGAATGTAAAACGATCAACTCCCTTTCAATATGTAACCAAAATAATATACTAGACATAAGAAATTCTTCTTGTTTATCCAACTTGCTCAAAAGTCGACCTTCCAAATGCAAACACAACAACAATCAACATATTCCAACAGTTAACGAAATATTGGAGGGTCTAGTTCTACTGAATCAATTCGATGGGAACATCAAAATTAATAACGAAACTCAGAAACTCAATGGAACATATTTGATTAAATTCAGCAATACTACCTTGTCAGTCGGAAATAATATCTACATTTCCAAAGAAAAAACGACCATTCAAGTACTTCCAGCTATTCCACAGCCGACGCCGGCAGAAAGTGATTTCAAGGAAATACTTTCATTACAAATGATGAAAGATATAAATAATACTCGTCACATTGGGCTCCTTAAAAAGGAGGGAGCCATCGAGCGATTCACGAGCTGGGGATCATTATCAATCATTGTCATCATTTTGGGAATAGCGGTCATCACTACAAAATATACCAAAACTAAGAAATTACGAATCATTAATACAACGAACATCGAGGATCTGTCCACTCCACAAACTCAGAGTAAGGTCGAGAACACCTGTTCAATAGCAATTCAGGGAGAAGAACTAGAAATCCATAACGAAACGCCTCAAACGATAACACCCAAAGGGGCCTCAGGGCACAGACGGAAATTTTATGAAACACCGTTTTTCTGATGTTTCGAATGTGGGCATTCGAACTTTAAGGGGGAGGAGTTAACACGCGTAATAATTGGGTTTCCCACAAAAATACAACGTGATCATATTTGTCACGTTGCATTAACAATGACAACAAGTTACACGCGCATCCGGCATAATGCTGAGTGAATATTCTTGACGACATGGTTTCATATTCCACATATTTTTAATTAAGCAAATTGTAATTAGAAAATAAGAAAATATTCAGTTGTAATTTCAATGTTAAACAAATAAGTTAAAAATAAAAATTATTTTGTTTTACCAAAAAATCAATAAATAATTTAACTTATAGAATATACTATAAATAATTTTTTTTGTAACATATCCTTTTTGGTCTAACACAACACCTAAATATTTGATTAGAATTCAATGTTTCTTTTTATTTGAAAATTTATATTGAACACAGTTTTGGTGCGTTAATTTTGCGGACCAGTGTATTTACAAATATTGACTAAATTGTGTGAAACTAGCTTTCCGATAGAAATTTCGAAATTCATCAATCATCCAAAAAGAATTAAGATTAACAAGTATTACGAGCGAAATGTATATATATGGACGTACATTATAACGACACAATCGATCCATAACATCGCTAACCACACAATTTCAAGAGTGCGATCGTAAGTTAATCATTAATGATTTATAATCATGTTTTTTTTTTATTTCTCTTATTGAAATAATTCAAATTCTTTTTTAATTTATTAATAAAAAATAATAAGAACAATATAATAGTAATGGTAATATAACAACAATAAAACACAAAAATTTATTTAAATTCTCTCTAAATACGATGAACACGAATAACAAGTAAAAGAATTGCGCGCGAAATTACAAGAAATTATTCCTAAGGTTATTAAACTCGTACACCAAAAAAAAAAATATTATAAAAAATAGATTATTAATAATCATTTGAATTATTATAAATAATTTTTATTTGATTTTATTATTACTATTACTATTATTGTGTTGTTGTACGCTTTAAATGATCATTTGTGTTGTAAAATATTTTTTTGTCCAAAGAATAAATTATTCATTATGATCGGTATGTGTATGCGAGTGCCTACGACGATTTATTTCTAATAATCTTCGAGGAGACGAGAAGAAATCGAATGTCGAATACAAAAATCATGCACGATCAATAAATATTAAAAAAAAATCATTAGAAACACATTTGAACCTGAGCTAAAAAACAAGAACAAAATAATTTTTTTAAATTAAAATAATTAAATTTAATTAGACCAGTTTAATAAAAATAAAAAAAAATAAATGTTTTTATTGTTCGATTGGTCTTAAGAACACAGCCGCGCGCACATAATAATAAGACAAAACCAAATGGTATGCGAAATTTGATTTTTGTAAAAGACAAAAAAATTATGACGCTTAGGTTTCATGTACATGTGTGCAAGAGTTATAAGTACAATGAATTAATTATGAATTTTTAAAGTTGATTGAAACAAATTGTGTTAAGATTGATTAGTTTTTTATATATGGTGGAGAGCTTAATCTTTAAATGGTGTAATTTAAAGTGGCTTTGCTTTCTAAATTTTGTTTGTTCGTGACTAGAGGTGAATGATTTAGCGACAAAGAGGTTGAATGATTTGTTGATAGTTTTATGGTTACATGAACTAAATAAATTAGCAACGATTTAGTAGTCTGGAAATGGTCTGAACATCATAGCTGGTTCAGCTTTATGGTTTGGACGAGAGCTGGTTCAGCTGTACGATTCAAGACCGTAACAATTTAATAATTTTTAACATAATTACTTTCCATTAAAAAAGTTTCTTGAATATATGTACGTACTAAAGCTACAATTTTAAGAGCACTATGAATTTGTATCAGTTTTAAATCCAAAAAGTTGGTATTTTCTATATTTTTAGGTTCAAAATCTATTGAACCTCGGAAAAGTTGTGGAGTGGAATTCGAAAATGAGCTCTTAGGTGTATTATTATTACTACGAGTATTTTGTTGTTTCGGTTGGTTCATCTTGTGAAGTGTTCTTTCAAAATTATGTAAATTTGCTTAATTGATAGAGTTTTGTGGTTTTTAAAATGGCACTTCCAATCGTTCCTTCCACAAAAATGACTCTTTCCTAATTCAAGGCAGATAACTTTCAGTCAAACTAATAGATACAATTTGCTTATTAGTAGCATAAGAAATAAAATTCTTGAGAACCCGTTTTCCTATTCCAGAAACTTCAACATTCGCAACAGAATCCATAAAAACGTGTAAGTTTGTTACTAAAAATTGTTAAAATTTTGTCAATCACATGGGTATCTCGTAAAAAATTACCATTATAATCGGCAGCGAAGAAGCTTTCAACATGTAGGCGAGAAAGTTCTCAAAAGACTAAAAAGAGCAGTCAATAATTAATTATTCAACCTGGATATTCGGAGCCAGATAAATTTTACATGAAATAATGAGGCTGTAACCAACGTATATTTAAACATAATAAAAGTTAATAATATTTGTGAATTTCCAAAAAATTTCAAAAGTAGTTAATTATATGAAATGATCTTCATTTTTTGTAGTCTAAACAATGTAAGTCATGTTAGTCCGAAAAAAAGCATTTACATCCCGAAAAATTGATGTGTTTCCGCTAAATGCAATATAAAAAGCCTTTCACAACACGAACATAAAGTAAAATTACACTCCATCAAGAAGAAAATTGTTTACCTGAAACACGATTTTCAGTCAAGATTTCTTCAGGAGTTCATATTTTATATTTTAATGAATTATTTTTGATGTTAATGAAACATGATTAAATCTTGGGGAAATCTTTACAAGCTCTAATGTAAATTTTTTGAGGTTATGTTGTACCGTCGTTGCTCTTAAAAGTTAGATTTGTTGTTTCGGGAAAACTCTTAAGAACACTAAACAAGATTTCAATGCCGACAATTGATGACAACGTTTAAATACTTAATGTCAAGACGCTAGGCAGTTTTAAGGCATTTCAAACGTTTTAGACGTTTGAAAAGTTTTACGTTATGGGGTTAAAGCTTTTTTGAGATTAGGTTAATGAGTTCTTGTGCTTATTAGGTTCAGCGGCTATGGGGCTTAATAGCCCAAGTCGAGCGGGTTTTTGATTTCAAAACTCTTGTTAAACTTTAAGGGTAGAAGCTTACTTTACAGAATTTATAGCAATTGTTTTTGGTTACATTGAGGGGCTAGTATATTTCCAAGATTTTGTATTAGCGCTTTTCAGTTTAAAAGCTTGCGTTAGAGGGTGTCTTAGGGTTTTTCGAGTTTAGGACAATGGGCTATGTGCTTTTAACGCATAATTTAAAGGACTATGGCGGGTATAGAAGCATATGTGGGGGTTCGCTCGTTTTGACGCCATTTTGGACCCGCCATCTTCAATTATTAAAAAGGCCAGTCATATTTTGAAAGCATATACGAGCAACTTCGTATATTCTTTCAAAATATCGTCAATCACGATTATTGGCGTGATTTAATACATACATTTTGTGTTAACATTTTGGTTTAATTTTAAAAAATTTGTTATTTAGTTTTCAATTAAATTAACTATTTTTCTAATAACTGTGAAACGGCTAAAAATCATAAAATCTATCAATAATCATGAGTGACACATAAATACATAACTGTGATTTTATTAATTAATATTTTTTGATTTAAATAATAATGTCTGTGTTCTGTGAATGTAGTACCAGTGTCTGAAAACTTTTTTACTTGTGCTGGTGAATGTAATAAACTTATTCATTTTGGATGTGCAGGGATTAAAAAACCTGTGTTTGATGCCATTTCGATAATTCCTAATTTTTCATGGCGATGTAGTGTATGTATTGATGTTTATAAAATTCTCAAGGAAACGAATGATCATATGAGTAATTCTATCGATGCTATATCAGCGTCCTTGTCATTGCTAAATAAAACATCAGCCGCTATTAATATTAACGTGGAAAGTTTGTTAAAACCAACACCATCTCAACAGTCGTCGTGTGTAAAATTAAAAAAAAAACATCAAAACAAACTGATATGGAATTTGCCACACCAATACTTACAAGATCTAAGAGTAATGAGAATAATAACATAACAACGGCTTCAACTACTAAATCGTTAGACAATAATATGGACTCGCCTAAAAAAATGTTTATTGGTAGTGGTGATTTGAACTCTACTTTGCGTACCGTTGAGCCGCTACGGTGGATTTTTATTTCTCGATTATGTAAGGACGTTACTGATGATGATCTCATGATGTACATCAAAAACAAATTTGTAGTCGAGAAATCTGTACTACATTGCTTTCGACATAATGATGATCGCGATTATGTCTCATTTAAAATTGGTATTCCTGTAAGCAAATTTGACCAAATGCTTGATTCATTGGCGTGGCCTTCTGGAGTCTTGATTAAAGAATTTTTAAATTCACGTCGGAAATCAATGAACAATAATTTTTTAGTCCCACGCTCAACTCTAACAGAATGAATTTGGAATTTAATTCAATGCCTAATTCAATCTCAATCTATTATCATAATGTTGGTGGTATGCGTACTAAATCAACGCAGTTTTCATTATTTCTATCGTCGTCATGTTATCCGATATATGTTTTATCTGAAACATGGATGAAACCTGCTGTTTTAAGTTCTGAATTGTTTTGATGATAATTATGTAACGTATAGATGTGACCGTTCCAGCCTAACAAGTGATAAATCTGATGGTGGTGGAGTTCTTGTAGCTGTGCATAATTCAATTATAAACTGTGATGTAGTATGTCCGAATATTATTGTGGAATATGTTGCGGTGAAATTATCTTGGACAGTGAAATCATTATATTTATATGCTGCATACGTCCCACCTCTAAGCTCTGCTGAGGTTTATAGCTAACACTGTGCAAATATTTATTATTTTGTATCATAGTGTAACACACATGAAACCATATGTGTATTGGGTGACTTCAATCTTTCGGGTTTATGTTGGTGTACTGATGATGATGAAACTGCTTCTGTTTTTCCATCCAATCTTTCGAGTGATGTGGAACAGATTTTTATTGATGCCATGTTGTTTTTAAATTTACATAAAATTTGTAAAGTTGCTAACTTGAATGGTAGAATCCTGGATCTAGTTTTATTGAATGATCCTAATTGTGGATTGGTTACTAAGTCGTGCCAACCTTTTGTTTCGGATTGATTTCACCACAGTGGATTGGAAATTAACTTTGACTGCCAGGAGCTGGTTTGTAAATTCATCAACAATGCACAACCAAGTTTAAATTACAATTTTAATAAGGCTGATATTGCCGGTCTGCAGGAGTTTTTTGAATTGGTGGATTGGGAAGTAACTTTCAATTCTAAATGGAGTGATGTTAATGCTCTAGTCGACCCATTTTATTTGGTTTTATTTGATGCTTCCGACAAACATGTACCTAAATGCTATGAACGTAAGAATAACCACCCTCCATGGTTTGACAACAATTTGGTCAATTTAAGAAACAAGATGAATAAGGCACACACATTTGCCAAAGAATTTGGTGATAACTTGGGTTGTCTAAATACTTTTCTACAACTACGCCGGGAATTTGATAAGGAACAACGCCGAGCCTATAGGAACTATATTTCACGGCTGGAAAATAATTTAATTTCAAACCCAAAACTATTTTGGCCTTTTGTTGATGTCAAAAGAAAATGTTCTGGCTATCCACAAATGATGTCGTTAAATGATGTAACTGCCTGTAATACTGGGGACATATGTGAATTATTTGAAGAATTTTTCCAATCAGTCTATAAAAAATACAATGATAATGCTATTGATATTTCATTAAGACCTCGTAGTTCGCATCATCAAAATTTAATTGGAAACCTTATATTTCAGTAAAAGATGTCAGCCTTGGTATATCCAAGATGAAATCGGGATGTGGTTTTGATAACATACCTGCAAAAATACTTAAAGATCTTAACAGCTCGCTATCATTACCACTATCTCTGTAATTTAATGCGTCTCTGAAGAGTGGTGTATTTCCGTTGGTATGGAAAAACTCAATTATAATTCGTATTTTTAAATCCGGAAAACGGAGCAACATTAAAAATTATTTAATTAATTAATGTTAAACCTTTATTATCACTTCAACAACATGGATTCGTCAGACATCGTTCTACTACTACAAATCTTTTAAGTTTAACATCTAAAGTATTCAGTGCCTTTGACTCTAAATGTCAGCTTGATGTGGTTTTCACTGATTTTGCGAAAGCATTTGACTCACCTCAGTTTGAGTTACTTCTTGCCAAACTGGACAGATTTGGAGTGAGTAAATTGTTTTTGGATTGGATTTGATCGTATCTGCATGATCGGAAGCAGGTAGTTCAAATTAACGGGTTTACATCTAAGATGATTGAAGTTCATTCTGGAGTGCCTCAGGGCTCCCATCTAGGACCTGTATTATTTAATGTCTTCATCAATGAAATTGCTTCTTTGTTTCAGTAATGCGACTGTGAATTATATGCAGATGACTTGAAAATATCAAGAAGTGTATGGAGCCCGCAACAATGTAATGAAATGCAGAATGATCTTGATTTGCTGTATAAATGGTCAGTTATGAATAAGTTGAAGTTAAATTTGGAAGATTAAGTGCAAGATTATGAGCTTCTCCAGGAAAAATGCAGTTATTCTTCATCAATAACTTAATGGTAATCACCAGCTAGAACGTGTTATGACATTTGAAGATTTGGGTGTTGTCCTGGACCATCAATTGAATTTCCGAGACCATATTAATTTAATAGTAGCTAAGTCTAATTCTCTACTTGGCTTTATTCGTCGTATTACAAAAGATTTTCGCAATCCACAATCAATTAAAACTTTGTATTGTTCCATTGTTCGGTCTAATTTGGAATACGCGTCGATTATTTGGGATCCTGCTTACAATATTTATATCGATAGAATTGAACGAATACAGAAGCAATTTATTATTTACTATCTTCATAAATTGAATTGGCCATTTGATCCGAACCTTCCAATGTGGCTGAATAAAAAGAATTTGTAATCCTACGGTGACCGCTGTAGAATTGCTGATTTGGATTCATTGCTTGTAAGACGTAGATGTGCTGCTTCAACATTCATCGCTGATCTGCTTAACAGTTCGATTGACTTCCCTAAACTACTTGCAAAGATCGATATACATGCGCCCTGTAAACCTACTCGGATTAGGAATTTTATATATTTGCCGACATTTAAATCTAATTACGCACATAATGCGCCGGTCCCGGCGATTTGCCGGCAATTTAATTGTAGTTTTGATGTGTTTGATTTTAATATTTCTAAATGTTCTTTTAAAAAATTAATAAAAACTAAATGATAATATTGTAAAATAAAATTGTAAACAAAAAAGGATTTTTATCCCGTTGATGATATAAATAAAAAAAATAAAAATAAAAAAACTTAAGTGCGGAACGAATTTTTTACGTTGTGTCAATTTTTGGACAGAGGGGTGGCATAGTAGACGTGGAACATCCCATATATATATATATATATATATATATATATATATATATATATATATATATATATATATATATATATATATATATATATATATATATATATATATGATACCTTAAAGCAGCGGTAAAACGGTGGGAGGATATGCAAAAGGCCTCCCGCTGGCGCAGAATTCGAGTTCTAAGGCATACGAAGCGACTTATATCACCTTCGTGGGAAAGGAAGCCTGAGCTGAGGCTACGAACTGGATTCCTAACTAAGACAGACGAGCCCAGATGGAGTGATGTACTAACGGTTCAGAGATATTATCAGTTTCATCAGGATACTGAATATCAGCTGGGCGGTTGTATGGTTCGAGCACAAAAAAACTTTCAGATCGAAGTGCTAGGTGGCTAGAACTCCTGCATGGCATAACAAGGAGACGACAATTCTTTGCCCAATTTTGATTTTATATTTTAACCCAAGGTCTATAAAAATTGATTCACTTTAGGTAATGTCAAAATCAGGTTAAATTTTGTAACTTCTTTATCAAATAAAATATCAGCTGTTTTGATTTAACTAACTTTAATTGGTTTTAAGGTTTGGCTACAACCAAATTCCCATTGGGGATGATTTTTGGCTTTGGAATAAAATGAATTTAAATATAAAGATACGAACAGTTAACGATCGTTGAGGCGTTATCGGGATATAAATAATATCGTAATACTCACGCCGGCTCTAAAATGAGAAAAACCTTGTTATTTTTAACATTTTCGAACATTTGGGTAATTCCTTTTCTTGAAAATTTTGTGAAAACCCATATTTTTGCACCTAAATGTCAATTTTACCCCGTATCCGATCCACTGGCGGTGGTAAGATTTTTTTGTTTTAATTCAACGACCAACTATTAACATAAATCCAGAATTTCAGCCTAAATCAACTTTTTCTTGGTTTAAACTACCAGCCAGCAGCCGCCTCGACTATTAATATGTGTGATATTAATAAATACTTTCAGGTTTCTCTATAAAGAAAGAACCAAGCGCCTAGTTTCATTAATATTACAAGGTTTTAACTGTAATTCTATCTAATTCAAGTAGAAAAGCCATTTCTCGATAATAGTGATTAATCCATGACAAATTGTAATTCTAAATATAGAATAAACTGACTTTAGTCTGAATTCGTAGCCTTTAAAAAAGACCTTGATATAGGCTTGATTTCTTGGGAAATTTTATTTTTTCAAGGTTTATCTTTACCATGCTTTGTTGAGTACCAATTAAATTTATTACTTGTAGATTACTAAGTCGTTTGCCTTTGGTCCAAATTAATAAAAGAAAACGCTTTAGTTACTAGGGCCCTTAGAAACTGAAGGCCTCCGTGCCTAAAAGCCTAAAATCACCTTGCCAATATTCAAAACAAAAACATATATAATTTTGCAATAGAAGATCTAAACTTTAATATTTATTAGTAATTAAATTATTTCGTAACTCAACTACTATATCAGTAACCATGTAAATTTTTTTGTGGAATCCTTATCTACTAATTTACACACGGTTAACAATTGAGATATCAAAAAGTTTACTGCTCAAAATATTGATTAATCGGGCGTTTGCAGATACCGAATTTGAACCGTCAATAAATCGATTAAATGCAATTAAATTTAAACGTACGATTGTAAAATGGGCTTAACTTACAACATCAGCCGCTAAATTGTTTTGGTTGTGTGGCGAATAAATCGAGTATAAATAGTTAACTTATTTTCCAAAATTATCATTCCACTTTTGTTTGGTGAAAACAAAGTATCAATTGCTTAGCAATCTTACAATGAAATTCGTATTGGCCGCTTTGTTGTTTGTCACAGCTGCATTAGCAGTTAGTGCACGATCTGTAACGAGAGAACGTGAATTACTGTTGACCCCGAATGCAATCCGCAATCGTGTTCAAGAGAAAATTGGAAAATTCGATACTGGAAAGAATTATCAACCCAAAGCAGTCCGTGAAGCCATCTACACCCAATGGTTAGATCATTTTGATCAGGACGATCCAACCACATTCGATCAAGTGAGTATTTTTTAAAGGTTTGATGATTTTGTAAGGTCACACTAAATTTTTGTTTTGCTTCATTTTCAGACTATCTACATCCATGATGAATACTTCTTACCTGGAGGTCCAGCATTCGTTTTTGTAACAGCCACCCTTGATAACTGGCCATACTGGCTTGAAAACTCATGGATGACCGTTATTGCTGAACAACTAAATGCTGTCATCTACGCCATTGAACCACGTTACAATGGACAAAACAGACCAACAGAAAATTTATCAGATGAAAACTTAACCAATTTCTTAACCATCAACCAAACTGTAGAAGATGTTGCTGATTTCGTTGAATATCTTCGCCCAGAATTGGAACTATACGGTTCAAACAAATTCATCTTATTCGGTTACGATACTGGTGCAACTATTGCCGCATGGGTACATCAAACACACATTGGCTTGGTCGATGGTGTCTGGGCTGTAGGTGGTCCAATGATTGCCGTATATGAATTCCAATCGTACTTCGCCGATATTGCCGACACACTTCGCGGTGTTTTATCTGAAGAGTGCGGAACATTAATTTCAACTGCATTCGCAGAACTTGATGAAATCGTTGTAGCCCAAGACTCAGAAAGACTTAGCGAAATTTTCCAATTGTACGAAGTTCTTGATCTCACAAACGAAAACAATGCTGGTCTTTTCTTCTACACTGTTGCCCAAGTCATTGGTGCCCACGTTGAATTCGGAAGTATTACTGAAGTTGATCATTTCTGCGCTGAAGCTCTACTACTTGAAGGAGACAGCGCTGTTGAGAAATTGGGAGGATATTTCGGTGGGATCGTTGCTGGCAGCGTTTTCGACTACGATGAAGCTGTTGAACTCTTAAAAGATGATAGCTGGGATGCATTAGGAGTTGTTAGCCACAACCGTCAATTCTACCATTTAGCATGTCGCCAATGGTCATGGTTCAGAACATCAGCCTTGTTAGAAGACCTCGTCGCCAACAAATTCCCTGATACTCTTTTCGCCAACCTATGTAATGATGTATTCGGTTTGACCCGTGATGAAATCATTAATGGAAACGTACGCACCAACAACGAATACACCGTCCGAGTAAGTTTGCAAAACATCTACTTCAGCAATGGTGAATGGGATCCATTCCGTTTGACCGGCATGACATCCGATTTGAATGGTTTCTCACCAGCCGATATGATCCCAGGTATTGGTAAATTATTCGAATTACGTCGTGATCTTCCAGGCGATTACTTGACATCCGAAATGATCGGAGTTAGAAACCGTGCCCAGAGCCTTATCAGCGTATGGACGAGCGATTAAACTATAAAAAAACATTATATTGCAGCTACTGTAGCAAATCCAATTTGCTCAAATTAAATAAAATTTAAATTTCCAAAAATTTATCAGTTTTTTTATAAACATTTTATTTCTCAAGCGTATAAGCAATTCAATTTGTATCGATCTGAATTATGTCATAATTTAAGTTAAATATTTTGCTGAAAAAACTAAAGAAGCAAGTAGCCAGTGCTGCAAAATTGATTCTAAACTGGAAGTCACATTATTTGGGCTTCTCTTGTTAGCAATTTGCTGTAAAGTATCTCTAGTTTGGGTGTAAAAGTTGTACGAGAACCTATTTCCACACAATGGGTGGATCATGTTAATCATGAGAATGAAGGACGCAGGGACGTTCGATCAAGTAAGAATGTGGATTATTAGGTGGAACATTCATTTATAGTCAATAAAGCAGAAACTCTTGGTGGTGTCATTTATGCGTTGAAGCGCGGCATTTTTCACGAGTTATCCAGTCCCCCATGTATCGTCGGACATTTTGACCAGATATCTACAAATCAAGCTGACTATATCTGATTAAATTGATTTCGTCACATTTCTAAAACAAGAAGTAATTATTTATGATTCCGATAAATTTGTTTTTATTGGCCATGACAACTTATTTTAAAAGGAAAGGAGTTGCCTTTGACTTTTGAGTAAGATGTCGAATTTGTTTTTTATTTTCCTAAAAAAATTTACATTTTTCTTCAAAATTGTCTTTAAGTATGTACTATTATATTGTTTATAATGCGATATACATACGCCTAACCGCACTCGCTTGATGTCATCGCAGCTAAAATTCGTCCAGTTAGCCGGATAATATAATAAATGGATGACTATCTAAATGTAACCGGTGTTACATGCGTAAAATTGAGAATTAAAATTGTAACAGGTCTAAATAAATAAAAAATATTAATTTATGACCTAGAAAGAAAATCAAAGATTAAAGATAAAATAATTAAGTATGAAAATGCGAAATAAGTAATATGAGTGACACAAATGAAAACGAAAGCAATAAAATAACCAAAATTATTGACAAATTACGAAATGTAGCGCATCGATATATTTAAATTCCAGGAAAATAAAAATTCTGCAAAATCATTGTAAATCGATAGTATATATTTTGTTGTTGTAAACATATAGCACCATATATGTTGTTGTTGTAACCGTTAAATAAAAATTAGTATATAAGAACTACAAATTTTGTAGAAAAATTCATTCTGTTATCGACATTCTGTCATTCATTCTGTTAAAAGTAATTCGGTTAACAAAAGTCATCCAGTTAAACTCTGCAGAAATTAATATAATCTAAATAAAAAAAAAAGAAAGCAAAGAAATAATAAGAATAATTAATCTAATATAATCTGCGAAATAATAAAAGAATACCTAATTGTAAAGAGTAATTTGTAATCTAAAAATTGTATAATCTTGAACAATTAAATAACAAATAAAAGTATAAAAGTGAAAAGCTCCAGCGTTTAAACAACAATCAACAAGTAAGACCAAAAACAATTGTAAGTATAAATCAACCTACTAACATAATGGTACCGGTATTATTTAACATAACGGGCTAATTCCTGCATGACAAAGCAGGAAAGTAAGTGAAACAGGGCGTACGCCTCAGTAGCTTACTAACCACGCTGTTAAATAATTACCTATAGTCAACTAACGCAAACAATTCTCCTAAGTATGTACCTAACTAGTTAACTAACCCAACTAGTAAATGGTACAAAGGCTAATTTTACAAACCTATCAAAATTCCCATCAAATCATTTCAGTTACATTTACGAAATTAAAAATCAACTCTTAATTATAATCTTTATTGTCAGTACAATATATAGTACATATTATATTATTTGACATACTATATATGTATATATACCACCTTGATCAAAAAGTTCCCGGAATTTATTCAGAAAATTAAAAATACAAGTTTATTAATCTAAATCTATATTGTCCCCTTCAAAGTAATACCCATCGACTACAACACACTTATGCCAGCGCATGATCCAATCCTCGAAACATTTTTTATATTCGGTTTTCGGTATGTCCATCAGTGCTTCCTGCGATTTTTCCATTATTTCCTCGCGGCTGCTGAAACGCGTTCCCCGTAATGGTTTTTTAACTCGATTGAACAGAAAGAAGTCACAGGAAGCCAAATCAGGTGAATTCGGTGGCTGTTGGGTGGTATTTTTTGCATTTTTCGTCAAAAAATTACGAATAATGATGGCACTGTGCGACGGTGCGTTATCATGGTGCAAAATCCACGAGTTTTCTGCCCACAATTCTGGTCTCTTTCGGCGAATTGCTTCACGCAAACGTCTCATAACGCCTAAATAATACTCTTTGTTTACCGTCTGGCCTTCTGGCAAAAATTCATGATGCACTACACCGTTGTAATCCATGAAAACCGTGAGCATTGCCTTCTTTTTTGACTGAAAACGACGTGGTTTTTTTGGTCTCGGCTCATTTGGTAAACGCCATTCACTTGCCTGATGTCTGGATTGCGTGTCGTACTCATAAACCCATGTCTCGTCTCCAGTAATGATCCTTTTGATGAATGTGGAATCGGATTCAGCCTCGCAAATCATGTCTTTTGCGACGTCAACACGGTCTCTTTTTTGCATGAAATTGAGGTCTTTTGGCACCAACTTTGTTGCTACACGACGGAAACCCAAATCATTAACCAAAATGTCTTGGACGGATCCACAGGCAATGTTCAAGTTCTCCGCTATCTCTCTAATGGTTAATTTGCGGTTATTGATCAACATTTCTTTTACTTTATTAATGTTTTCGTCGGTTTTCGATGTCGATGGTCTGCCACTGCGTTCATCATCTTCGATTGACTCACGACCACTTTTAAACCGCTCGTGCCACTGGTAAACGACCGTTTTCTTTAGAGAATCGTTTCCGAAACACTTTTCCAACATTTCCAACGTTCGCGCACCATTAAATCCGTTTTTTACGCAAAATTTAATTTAGTTGTTGCAAATTTAAATCCATTTCTAAAATTGTAAATAATCGCCAACACACACAGAGATAGATGTACTCTTGACCACGTAATTTTTGCAAATGTCAAGAGATGACGCTACGATTTAGAGGGAATATCAACAACAGATGTACCAACTTAACAAAAAAACAGAGCTCAAATCGGAAAGATGGGAGCGCCACACGGTGGTTATTCCGGGGTCCTTTTTGATCAAGGTGCTATATATATGTATATATATATATATATATATATATATATATATATATATATATATATATATATATATATAAATATATATATATATATATATATATATATATATATATATATATATATATATATATATATATGTATATATATATATATATATATATATATATATATATATATATATATATATATTATATATATATATATATATATATATATATATATATAATATATATATATATATATATATATATATATATATATATATATATATATATATATATATATATTTATATATATATATATATATATATATATATATATATATATATATATATATATATATATATATATATATACATATATATATTAATATTTCATACAATTGGTTCGATTTGAAAAATCTCACATCTGGTATCGTTAGTCAGCTAACCAGTCCATAGTTGGTTGCAGAACCAACACACAGCATAATAACGGCACAATATACAACTCGTTCTATACAAACCAATAAAACAGAGCATTGGTACAAAGATAAAACAATCATAACGGTACAAGTAGATCAACCAAACGGAATATTGGCGCTGTAGAAATTCGCACCTGTAGCGATAGTTAGTTAAGAAATCGAAAGTCAGGTCAAACCAAATTGTGCAAATTAAGGTTGAAAAAACCTATTGTTCCAAATAAAATTCAAAAATCCTCTATTTAAAAAACCAAATTTAAATTTTTTTTTTGTGTGTGTGAATATATTATATAAGCAATAAATCAAAAATTATATGAACGACGAATTGGAATCACCATTCCACAATAAATCCAACAAAACATTACGATCACCACCGGCGCAAACCACCAACAGACGTGAACCATCACTGATAAGAGTCAACCGTACTCGAGCACAAAGCAAAAACACTGACAGCAGTGACGCGGAAAGTACACAAGAAAATTGCGATATACACACAAAAGCAGAGAAGAAACCAGCAAAGAAACCACCAGGTAATCCAACTAAAACGAAGCCTGGACAACCACGCAAAAATTACGATAAAGAAACACAGACTCTAACAAGTACCATTACGGATAGTTATACCCAGATATCACGAACAGAACACTGTAGGGAAACACAAACAGATCAAGAAAACATTATAAAAGTAGAGGACACAAACGGGAGAAACAACCAAAACAGAAAAAATCAACAAATTGTAACACAGACAGATAAAACAAGAAACATAGCGACGATAAAGGAAATTCAACAAAACATAGCATTTGTACCAGAATTCAATGGTATAAACGGTTTAGCACGATTTTTAGGCGCAGCGGATAGCGCGTACAGCATATTAGAGAACGACGAACAAAAGAAAATATTTGGACAATTAATAAAATTTAGATTAACAGGGGAAGCATACGCACGAATAGTTAACAGACAAATAGAAGACTATGAGACTTAAAAAAAAATATTAAATGGTATGTACACCAAAATTTGGACTCTAAACGAATTTGAAAGCAACTTCACAGATATAAGACAATCATACGGAGAAACGGTTAGAAATTTCGGGTACAGATTAAGTGACGCCTTAGAAAAATACAAAACCGGGTATAAAATAAAATACGAATTAATAGACTTAGACACAGCAATACAATCATTTAAACGAGGACTTAATAACACAATATTAAGAGAAAAAATCGAGACAAGTAAAGCAGCAAATGTAGACGAAATATAAAGCGAAACAGAAGCTATAGAAAGAACGCTAGTAATGACCACAGGATTAACCGCGATAAACACATCCCCAAACGAATTACAAAAACAAACTCGAATACAAAGACAGATAATATGTAATTACTGCCAGAAGCCAAATCACACGTATGACGTATGTAGAACTAGACTTAGGATACAGAATGGCACACCACTACAGATGGATGGACGAAATAACAGAATCCAGTTTCAAACCGCACCAAGTTATAACGAAAATTCACAACAAATTCACACAGCTAGCAATCAACAACGATATCAACAAAATAACCCTAGGTAGCACAATCAAACTGTACAACAGAGGAATTATACGTCATACAACCAACCAATGCAAAGGAATAATTACCAACCCAAATACTGTGAACATTGTAAGACGACAACAAGTCACACATTTGATGAATGCAGAAGCAAATATTTTACAAACAGAAACTACAACACAAGTGATCACCCTAGAGACAGGGGCATAGCGAGCAATAAGGAACTAGAGGAAAAATTCAACAAAATTAGGATAAGCCGGATCCAACCGCACCAACAAAAACCACAACCATTGCAAACCACATCGGAAAACTCCAACGGATCCAACCAGCTGTAGGGGAGCTGCCGCAGTTGGATCCAAATAAACACAAACGATTAACGCAGAACGAACAAGGACATTCTCTCCAAATGGGTAACATTCCAGCAATGTACCTAATTAACAAAAACAATCACTGTACAGAAAACCTCCAAGATTGCCGTGTCGACCGACTGAAAACAAAAAATTTTCAAGTTGACCGGAGCGACTTGGAACCGACAGACACAGACAGACGTTACACTAATCAAACAAAAGCCGTTGTCAACACCACGCAAAATAATCAAATAAAAGCTGTTACCAGCCCAACGCAAAATAGTCAAATAAAACCCGTTGCCAGCCCAACGCCAAATAATCAAATAAAAGCCGTTGCCAACACAACGCAAGATAATCAAATAAAAGCCGTTGCCAAGCCAACGCAGAAAACAAAAACCGTCGCCAGACCGACAAATCTACATAAAAAAATGGAAGAAGTAAGGCAATCGGAGGACCATTGTTACGACTGGCATACGTCTCCACTTGAAACAGGGAAAAGATTTTTGCGAAGATCCCAAACGCTCAAATAATTTAAATTTTTTTGTAGTTATAAAATACCATGACCACCAGGGTGTTATATTTATGCTCGATGATTTTATGATTTCCGAATTTAAATTTAATATTCCCTCCGATTGTTATCTAAACATATTTTAAATTTTTTTGCATTTACTTGTTTTCTATATTGTTATGTACAAGCATATATATATCTCTTGCGAGTTGGTGTGTGTACATGTATTATGTAGTATGAGATGGAATATTTGCGTTATTAAAATGTTCAATCTGTAATATTCTATTTTTCTTTCTGGTATCATTGGCTTAAATTAACGCGTGATATTTGCTCTGAGTGGGGATAGAACCGATCGGTGTATTAGACATGAATCCGATGCGGCCGCACAGATAAGTATGTACATATGTTCGTCGTCGTTGTTCGTCTTATTCGTTGTATTTGTGTACATAAAAAAACAAATGTCAATAAAGATTTTACAATAATAAAAAATAAAAAAAAAATAAAAATGATGAACGATGTGCACAAATACAACGAATGGGACGAACAGCGATGCGAAGTGCAAAATAGAGGGGGAAAAAATTGACTGATTTTTTTGTTTTTGATAAAAAAAGAAAAGAAAATATTTAGTCTAGTTTTGAATTTTGAGACAAAAGTCTAGTTTTGATTTTGGTAAAAAATTGGTTGATTTTATGTATTTCCATTTTTTTTCCGTTTCTTGATAAAGAACTTGAGTACATATTAAAAATACCTAAATTAAAGTAAAATATATGTGATATAATAACTAAATAAATTAAGAGTATTTGAATTAAATAAAAAAATAACAATAATAATAAATTAATTAGAAGTATGTTATCTGATAAATAAAAATTTGTTAACTACTGAATAAATAAATAAAAAAAAAAATTGTTAAAATTAGTGTGTGCAGTCATATGTATTTTTTAGGTTCTTAAATACCAATGGGCACATGGATATTTTTTTTTTGCAATTGTTTAAAGCGGGTGGCTTATGATTATTTTTAAGTTCTGGTTGTGATAAATAAAAGACAAATTATATATTATTCTGAGTATAAATTGAAAGTTAGTTCATAGATAGTGTAACTAAATAAAAATAAAAAACAATATAATTGTATTCATCTAAGTTATATTGTATGAAAACAAAAAAGAAAAAAAAAATATAAAAATGTTAAACAAATGTTCTAAATAAATGCGTTTGATTAGTTCGCTAAAGAAGAAAACCAATTTTTTTGTGATCGCTTTTACATTAACCGTTTGATAACTTTGTGCAGTATTGTGTCCATTGTTGGATTTTGTGAGATTGTGGCCGTATTCCCGCCCGTGGAGGCAGGGCATCCATATTGAGGGGGATCCTGCGTCGGCACTGTTTGCAGTGTGGTCGGACGGGCCATAAGAAAAGGTACCAAAATTTAGGAGGAAAACCAACTGTAAATTTCTGCAATTTTGTTGTAACAGTTAGTTTTCCCCCAAGTATTTTCTTTTTATTATATGTTTGTTTGGCGGTCGTATCGTCGATTTGTGGTGATGCATCGATTTGGGTGAAAACCTCACTCAGAGCAAATTATTGTCAAGTTATTTTTTTTTCTCCGTCGTTTTGAGTGATTGCGTTTGAAATTTCCGCTGTTTTTCTTCTTTTTACTTCGCTTCTGCTCGGTTGTCCGTTTTTGGGTGTGGTTCGACCCCATAACGGTTCATTTCTTTCAGGTATTTTTGTGTTTTCCTTAATTTTCTTAAAACAGTGATAGTGAAAGTGAAATTTAACATTAACGTAGAATCAGTTTTAACGTAATTTATCTTGCTTAATTTTAAATTTTTCTCTTTTACCGTAACCAAAAAATTTTTTCTTTGAATTTCTTACTGTAGTGTGCTACGCCGCACCACGTGCGTGTAAACAAATAATTGATCGAGTGATGTGAGGTGTGGTCATGTGAAGGGTCGGCTTTTTCCACCCTTTTCCGTGCGTGCCGTTCGTTCCTCCAGGACAGGCTGTGCTGGAGGGCGGCACGCCATATGAGTTGATCGCGTCGGGGTGACGGTCTCCGTTCCGGGGGATTGTCGCTGGGATTGTCATGCGGGCGTCCTTCCCTCATAGTGGCATCGGTGGCCGTCGCGACTGGGAAACAGCATCCCAGTAGGCGGGCCGATGAGGGGAGGCCCGTGTGGCAGTCACGGCGGTGATCGCCTGGGATTGAGACGGTCACTCCGGATCGATCACTCCCAGCTTATCATTTTCTTTTTGCCGCTGAGGCCGTGGCAATTTAATTTTAATTTCCATTTACCCCTCTAATTTTGTTCTTCATGCGGTTATTCAAGCATGGGAAATATGTCTGAAAACCCCCACGTCGCACCGTGAGCTCTAGCCAGCTACTATACCGCATCAGACCGCTATTCTCATGTCTGTTAACGTAATCCCTTGTGGGGTTACGTTACACCATCATAAACAACTTAACATAGAGGATGTGATGAGTAAGATTTCAAAGGTAAAAGCAACTTCAATAAGCGTTATTGTGCTAATCTTGAATTTATTATTCTTGCACATGAAGTTAACAAGTTTAGATTGGGGAATAAAGCAATACACAGCAACAAAAAACGCAATTGTAAAAGTAAAATCAAGAGTCAACGAAGTAACGAAACGAGCAGTCATAGAAGCAAAAAAACTAATTAGAAGCTTACGCAAAGTAAGAATCAAGAGAAACAAGAAATTATCCAACCAAAAAGAAAGCTTAGAGGAAGGAAATACACTAAAAGAATTATTTTATCCAGAAACAGAAAGCAGACTCACACAAATAAATTTAATGTCGAGATTTAAAACTAATAGTGATACGATCAAACCAAAAATAAACATCAAATCACCTCATTTACTATTCGATTCAGGAGCCGAGGTGTCTTTGCTAAAAAGTGAAATAGTCGCAGGATTAGTAGTCGATGAAACAGAAATTCTTAAACTGTCAGGTGGCTATAGGATTAGAAATAGAATTTGAAAACGATTTTAGAATATCCCATAAAATGCATGTTGTATCGAATGACTTTCCAATTAGAGAAGACGGAGTGATAGGTTGTGAATTTTTTGAGAAGCACAAAGCAGATATAAAATATAGCTCAAACAATATACAAATAGGAACAAGACAAATACCGTTCTCAAACAGAACCGTAAATTCAATAACACTTCCTGCCCGGAGTGAAACCATTATAGAAGTAAAAACGACAACGAATCAAACATGTATATGCAAAGCATCTGAAATAGAAACAGGAGTATTTATACCACACATGTTAGTACAACCTGTGAATAACAAAGTAAAAATCCTAGTAGCAAATACCTTAAACCAAAATACCCAATTACATAATATACAACCAATTTTTGAACCATGGAAACCAACAATCCCAAATAGAGACAAATTCAATGACCCAGAAGAAAACTTAAGTATACTAATGTTATGCATAGAGTATCAAGACATATTTTACTTAGAAGGTGACAAATTAACAAGTATAAAAGGCGTACAACACGAAACTAACTTATTTACAGACTCAAAACCAGTGCACGTAAAAACGTATAGACTTCCACGAAATCACAAAGATGAAATAAACAGACAAGTTCAAGAAATGTTAGACTGTGACAGAATTAAACCAAGCATTAGTCCATTTAACAGTCCATTGTTGGCTGTTCCCAAAAAACCAGATAAGGATGGCAAACCAAAATGGCGAGTCATTGTTGACTTCAGAAAACTGAATGAGATCACAATCGGTGACTCAGTTCCATTACCAAATATAAATGTTATTCTCGATCAACTTGGGCACGCCCAATACTTTTCAACTCTTGATATGGCAAGTGGATATCATCAAATCGAGATGAATCCAAAAGATTCTCATAAAACCGCTTTCAGTACCGACTACGGGCATTTCGAATTCACCCGTATGCCATTCGGTTTAAAGAATTCACAAGCAACATTCCAAAGGGATATAAATAATATTTTACGAAGTTTTCAAGGCGTAAGAGGTTTCATCTATCTCGATGATGTGATAGTTTACGGTAAAAATTTAAAAGATCACAACGCAAAATTGTTAGAAGTATTTGATATATGCCGAAAAAGCAATTTAAAATTACAGAGTACTAAATGCCAATTCTTGAAAAAGGAAATTACATTTTTAGGACATTTAATTACACCCGAAGGGTTAAAACCCAACCCCAATACCGTATAAGCTGTACAAGACTTCCCACAACCCAAAAACGTGTGCGAGACACAATCATTTTTAGGTCTTGCAAATAATTATCGAAGATTTATTCCTAATTTCTCACTGATCGCCGAACCATTGGTAAACCTGACCAGAAAAGGTACAGATTTTATATTTTCAGAAGATTGCCAGAACGCAATGAATACATTAAAACTCAAATTGACAAGCCAGCCATTATTAAAATATCCAGACATGACAAAACCATTTATTATAACGACAGACGCTAGCGATTACAGTTTAGGGGCTGTTCTATCACAAAGGTATCCACAAGGGGAATTCCCGATAGCATACGCCAGTAGAGCATTAGGTAAATCCGAGAGGAATTACTCGACAATAGAGAAAGAAATGTTAACTATCTATTGGGCAGTTAATAACTTCAGACCATACCTTTACGGTAAAAAATTTACAATAATAAATAACAGACCATAAACCTTTAACAAGTAACACAACCAAAATCCCAAACAGAATCTTAAAATGGAACTTAAAATTATCCGAATAATTTCGAGATACTACATAAATCCGGTAAACTAAACACAAAAGCCGACGCACTAAGTAGGATAAGACATAATACAGTATTAGCAATAACCAGACAGCAAAGCAGAAATATCCAAGAAACAGAAACAGCAGATGAAAATAAAAACAAGGACAAACCAAGCATAGACAGAGGAGTCAGAACAAATCGACATTAGAAACAAACAGATCACACCCAAAGTAGAAATAGTGTTAGATTATAGGAAAAGACAGCAAATACTAGAAGAATATCACAATTTACCACAATTTAGGAGGTCATGCAGGAACATGGAGAACGTACAAACGAATCAAATTATTATACTATTGGCCTCCCTAACATTTTGACAGACATAAATCGCTTTATTAGGAAATGTCACCTATGTAGGAAAAACAAAAACAAGAGCACCACTCCAAATTACAACTACTTCGGAGTATCCTTTCCAAAGAGTAGCATTCGATATAGTAGGCCCGTTACCTACAACAGTTTCAGGTAATAACTACATGGTATTCTCACATTTCAAGACGATTTGTCAAAATTCTCGGGAGCGATACCCATCCCCAACCAAAACGCAAATACGGTAGCAAAAGCTCTTTGCGAAAATTTTATTACCAAACACGGCATCCCAGAGAAAATCCTCACTGACCAGGGAAGCAATTTCATGAGTAAAACCTTCAAGGAAGTGTGAATATTACTAAAACTAAAACATTTAAATACAACATCATATCACCCTGAAACAAATGGGGCATTAGAAAAAACCCACAATACATTAAAAGAATATTTAAGATCCTTCACGAATGTAGATAAGAACAATTAGGATGAAATGTGCCATTATGCCATGTTTGTATATAACACTACCCCGCATTGCGCTACACAGTTCACTCCACACGAGTTAGTCCGTGGAAAAACAGCACTGATACCCACTGCAGTAAAGAAAGAACCAGAACCGACATACAATTACGATGACTATGTAGCCGAATTAAAAGCGAGACTAAGGCTAGCACAAGCAGTCGATCGACAAAAATTGATACAGAGGGAACACGCAACAAAAGCTGAATACGATAAAAGAACGAATAACATGAACATACAAGTAGACGACCTAGTCTGGCTAAGAAACGACATGAGGAGAAACAAGCAAGATCCATTATGGCTAGGACCATATAGAATAATAAGCATTGACTCACCAGTAAATTCTACAATACAGATAAACAAAAGAAGAGTAAGAGTGCATAATAATAGACTAATTAAGCACTCAACACAGTAAAACAGACAATAACCACAAGCAAACAACATAAATAACATAACGCAACACTAACAGAATACTAGTTACGGTATTAGCAGAATCTTGAAAACTTACCAGAATATTGGCCATCAATGGTAAAACAGCACTGGAATTTAGAGTTTCTTTTCTCTTAACCTTCAGGTGACGATGAAACAGAGCACGAAGAGGAAAATCTCTATAGAAGAATATAGGAAAAGAACAGAAGTAGAAGAACAGCAAACAGTGAAACTGGACAGTAAGCGAGAAAGAGGAGTAGTAGAAAAGAAATTAAAGCACAAACTGAAAGAGCTAAAAAGGATCGAAGCGATCTGCTGCAAGGAAAAGGATGGAATCAGAATCCGGAAAATAATTGAAGAAACCAGAAAGCAATTTAAGGAATTGCGTAAGGCAAAAGAAGAAAGGAGAAAGGCAGGACAGAAGAAGGAAAAATAAGAAGCAAATTTGTAAAAGAAAAAATTTTTTTTTTTAGTCTCCTAATAATAAAGCAAAATAAAAATGTTATAACACAAGTATTTTAATAAGCCCAACATACATGACCCACAATGCCCTAGCAATAAGAAACATATTTAGTAGAGTAGCTTTAGGAACAGAACATTGATAGTAAACTAACAAAAACTATATCTCATAGAAATAAAATGAGCAGACAAGGCACAGGAAGAGCGGGATCCCAAAGCAGAGAGCAACCCCATGCGCTAACAGACAAAGATGCCCTACCCCACAACGACGATCCAATATGGATTACCATTGATAAGATGACGAAACAGACAAAGGAGGAAAAAGCAGCAGCAGATAGGAGGCGGCAAGAAGAGGTAGATGAAAAATGGAAAATGTTCGAAGAAGGTTTCAGAGGTATCGAACGGGTGTACGATGAAGATTACGTTAAGAATAGGTCAACTAGACGAAAGAAAATGGACGAACTCTGGATGAGAATACGAGCACCGCAATTATTAGCATTAGTGGAACGTAATTAGTAGAAAGTTAATGTAAAAAAAAAAAAATATTTTTTAGACATATAGAACCATCAGAGCCTAATCTAGTACAAGATAGGTGAATCTCAGAGTAATCTAGAGATGTAAAATTCTGAACTCAAATAAATACATAATTATTGTACCACAAACCATGCGTAGCATTTTAGTAACAAGACCAAACAAACAAAAATCACTGGGTGTGTGTTATTCTGTGCTGAGTGTTAGTCGTATAGTGATCGTAATAACTGTGTGGTGTAATCCTTTGTGATTGTGAGCGATTGTGATTTCTAATGGAGAAGTGCCATGATTGCGGTTCGACTACAAAAGAACTTTACTTTTGTTGTGTTGCTTGTGATAAAGCAATTGATTTTAAATGTCTTGGCATTAAAAATAAGACAACTTTTGAGTTGATTGTTCGAAGAATATAGAATATAGGAAAAGAACAGAAGTAGAAGAACAGCAAACAGTGAAACTGGACAGTAAGCGAGAAAGAGGAGGAGTAGAAAAGAAATTAAAGCACAAACTGAAAGAGCTAAAAAGGATCGAAGCGATCTGCTGCAAGGAAAAGGATGGAATCAGAATCCGGAAAATAATTGAAGAAACCAGAAAGCAATTTAAGGGATTGCGTAAGGCAAAAGAAGAAAGGAGAAAGGCAGGACAGAAGAAGGAAAAATAAGAAGCAAATTTGTAAAAGAAAAAAATTTTTTTTTGAGTCTCCTAATAATAAAGCAAAATAAAAATATTATAACACAAGTATTTTAATAAGCCCAACATACATGACCCACAATGCCCTAGCAATAAGAAACATATTTAGTAGAGTAGCTTTAGGAACAGAACATTGATAGTAAACTAACAAAAACTATATCTCATAGAAATAAAATGAGCAGACAAGGCACAGGAAGAGCGGGATCCCAAAGCAGAGAGCAACCCCATGCGCTAACAGACAAAGATGCCCTACCCCACAACGACGATCCAATATGGATTACCATTGATAAGATGACGAAACAGACAAAGGAGGAAAAAGCAGCAGCAGATAGGAGGCGGCAAGAAGAGGTAGATGAAAAATGGAAAATGTTCGAAGAAGGTTTCAGAGGTATCGAACGGGTGTACGATGAAGATTACGTTAAGAATAGGTCAACTAGACGAAAGAAAATGGACGAACTCTGGATGAGAATACGAGCACCGCAATTATTAGCATTAGTGGAACGTAATTAGTAGAAAGTTAATGTAAAAAAAAAAAAATATTTTTTAGACATATAGAACCATCAGAGCCTAATCTAGTACAAGATAGGTGAATCTCAGAGTAATCTAGAGATGTAAAATTCTGAACTCAAATAAATACATAATTATTGTACCACAAACCATGCGTAGCATTTTAGTAACAAGACCAAACAAACAAAAATCACTGGGTGTGTGTTATTCTGTGCTGAGTGTTAGTCGTATAGTGATCGTAATAACTGTGTGGTGTAATCCTTTGTGATTGTGAGCGATTGTGATTTCTAATGGAGAAGTGCCATGATTGCGGTTCGACTACAAAAGAACTTTACTTTTGTTGTGTTGCTTGTGATAAAGCAATTGATTTTAAATGTCTTGGCATTAAAAATAAGACAACTTTTGAGTTGATTGTTCGAAGAATATAGAATATAGGAAAAGAACAGAAGTAGAAGAACAGCAAACAGTGAAACTGGACAGTAAGCGAGAAAGAGGAGGAGTAGAAAAGAAATTAAAGCACAAACTGAAAGAGCTAAAAAGGATCGAAGCGATCTGCTGCAAGGAAAAGGATGGAATCAGAATCCGGAAAATAATTGAAGAAACCAGAAAGCAATTTAAGGGATTGCGTAAGGCAAAAGAAGAAAGGAGAAAGGCAGGACAGAAGAAGGAAAAATAAGAAGCAAATTTGTAAAAGAAAAAAATTTTTTTTTGAGTCTCCTAATAATAAAGCAAAATAAAAATATTATAACACAAGTATTTTAATAAGCCCAACATACATGACCCACAATGCCCTAGCAATAAGAAACATATTTAGTAGAGTAGCTTTAGGAACAGAACATTGATAGTAAACTAACAAAAACTATATCTCATAGAAATAAAATGAGCAGACAAGGCACATGAAGAGCGGGATCCCAAAGCAGAGAGCAACCCCATGCGCTAACAGACAAAGATGCCCTACCCCACAACGACGATCCAATATGGATTACCATTGATAAGATGACGAAACAGACAAAGGAGGAAAAAGCAGCAGCAGATAGGAGGCGGCAAGAAGAGGTAGATGAAAAATGGAAAATGTTCGAAGAAGGTTTCAGAGGTATCGAACGGGTGTACGATGAAGATTACGTTAAGAATAGGTCAACTAGACGAAAGAAAATGGACGAACTCTGGATGAGAATACGAGCACCGCAATTATTAGCATTAGTGGAACGTAATTAGTAGAAAGTTAATGTAAAAAAAAAAAAAATATTTTTTAGACATATAGAACCATCAGAGCCTAATCTAGTACAAGATAGGTGAATCTCAGAGTAATCTAGAGATGTAAAATTCTGAACTCAAATAAATACATAATTATTGTACCACAAACCATGCGTAGCATTTTAGTAACAAGACCAAACAAACAAAAATCACTGGGTGTGTGTTATTCTGTGCTGAGTGTTAGTCGTATAGTGATCGTAATAACTGTGTGGTGTAATCCTTTGTGATTGTGAGCGATTGTGATTTCTAATGGAGAAGTGCCATGATTGCGGTTCGACTACAAAAGAACTTTACTTTTGTTGTGTTGCTTGTGATAAAGCAATTGATTTTAAATGTCTTGGCATTAAAAGTAAGACAACTTTTGAGTTGATTGTTCGAAGAATATAGAATATAGGAAAAGAACAGAAGTAGAAGAACAGCAAACAGTGAAACTGGACAGTAAGCGAGAAAGAGGAGGAGTAGAAAAGAAATTAAAGCACAAACTGAAAGAGCTAAAAAGGATCGAAGCGATCTGCTGCAAGGAAAAGGATGGAATCAGAATCCGGAAAATAATTGAAGAAACCAGAAAGCAATTTAAGGAATTGCGTAAGGCAAAAGAAGAAAGGAGAAAGGCAGGACAGAAGAAGGAAAAATAAGAAGCAAATTTGTAAAAGAAAAAATTTTTTTTTTGAGTCTCCTAATAATAAAGCAAAATAAAAATATTATAACACAAGTATTTTAATAAGCCCAACATACATGACCCACAATGCCCTAGCAATAAGAAACATATTTAGTAGAGTAGCTTTAGGAACAGAACATTGATAGTAAACTAACAAAAACTATATCTCATGGCACAGGAAGAGCGGGATCCCAAAGCAGAGAGCAACCCCATGCGCTAACAGACAAAGATGCCCTACCCCACAACGACGATCCAATATGGATTACCATTGATAAGATGACGAAACAGACAAAGGAGGAAAAAGCAGCAGCAGATAGGAGGCGGCAAGAAGAGGTAGATGAAAAATGGAAAATGTTCGAAGAAGGTTTCAGAGGTATCGAACGGGTGTACGATGAAGATTACGTTAAGAATAGGTCAACTAGACGAAAGAAAATGGACGAACTCTGGATGAGAATACGAGCACCGCAATTATTAGCATTAGTGGAACGTAATTAGTAGAAAGTTAATGTAAAAAAAAAAAAATATTTTTTAGACATATAGAACCATCAGAGCCTAATCTAGTACAAGATAGGTGAATCTCAGAGTAATCTAGAGATGTAAAATTCTGAACTCAAATAAATACATAATTATTGTACCACAAACCATGCGTAGCATTTTAGTAACAAGACCAAACAAACAAAAATCACTGGGTGTGTGTTATTCTGTGCTGAGTGTTAGTCGTATAGTGATCGTAATAACTGTGTGGTGTAATCCTTTGTGATTGTGAGCGATTGTGATTTCTAATGGAGAAGTGCCATGATTGCGGTTCGACTACAAAAGAACTTTACTTTTGTTGTGTTGCTTGTGATAAAGCAATTGATTTTAAATGTCTTGGCATTAAAAATAAGACAACTTTTGAGTTGATTGTTCGAAGAATATAGAATATAGGAAAAGAACAGAAGTAGAAGAACAGCAAACAGTGAAACTGGACAGTAAGCGAGAAAGAGGAGGAGTAGAAAAGAAATTAAAGCACAAACTGAAAGAGCTAAAAAGGATCGAAGCGATCTGCTGCAAGGAAAAGGATGGAATCAGAATCCGGAAAATAATTGAAGAAACCAGAAAGCAATTTAAGGGATTGCGTAAGGCAAAAGAAGAAAGGAGAAAGGCAGGACAGAAGAAGGAAAAATAAGAAGCAAATTTGTAAAAGAAAAAAATTTTTTTTTGAGTCTCCTAATAATAAAGCAAAATAAAAATATTATAACACAAGTATTTTAATAAGCCCAACATACATGACCCACAATGCCCTAGCAATAAGAAACATATTTAGTAGAGTAGCTTTAGGAACAGAACATTGATAGTAAACTAACAAAAACTATATCTCATAGAAATAAAATGAGCAGACAAGGCACAGGAAGAGCGGGATCCCAAAGCAGAGAGCAACCCCATGCGCTAACAGACAAAGATGCCCTACCCCACAACGACGATCCAATATGGATTACCATTGATAAGATGACGAAACAGACAAAGGAGGAAAAAGCAGCAGCAGATAGGAGGCGGCAAGAAGAGGTAGATGAAAAATGGAAAATGTTCGAAGAAGGTTTCAGAGGTATCGAACGGGTGTACGATGAAGATTACGTTAAGAATAGGTCAACTAGACGAAAGAAAATGGACGAACTCTGGATGAGAATACGAGCACCGCAATTATTAGCATTAGTGGAACGTAATTAGTAGAAAGTTAATGTAAAAAAAAAAAATATTTTTTAGACATATAGAACCATCAGAGCCTAATCTAGTACAAGATAGGTGAATCTCAGAGTAATCTAGAGATGTAAAATTCTGAACTCAAATAAATACATAATTATTGTACCACAAACCATGCGTAGCATTTTAGTAACAAGACCAAACAAACAAAAATCACTGGGTGTGTGTTATTCTGTGCTGAGTGTTAGTCGTATAGTGATCGTAATAACTGTGTGGTGTAATCCTTTGTGATTGTGAGCGATTGTGATTTCTAATGGAGAAGTGCCATGATTGCGGTTCGACTACAAAAGAACTTTACTTTTGTTGTGTTGCTTGTGATAAAGCAATTGATTTTAAATGTCTTGGCATTAAAAGTAAGACAACTTTTGAGTTGATTGTTCGAAGAATATAGAATATAGGAAAAGAACAGAAGTAGAAGAACAGCAAACAGTGAAACTGGACAGTAAGCGAGAAAGAGGAGGAGTAGAAAAGAAATTAAAGCACAAACTGAAAGAGCTAAAAAGGATCGAAGCGATCTGCTGCAAGGAAAAGGATGGAATCAGAATCCGGAAAATAATTGAAGAAACCAGAAAGCAATTTAAGGAATTGCGTAAGGCAAAAGAAGAAAGGAGAAAGGCAGGACAGAAGAAGGAAAAATAAGAAGCAAATTTGTAAAAGAAAAAATTTTTTTTTTGAGTCTCCTAATAATAAAGCAAAATAAAAATATTATAACACAAGTATTTTAATAAGCCCAACATACATGACCCACAATGCCCTAGCAATAAGAAACATATTTAGTAGAGTAGCTTTAGGAATAGAACATTGATAGTAAACTAACAAAAACTATATCTCATAGAAATAAAATGAGCAGACAAGGCACAGGAAGAGCGGGATCCCAAAGCAGAGAGCAACCCCATGCGCTAACAGACAAAGATGCCCTACCCCACAACGACGATCCAATATGGATTAACATTGATAAGATGACGAAACAGACAAAGGAGGAAAAAGCAGCAGCAGATAGGAGGCGGCAAGAAGAGGTAGATGAAAAATGGAAAATGTTCGAAGAAGGTTTCAGAGGTATCGAACGGGTGTACGATGAAGATTACGTTAAGAATAGGTCAACTAGACGAAAGAAAATGGACGAACTCTGGATGAGAATACGAGCACCGCAATTATTAGCATTAGTGGAACGTAATTAGTAGAAAGTTAATGTAAAAAAAAAAAAATATTTTTTAGACATATAGAACCATCAGAGCCTAATCTAGTACAAGATAGGTGAATCTCAGAGTAATCTAGAGATGTAAAATTCTGAACTCAAATAAATACATAATTATTGTACCACAAACCATGCGTAGCATTTTAGTAACAAGACCAAACAAACAAAAATCACTGGGTGTGTGTTATTCTGTGCTGAGTGTTAGTCGTATAGTGATCGTAATAACTGTGTGGTGTAATCCTTTGTGATTGTGAGCGATTGTGATTTCTAATGGAGAAGTGCCATGATTGCGGTTCGACTACAAAAGAACTTTACTTTTGTTGTGTTGCTTGTGATAAAGCAATTGATTTTAAATGTCTTGGCATTAAAAATAAGACAACTTTTGAGTTGATTGTTCGAAGAATATAGAATATAGGAAAAGAACAGAAGTAGAAGAACAGCAAACAGTGAAACTGGACAGTAAGCGAGAAAGAGGAGGAGTAGAAAAGAAATTAAAGCACAAACTGAAAGAGCTAAAAAGGATCGAAGCGATCTGCTGCAAGGAAAAGGATGGAATCAGAATCCGGAAAATAATTGAAGAAACCAGAAAGCAATTTAAGGGATTGCGTAAGGCAAAAGAAGAAAGGAGAAAGGCAGGACAGAAGAAGGAAAAATAAGAAGCAAATTTGTAAAAGAAAAAAATTTTTTTTTGAGTCTCCTAATAATAAAGCAAAATAAAAATATTATAACACAAGTATTTTAATAAGCCCAACATACATGACCCACAATGCCCTAGCAATAAGAAACATATTTAGTAGAGTAGCTTTAGGAACAGAACATTGATAGTAAACTAACAAAAACTATATCTCATAGAAATAAAATGAGCAGACAAGGCACAGGAAGAGCGGGATCCCAAAGCAGAGAGCAACCCCATGCGCTAACAGACAAAGATGCCCTACCCCACAACGACGATCCAATATGGATTACCATTGATAAGATGACGAAACAGACAAAGGAGGAAAAAGCAGCAGCAGATAGGAGGCGGCAAGAAGAGGTAGATGAAAAATGGAAAATGTTCGAAGAAGGTTTCAGAGGTATCGAACGGGTGTACGATGAAGATTACGTTAAGAATAGGTCAACTAGACGAAAGAAAATGGACGAACTCTGGATGAGAATACGAGCACCGCAATTATTAGCATTAGTGGAACGTAATTAGTAGAAAGTTAATGTAAAAAAAAAAAAAATATTTTTTAGACATATAGAACCATCAGAGCCTAATCTAGTACAAGATAGGTGAATCTCAGAGTAATCTAGAGATGTAAAATTCTGAACTCAAATAAATACATAATTATTGTACCACAAACCATGCGTAGCATTTTAGTAACAAGACCAAACAAACAAAAATCACTGGGTGTGTGTTATTCTGTGCTGAGTGTTAGTCGTATAGTGATCGTAATAACTGTGTGGTGTAATCCTTTGTGATTGTGAGCGATTGTGATTTCTAATGGAGAAGTGCCATGATTGCGGTTCGACTACAAAAGAACTTTACTTTTGTTGTGTTGCTTGTGATAAAGCAATTGATTTTAAATGTCTTGGCATTAAAAGTAAGACAACTTTTGAGTTGATTGTTCGAAGAATATAGAATATAGGAAAAGAACAGAAGTAGAAGAACAGCAAACAGTGAAACTGGACAGTAAGCGAGAAAGAGGAGGAGTAGAAAAGAAATTAAAGCACAAACTGAAAGAGCTAAAAAGGATCGAAGCGATCTGCTGCAAGGAAAAGGATGGAATCAGAATCCGGAAAATAATTGAAGAAACCAGAAAGCAATTTAAGGAATTGCGTAAGGCAAAAGAAGAAAGGAGAAAGGCAGGACAGAAGAAGGAAAAATAAGAAGCAAATTTGTAAAAGAAAAAATTTTTTTTTTGAGTCTCCTAATAATAAAGCAAAATAAAAATATTATAACACAAGTATTTTAATAAGCCCAACATACATGACCCACAATGCCCTAGCAATAAGAAACATATTTAGTAGAGTAGCTTTAGGAACAGAACATTGATAGTAAACTAACAAAAACTATATCTCATGGCACAGGAAGAGCGGGATCCCAAAGCAGAGAGCAACCCCATGCGCTAACAGACAAAGATGCCCTACCCCACAACGACGATCCAATATGGATTACCATTGATAAGATGACGAAACAGACAAAGGAGGAAAAAGCAGCAGCAGATAGGAGGCGGCAAGAAGAGGTAGATGAAAAATGGAAAATGTTCGAAGAAGGTTTCAGAGGTATCGAACGGGTGTACGATGAAGATTACGTTAAGAATAGGTCAACTAGACGAAAGAAAATGGACGAACTCTGGATGAGAATACGAGCACCGCAATTATTAGCATTAGTGGAACGTAATTAGTAGAAAGTTAATGTAAAAAAAAAAAAATATTTTTTAGACATATAGAACCATCAGAGCCTAATCTAGTACAAGATAGGTGAATCTCAGAGTAATCTAGAGATGTAAAATTCTGAACTCAAATAAATACATAATTATTGTACCACAAACCATGCGTAGCATTTTAGTAACAAGACCAAACAAACAAAAATCACTGGGTGTGTGTTATTCTGTGCTGAGTGTTAGTCGTATAGTGATCGTAATAACTGTGTGGTGTAATCCTTTGTGATTGTGAGCGATTGTGATTTCTAATGGAGAAGTGCCATGATTGCGGTTCGACTACAAAAGAACTTTACTTTTGTTGTGTTGCTTGTGATAAAGCAATTGATTTTAAATGTCTTGGCATTAAAAATAAGACAACTTTTGAGTTGATTGTTCGAAGAATATAGAATATAGGAAAAGAACAGAAGTAGAAGAACAGCAAACAGTGAAACTGGACAGTAAGCGAGAAAGAGGAGGAGTAGAAAAGAAATTAAAGCACAAACTGAAAGAGCTAAAAAGGATCGAAGCGATCTGCTGCAAGGAAAAGGATGGAATCAGAATCCGGAAAATAATTGAAGAAACCAGAAAGCAATTTAAGGGATTGCGTAAGGCAAAAGAAGAAAGGAGAAAGGCAGGACAGAAGAAGGAAAAATAAGAAGCAAATTTGTAAAAGAAAAAAATTTTTTTTTGAGTCTCCTAATAATAAAGCAAAATAAAAATATTATAACACAAGTATTTTAATAAGCCCAACATACATGACCCACAATGCCCTAGCAATAAGAAACATATTTAGTAGAGTAGCTTTAGGAACAGAACATTGATAGTAAACTAACAAAAACTATATCTCATAGAAATAAAATGAGCAGACAAGGCACAGGAAGAGCGGGATCCCAAAGCAGAGAGCAACCCCATGCGCTAACAGACAAAGATGCCCTACCCCACAACGACGATCCAATATGGATTACCATTGATAAGATGACGAAACAGACAAAGGAGGAAAAAGCAGCAGCAGATAGGAGGCGGCAAGAAGAGGTAGATGAAAAATGGAAAATGTTCGAAGAAGGTTTCAGAGGTATCGAACGGGTGTACGATGAAGATTACGTTAAGAATAGGTCAACTAGACGAAAGAAAATGGACGAACTCTGGATGAGAATACGAGCACCGCAATTATTAGCATTAGTGGAACGTAATTAGTAGAAAGTTAATGTAAAAAAAAAAAATATTTTTTAGACATATAGAACCATCAGAGCCTAATCTAGTACAAGATAGGTGAATCTCAGAGTAATCTAGAGATGTAAAATTCTGAACTCAAATAAATACATAATTATTGTACCACAAACCATGCGTAGCATTTTAGTAACAAGACCAAACAAACAAAAATCACTGGGTGTGTGTTATTCTGTGCTGAGTGTTAGTCGTATAGTGATCGTAATAACTGTGTGGTGTAATCCTTTGTGATTGTGAGCGATTGTGATTTCTAATGGAGAAGTGCCATGATTGCGGTTCGACTACAAAAGAACTTTACTTTTGTTGTGTTGCTTGTGATAAAGCAATTGATTTTAAATGTCTTGGCATTAAAAGTAAGACAACTTTTGAGTTGATTGTTCGAAGAATATAGAATATAGGAAAAGAACAGAAGTAGAAGAACAGCAAACAGTGAAACTGGACAGTAAGCGAGAAAGAGGAGGAGTAGAAAAGAAATTAAAGCACAAACTGAAAGAGCTAAAAAGGATCGAAGCGATCTGCTGCAAGGAAAAGGATGGAATCAGAATCCGGAAAATAATTGAAGAAACCAGAAAGCAATTTAAGGAATTGCGTAAGGCAAAAGAAGAAAGGAGAAAGGCAGGACAGAAGAAGGAAAAATAAGAAGCAAATTTGTAAAAGAAAAAATTTTTTTTTTGAGTCTCCTAATAATAAAGCAAAATAAAAATATTATAACACAAGTATTTTAATAAGCCCAACATACATGACCCACAATGCCCTAGCAATAAGAAACATATTTAGTAGAGTAGCTTTAGGAATAGAACATTGATAGTAAACTAACAAAAACTATATCTCATAGAAATAAAATGAGCAGACAAGGCACAGGAAGAGCGGGATCCCAAAGCAGAGAGCAACCCCATGCGCTAACAGACAAAGATGCCCTACCCCACAACGACGATCCAATATGGATTAACATTGATAAGATGACGAAACAGACAAAGGAGGAAAAAGCAGCAGCAGATAGGAGGCGGCAAGAAGAGGTAGATGAAAAATGGAAAATGTTCGAAGAAGGTTTCAGAGGTATCGAACGGGTGTACGATGAAGATTACGTTAAGAATAGGTCAACTAGACGAAAGAAAATGGACGAACTCTGGATGAGAATACGAGCACCGCAATTATTAGCATTAGTGGAACGTAATTAGTAGAAAGTTAATGTAAAAAAAAAAAAATATTTTTTAGACATATAGAACCATCAGAGCCTAATCTAGTACAAGATAGGTGAATCTCAGAGTAATCTAGAGATGTAAAATTCTGAACTCAAATAAATACATAATTATTGTACCACAAACCATGCGTAGCATTTTAGTAACAAGACCAAACAAACAAAAATCACTGGGTGTGTGTTATTCTGTGCTGAGTGTTAGTCGTATAGTGATCGTAATAACTGTGTGGTGTAATCCTTTGTGATTGTGAGCGATTGTGATTTCTAATGGAGAAGTGCCATGATTGCGGTTCGACTACAAAAGAACTTTACTTTTGTTGTGTTGCTTGTGATAAAGCAATTGATTTTAAATGTCTTGGCATTAAAAGTAAGACAACTTTTGAGTTGATTGTTCGAAGAATATAGAATATAGGAAAAGAACAGAAGTAGAAGAACAGCAAACAGTGAAACTGGACAGTAAGCGAGAAAGAGGAGGAGTAGAAAAGAAATTAAAGCACAAACTGAAAGAGCTAAAAAGGATCGAAGCGATCTGCTGCAAGGAAAAGGATGGAATCAGAATCCGGAAAATAATTGAAGAAACCAGAAAGCAATTTAAGGAATTGCGTAAGGCAAAAGAAGAAAGGAGAAAGGCAGGACAGAAGAAGGAAAAATAAGAAGCAAATTTGTAAAAGAAAAATTTTTTTTTTTGAGTCTCCTAATAATAAACAAAATAAAAATATTATAACACAAGTATTTTAATAAGCCCAACATACATGACCCACAATGCCCTAGCAATAAGAAACATATTTAGTAGAGTAGCTTTAGGAATAGAACATTGATAGTAAACTAACAAAAACTATATCTCATAGAAATAAAATGAGCAGACAAGGCACAGGAAGAGCGGGATCCCAAAGCAGAGAGCAACCCCATGCGCTAACAGACAAAGATGCCCTACCCCACAACGACGATCCAATATGGATTAACATTGATAAGATGACGAAACAGACAAAGGAGGAAAAAGCAGCAGCAGATAGGAGGCGGCAAGAAGAGGTAGATGAAAAATGGAAAATGTTCGAAGAAGGTTTCAGAGGTATCGAACGGGTGTACGATGAAGATTACGTTAAGAATAGGTCAACTAGACGAAAGAAAATGGACGAACTCTGGATGAGAATACGAGCACCGCAATTATTAGCATTAGTGGAACGTAATTAGTAGAAAGTTAATGTAAAAAAAAAAAAATATTTTTTAGACATATAGAACCATCAGAGCCTAATCTAGTACAAGATAGGTGAATCTCAGAGTAATCTAGAGATGTAAAATTCTGAACTCAAATAAATACATAATTATTGTACCACAAACCATGCGTAGCATTTTAGTAACAAGACCAAACAAACAAAAATCACTGGGTGTGTGTTATTCTGTGCTGAGTGTTAGTCGTATAGTGATCGTAATAACTGTGTGGTGTAATCCTTTGTGATTGTGAGCGATTGTGATTTCTAATGGAGAAGTGCCATGATTGCGGTTCGACTACAAAAGAACTTTACTTTTGTTGTGTTGCTTGTGATAAAGCAATTGATTTTAAATGTCTTGGCATTAAAAGTAAGACAACTTTTGAGTTGATTGTTCGAAGAATATAGAATATAGGAAAAGAACAGAAGTAGAAGAACAGCAAACAGTGAAACTGGACAGTAAGCGAGAAAGAGGAGGAGTAGAAAAGAAATTAAAGCACAAACTGAAAGAGCTAAAAAGGATCGAAGCGATCTGCTGCAAGGAAAAGGATGGAATCAGAATCCGGAAAATAATTGAAGAAACCAGAAAGCAATTTAAGGAATTGCGTAAGGCAAAAGAAGAAAGGAGAAAGGCAGGACAGAAGAAGGAAAAATAAGAAGCAAATTTGTAAAAGAAAAAAATTTTTTTTTGAGTCTCCTAATAATAAAGCAAAATAAAAATATTATAACACAAGTATTTTAATAAGCCCAACATACATGACCCACAATGCCCTAGCAATAAGAAACATATTTAGTAGAGTAGCTTTAGGAATAGAACATTGATAGTAAACTAACAAAAACTATATCTCATAGAAATAAAATGAGCAGACAAGGCACAGGAAGAGCGGGATCCCAAAGCAGAGAGCAACCCCATGCGCTAACAGACAAAGATGCCCTACCCCACAACGACGATCCAATATGGATTACCATTGATAAGATGACGAAACAGACAAAGGAGGAAAAAGCAGCAGCAGATAGGAGGCGGCAAGAAGAGGTAGATGAAAAATGGAAAATGTTCGAAGAAGGTTTCAGAGGTATCGAACGGGTGTACGATGAAGATTACGTTAAGAATAGGTCAACTAGACGAAAGAAAATGGACGAACTCTGGATGAGAATACGAGCACCGCAATTATTAGCATTAGTGGAACGTAATTAGTAGAAAGTTAATGAAAAAAAAAAAAATATTTTTTAGACATATAGAACCATCAGAGCCTAATCTAGTACAAGATAGGTGAATCTCAGAGTAATCTAGAGATGTAAAATTCTGAACTCAAATAAATACATAATTATTGTACCACAAACCATGCGTAGCATTTTAGTAACAAGACCAAACAAACAAAAATCACTGGGTGTGTGTTATTCTGTGCTGAGTGTTAGTCGTATAGTGATCGTAATAACTGTGTGGTGTAATCCTTTGTGATTGTGAGCGATTGTGATTTCTAATGGAGAAGTGCCATGATTGCGGTTCGACTACAAAAGAACTTTACTTTTGTTGTGTTGCTTGTGATAAAGCAATTGATTTTAAATGTCTTGGCATTAAAAGTAAGACAACTTTTGAGTTGATTGTTCGAAGAATATAGAATATAGGAAAAGAACAGAAGTAGAAGAACAGCAAACAGTGAAACTGGACAGTAAGCGAGAAAGAGGAGGAGTAGAAAAGAAATTAAAGCACAAACTGAAAGAGCTAAAAAGGATCGAAGCGATCTGCTGCAAGGAAAAGGATGGAATCAGAATCCGGAAAATAATTGAAGAAACCAGAAAGCAATTTAAGGAATTGCGTAAGGCAAAAGAAGAAAGGAGAAAGGCAGGACAGAAGAAGGAAAAATAAGAAGCAAATTTGTAAAAGAAAAAATTTTTTTTTTGAGTCTCCTAATAATAAAGCAAAATAAAAATATTATAACACAAGTATTTTAATAAGCCCAACATACATGACCCACAATGCCCTAGCAATAAGAAACATATTTAGTAGAGTAGCTTTAGGAATAGAACATTGATAGTAAACTAACAAAAACTATATCTCATAGAAATAAAATGAGCAGACAAGGCACAGGAAGAGCGGGATCCCAAAGCAGAGAGCAACCCCATGCGCTAACAGACAAAGATGCCCTACCCCACAACGACGATCCAATATGGATTAACATTGATAAGATGACGAAACAGACAAAGGAGGAAAAAGCAGCAGCAGATAGGAGGCGGCAAGAAGAGGTAGATGAAAAATGGAAAATGTTCGAAGAAGGTTTCAGAGGTATCGAACGGGTGTATGATGAAGATTACGTTAAGAATAGGTCAACTAGACGAAAGAAAATGGACGAACTCTGGATGAGAATACGAGCACCGCAATTATTAGCATTAGTGGAACGTAATTAGTAGAAAGTTAATGTAAAAAAAAAAAAATATTTTTTAGACATATAGAACCATCAGAGCCTAATCTAGTACAAGATAGGTGAATCTCAGAGTAATCTAGAGATGTAAAATTCTGAACTCAAATAAATACATAATTATTGTACCACAAACCATGCGTAGCATTTTAGTAACAAGACCAAACAAACAAAAATCACTGGGTGTGTGTTATTCTGTGCTGAGTGTTAGTCGTATAGTGATCGTAATAACTGTGTGGTGTAATCCTTTGTGATTGTGAGCGATTGTGATTTCTAATGGAGAAGTGCCATGATTGCGGTTCGACTACAAAAGAACTTTACTTTTGTTGTGTTGCTTGTGATAAAGCAATTGATTTTAAATGTCTTGGCATTAAAAGTAAGACAACTTTTGAGTTGATTGTTCGAAGAATATAGAATATAGGAAAAGAACAGAAGTAGAAGAACAGCAAACAGTGAAACTGGACAGTAAGCGAGAAAGAGGAGGAGTAGAAAAGAAATTAAAGCACAAACTGAAAGAGCTAAAAAGGATCGAAGCGATCTGCTGCAAGGAAAAGGATGGAATCAGAATCCGGAAAATAATTGAAGAAACCAGAAAGCAATTTAAGGAATTGCGTAAGGCAAAAGAAGAAAGGAGAAAGGCAGGACAGAAGAAGGAAAAATAAGAAGCAAATTTGTAAAAGAAAAAAATTTTTTTTTGAGTCTCCTAATAATAAAGCAAAATAAAAATATTATAACACAAGTATTTTAATAAGCCCAACATACATGACCCACAATGCCCTAGCAATAAGAAACATATTTAGTAGAGTAGCTTTAGGAATAGAACATTGATAGTAAACTAACAAAAACTATATCTCATAGAAATAAAATGAGCAGACAAGGCACAGGAAGAGCGGGATCCCAAAGCAGAGAGCAACCCCATGCGCTAACAGACAAAGATGCCCTACCCCACAACGACGATCCAATATGGATTACCATTGATAAGATGACGAAATAGACAAAGGAGGAAAAAGCAGCAGCAGATAGGAGGCGGCAAGAAGAGGTAGATGAAAAATGGAAAATGTTCGAAGAAGGTTTCAGAGGTATCGAACGGGTGTACGATGAAGATTACGTTAAGAATAGGTCAACTAGACGAAAGAAAATGGACGAACTCGGATGAGAATACGAGCACCGCAATTATTAGCATTAGTGGAACGTAATTAGTAGAAAGTTAATGTAAAAAAAAAAAAAATATTTTTTAGACATATAGAACCATCAGAGCCTAATCTAGTACAAGATAGGTGAATCTCAGAGTAATCTAGAGATGTAAAATTCTGAACTCAAATAAATACATAATTATTGTACCACAAACCATGCGTAGCATTTTAGTAACAAGACCAAACAAACAAAAATCACTGGGTGTGTGTTATTCTGTGCTGAGTGTTAGTCGTATAGTGATCGTAATAACTGTGTGGTGTAATCCTTTGTGATTGTGAGCGATTGTGATTTCTAATGGAGAAGTGCCATGATTGCGGTTCGACTACAAAAGAACTTTACTTTTGTTGTGTTGCTTGTGATAAAGCAATTGATTTTAAATGTCTTGGCATTAAAAGTAAGACAACTTTTGAGTTGATTGTTCGAAGAATATAGAATATAGGAAAAGAACAGAAGTAGAAGAACAGCAAACAGTGAAACTGGACAGTAAGCGAGAAAGAGGAGGAGTAGAAAAGAAATTAAAGCACAAACTGAAAGAGCTAAAAAGGATCGAAGCGATCTGCTGCAAGGAAAAGGATGGAATCAGAATCCGGAAAATAATTGAAGAAACCAGAAAGCAATTTAAGGAATTGCGTAAGGCAAAAGAAGAAAGGAGAAAGGCAGGACAGAAGAAGGAAAAATAAGAAGCAAATTTGTAAAAGAAAAAATTTTTTTTTTGAGTCTCCTAATAATAAAGCAAAATAAAAATATTATAACACAAGTATTTTAATAAGCCCAACATACATGACCCACAATGCCCTAGCAATAAGAAACATATTTAGTAGAGTAGCTTTAGGAACAGAACATTGATAGTAAACTAACAAAAACTATATCTCATGGCACAGGAAGAGCGGGATCCCAAAGCAGAGAGCAACCCCATGCGCTAACAGACAAAGATGCCCTACCCCACAACGACGATCCAATATGGATTACCATTGATAAGATGACGAAACAGACAAAGGAGGAAAAAGCAGCAGCAGATAGGAGGCGGCAAGAAGAGGTAGATGAAAAATGGAAAATGTTCGAAGAAGGTTTCAGAGGTATCGAACGGGTGTACGATGAAGATTACGTTAAGAATAGGTCAACTAGACGAAAGAAAATGGACGAACTCTGGATGAGAATACGAGCACCGCAATTATTAGCATTAGTGGAACGTAATTAGTAGAAAGTTAATGTAAAAAAAAAAAAATATTTTTTAGACATATAGAACCATCAGAGCCTAATCTAGTACAAGATAGGTGAATCTCAGAGTAATCTAGAGATGTAAAATTCTGAACTCAAATAAATACATAATTATTGTACCACAAACCATGCGTAGCATTTTAGTAACAAGACCAAACAAACAAAAATCACTGGGTGTGTGTTATTCTGTGCTGAGTGTTAGTCGTATAGTGATCGTAATAACTGTGTGGTGTAATCCTTTGTGATTGTGAGCGATTGTGATTTCTAATGGAGAAGTGCCATGATTGCGGTTCGACTACAAAAGAACTTTACTTTTGTTGTGTTGCTTGTGATAAAGCAATTGATTTTAAATGTCTTGGCATTAAAAGTAAGACAACTTTTGAGTTGATTGTTCGAAGAATATAGAATATAGGAAAAGAACAGAAGTAGAAGAACAGCAAACAGTGAAACTGGACAGTAAGCGAGAAAGAGGAGGAGTAGAAAAGAAATTAAAGCACAAACTGAAAGAGCTAAAAAGGATCGAAGCGATCTGCTGCAAGGAAAAGGATGGAATCAGAATCCGGAAAATAATTGAAGAAACCAGAAAGCAATTTAAGGAATTGCGTAAGGCAAAAGAAGAAAGGAGAAAGGCAGGACAGAAGAAGGAAAAATAAGAAGCAAATTTGTAAAAGAAAAAATTTTTTTTTTGAGTCTCCTAATAATAAAGCAAAATAAAAATATTATAACACAAGTATTTTAATAAGCCCAACATACATGACCCACAATGCCCTAGCAATAAGAAACATATTTAGTAGAGTAGCTTTAGGAACAGAACATTGATAGTAAACTAACAAAAACTATATCTCATGGCACAGGAAGAGCGGGATCCCAAAGCAGAGAGCAACCCCATGCGCTAACAGACAAAGATGCCCTACCCCACAACGACGATCCAATATGGATTACCATTGATAAGATGACGAAACAGACAAAGGAGGAAAAAGCAGCAGCAGATAGGAGGCGGCAAGAAGAGGTAGATGAAAAATGGAAAATGTTCGAAGAAGGTTTCAGAGGTATCGAACGGGTGTACGATGAAGATTACGTTAAGAATAGGTCAACTAGACGAAAGAAAATGGACGAACTCTGGATGAGAATACGAGCACCGCAATTATTAGCATTAGTGGAACGTAATTAGTAGAAAGTTAATGTAAAAAAAAAAAAAATATTTTTTAGACATATAGAACCATCAGAGCCTAATCTAGTACAAGATAGGTGAATCTCAGAGTAATCTAGAGATGTAAAATTCTGAACTCAAATAAATACATAATTATTGTACCACAAACCATGCGTAGCATTTTAGTAACAAGACCAAACAAACAAAAATCACTGGGTGTGTGTTATTCTGTGCTGAGTGTTAGTCGTATAGTGATCGTAATAACTGTGTGGTGTAATCCTTTGTGATTGTGAGCGATTGTGATTTCTAATGGAGAAGTGCCATGATTGCGGTTCGACTACAAAAGAACTTTACTTTTGTTGTGTTGCTTGTGATAAAGCAATTGATTTTAAATGTCTTGGCATTAAAAGTAAGACAACTTTTGAGTTGATTGTTCGAAGAATATAGAATATAGGAAAAGAACAGAAGTAGAAGAACAGCAAACAGTGAAACTGGACAGTAAGCGAGAAAGAGGAGGAGTAGAAAAGAAATTAAAGCACAAACTGAAAGAGCTAAAAAGGATCGAAGCGATCTGCTGCAAGGAAAAGGATGGAATCAGAATCCGGAAAATAATTGAAGAAACCAGAAAGCAATTTAAGGAATTGCGTAAGGCAAAAGAAGAAAGGAGAAAGGCAGGACAGAAGAAGGAAAAATAAGAAGCAAATTTGTAAAAGAAAAAATTTTTTTTTTGAGTCTCCTAATAATAAAGCAAAATAAAAATATTATAACACAAGTATTTTAATAAGCCCAACATACATGACCCACAATGCCCTAGCAATAAGAAACATATTTAGTAGAGTAGCTTTAGGAATAGAACATTGATAGTAAACTAACAAAAACTATATCTCATAGAAATAAAATGAGCAGACAAGGCACAGGAAGAGCGGGATCCCAAAGCAGAGAGCAACCCCATGCGCTAACAGACAAAGATGCCCTACCCCACAACGACGATCCAATATGGATTAACATTGATAAGATGACGAAACAGACAAAGGAGGAAAAAGCAGCAGCAGATAGGAGGCGGCAAGAAGAGGTAGATGAAAAATGGAAAATGTTCGAAGAAGGTTTCAGAGGTATCGAACGGGTGTACGATGAAGATTACGTTAAGAATAGGCCAACTAGACGAAAGAAAATGGACGAACTCTGGATGAGAATACGAGCACCGCAATTATTAGCATTAGTGGAACGTAATTAGTAGAAAGTTAATGTAAAAAAAAAAAAATATTTTTTAGACATATAGAACCATCAGAGCCTAATCTAGTACAAGATAGGTGAATCTCAGAGTAATCTAGAGATGTAAAATTCTGAACTCAAATAAATACATAATTATTGTACCACAAACCATGCGTAGCATTTTAGTAACAAGACCAAACAAACAAAAATCACTGGGTGTGTGTTATTCTGTGCTGAGTGTTAGTCGTATAGTGATCGTAATAACTGTGTGGTGTAATCCTTTGTGATTGTGAGCGATTGTGATTTCTAATGGAGAAGTGCCATGATTACGGTTCGACTACAAAAGAACTTTACTTTTGTTGTGTTGCTTGTGATAAAGCAATTGATTTTAAATGTCTTGGCATTAAAAGTAAGACAACTTTTGAGTTGATTGTTCAATTAAAAAATATTTGCTACGTTTGTGATGATTGTGGCGACCTGCTGAAATTCCAAACTGGATTACTTACAAATTTATCTGAATCAGTGGGGATAATTAAAACAGCATGAATAAGCTACAGGAAGAGGTAAATACTATATTCTCCAGTTTAAATAAAATTTGTAGTCATTTTATTGGGAATTCTCCCCTTATAAACAATAAAAATAATAAAAATATTCGTGTTATAAAAGGGATTGTAACAGCTCCTATTATGGATTGTGCAAAATCACTGTCACACGTTCCTATGGTAGATCAATCGGTGGTACCGGTAATAAAATTACCGCTTAATAACAATGAATCTGACAACAATAATAATTTAATGGACATCATAAACTCTGATGAAACTCTGCATCGATCTGTTGATCTACCGTGTCAAAAAAATGCCTGCTTTGCCGCTGTTTCTGCACAAAATGAACTGGTACCTAAAGTCAAGGATAAACAGGGACCCAATGGTAACAAAATCATTGCGGTTAATAGACGTTTTAACCAACATATGTCGTCGTCACGAACTACTAGATCTAGGAGTTCGTCATCCACAACAAAGGCTGAGTCGGTTGCTGCTACCCAATCAGTAAGTGTTATTAATAATAACGATTTTCCCAAAATTATTATTGGGAGTGGTGATCTCGATGCTACTCTGCGCACTGTCGAACCTGTTAAATGAATTTTCGTTTCACGTCTGTGCAAAGATGTTGGTGACGATGATATGGTTCGGTATTTGAAAAATAAATTTGAGATTGATAAACCCTTTTTGGTTCGGATGTGGTGAAGTGATGACCTGTGACTATGTCTCATTTAAAATTGTGGTTTTGAGAATAAATCAACCTGCTGTTGGACTCATCATCGTGGCCTCCTGGTGTATTTATTAAAGAATTTTTAATTTATCATCGGCAATCGTCGAATCATTTTTTAGTACCTCGGTCAGCTTTAACTGTTTAAAGCCAGCATTTAACTCAAAGTCAAGTTCAGTTGTAGTAAATTCTAATACTTATCATTGTAAAAATTCTGTAACAAACATCTTTAGTTTCTCCGTTGTCCATCAAAATATTCGTAGCATGCGCGAAAATTTTGATAAACTGGTTGTAAATTTGAGTTCATTTGATGAATAGCCATCTATTATTTTTCTTTCGGAAAGTTGGATTTTTGATCATGAGTTAAATTATTATAATCTTCCTAATTATGAATGTATAGGTTGCTGTAACAATAATTATAGAGCGGGTGGTGTTTGTGCTTTTTACGATTCAAGTTTGCAATGTGTTAGTGAAGCTATTTCTTTAACTTCTGCGGATGTTTTAAAGTTATCTGTTTCATTAAATAATAATAATTATATTTTTTTTTTGTGTGTATCGCCTACAATTTATTCCAATTTCATCATTTATTTGTGAGTTTTCAAATTTCATCTTGAAAATTAAAAATCAAAATGTAATAAATGTTGGTGATTTGAACATTAATATTTTGGCTTTCCAGCTTCCTGTAATGATTATATGTTTATGTGTCGTCAAATGGATTTCTGTCACTTATTAATTCTGCCACAAGAGTTACTAGTAACACTGCTAATTGCATTGATCACTGTTTTGTCCGTGTTAATAGTTGTGCTACTTTGGATGTATCATTGCATAATTTACACATTACAGACCATGATTTGGTTAAAATTGATATATAAACATAAGGCTTAAACCGTGGATTTCTAACAAGTTGGTACTTTTAATAAATAAACGGAACAAAAATTCAACTTAAATGTAAAAAACACCCGGCGAATAAAAAACTGTATAATTATTATCTCAAATTGTGTAGCGGAATCAATGATTCTATAGTTCCTGTTAAAGACAACTATTTTAGTAGGAAATTTAATGAATGTGGTAAAGATTGCAAGAAGACCTGGGGTGCTATTCTTGAAACATTACGAAAATTTTCGTAACCGAAAATTTTCGTAATGCTATTTTCGTAATAGTAATGGTGAAATCATAATTTAGTATTCTTGAAACCATTACGAATATAACGAAGAGAGGCAAAAAGAAATAATAAAATTTCGAGAGAGAAGATGAAAATGTAAGTTCTTAAAATGGTATTCTTGAAATCCGGATTACGAAAAGTTTCGCAACGGAACGTTACTAAAATTTTCGGATGGTTTTTGTGTTTCTTATTGCATTTCGTAATGAAATCATTTAGATTTTTGTTTTAATTATATTCATACAAAGACGTTCATAAAACTCAACAATTTCTGTTGATGGTTAAAAATAATATGTATTTACATTTCGATAAATATTTATTATATTATTACCACAAAAAAGGGTACGTATTTGTTTGTGGTATGTTTATTATTTTCTAAAAAATAAGGGTAATAGCTACAATACTAATGGACAATTTGGGATGTATTTTTAAATGTTGCGTGTTGTAATTGGAATTGGATTGATTGGCGGCTAATACTAATGGTACGTAAAGTCATACAATCATACCATCATAACATAATAGTATCGTACGACAATACGATCTAAAATCATATCGCCATAGGAATCATAGGACAATGCCACTACATAAATAGCCGTGACATCAGTCTACAAAAGTCAAATCCCCAATATAAAGAGGGGAATAAAGATTTTCATTTTCCTATGAAACGTAAACAGAATCATATGGGAATTATTTTGTGTTGTCTTTATTTTCAATTTAAATGAACTTTTTTATTGATAAATATAAATGATTTTAAATTAAATTTATCGAATTGCAGCTTGTCCACGATTTTAATTAAAATTAATAAAATTTTAATTCACAATTTTGCGTTTTAGTAAACTGATTTTTATTCTCAAACATCGTCAGGCTTCGTGCTTTTTTAAAAAATTTCATTTCGTAGGTTACTAGATTAGTTTTATTACTTTACCAATGCTACCACATAAACAGCCATGATTTATAATAAAACTAATCTAGTAATCTACGAAAAGAAATTTAGAAAAAAACACGAATCCTAACGATTTCCCTAAAAATCAATTTACTAAAATGCAAAATTGTTAATTAAAATTTTATTAATTTCAATTAAAATTCTGTACAAACTGCAAGATAAACAATGTGTTTCGTCGTCAAGTGCCCGGCCGGAAAATTCGGAATATTTAAGTAAAATTATCGCAAAAAATCCTTTAACGTGGGTGTCTCATTTTCAAGTTATGGGCTCGATTATAATTCTGTTTGCGGTTTTTGAAAAGATGAAGTTTATGAGTCACTTTATTTGATAGTTTGCGCACTTAGCTAGGCTAGCTTTTCTTTTTTTAAAGAATGTAAAAAATTACGGGAAAATAACATTTTTTTTAGTAAAGAAAACCTCTACTTTTTAAAAAACTGAACTGTAAACCGTGAAAATGTCCCATTAAGTTAATTATTTTAATTATTATTATTAATCTACAGCATAATATCTACAAATTGACAAAACTTTATTACTAGCTAACCCTTAAAAATACCGCGCAAAAATCACCTAGAGAAAGTAGGGAAATTATACAAAAAAGATATTTAAATTAAAGTCAAAGAAACAAAATAATACTGTTTTATTAATAATCAATAAAAACAATTATTATTACAAATTATTAAACATTTTTAATTAAATGACATGTTCGAAATGCTCTCCACTCTCTTGTAAACAAACAAGGGCTCTCCTGATCACACTAGTTGTTGTCCAACGCACTTGTTAAGGGTTGCCTCTTGTTTGTGCTGCAGCAGGGAAAATTCTTGCTGTCAGAAATAAAAATCTAAGGGCGTAAGATCAGGGGACCTTGGCGGCCAGGCTACAGGACCTCCTCTACCAATCCACCGTGGATAATTTTCATTCAAATGATCACGTATTGTCTTTGCAAAATGTGCTGGAGCTCCATCTAATTGCAGCTGCATTCGCCTTCTCCTCAACAATGGCACTTTTTCCATGACAACGTGATTCCTGAAAATTCTAATAATACGTGTTGATCAAGCCTGTTTATTACCACGTAAGGTCCGCCAAGTTAATCGTGGATCATTCCCGCCCATACATTTATAGCAAATTGGCTCTGGAAAGCTGTCTCCTTTACGACGTTTGGGTTTTCGACGGCGCAAACATGGAGGTTTCTATAATTTGTTATATCCGCTCTGGCGAAAGTAGCTTTATCTGTCCACAATATTCTCCTTATAAAATTGAGAACATACAATATTCTCCTTATAAAATTGACATCACTTCTTTGCTGTGAAATTATCGTTACAAAAAACTGATCTGGCACGATGGTCCACATCTCCTAGATGTTGAGCACGACGGAAGTTATAAGGATTAAGGCCTTCTTGACCTCGATATGCCTAATCTAATAGACAGGCGGCTGATACTTGTCGTAGGGTCAGCGCGTATTAATCGTAATAAATCCTTTTCCAATGTGTACGTTAATATTAGTAGTGTTTTTTTATTCGCTCCAGATAGCTGCTATCGAGAGCCGTCATTTTTCTACGCCTAAATTTAAATTTGACGCGCTATTTATTGGTAAACTAAACTTATTTAACATCAAACTATCATTTTTAATTCAATTGTTTAGTGAAAACTTGATATAAAAAATATTTGGCTCTACCTATTTATTCGGAGCGCTATCCGGAGCCACTTTTCATATGACGGCTCTCGATAGCAGCTATCCGGAGCGAATAAAAAAACGCCGTAATTCACGCTGGACTCGTGTTGTTGTTGGAATAATCCTTGTTCGGAAAAACGAACGAATTTAAAAGATTTGGTTAGATAACAAACAAACACCATTTTTTCGACAAGTGTTCGAATATTTTATGAGTTAGGTAGTAACAATGTCTTAATAATTATAAATAAAATAACCATGTCATGGGACATTTTTTCGGCTTACAGTTCATTTTTTTTAAAAAGTAGAGGTTTTTTTAAATAGAAAAAATCGTTTAAGTAAAAAAATGTGATTTTCCCATAATTTGTTACATTCTTGACAAAACCTTGCTTAGTGTGCAAATTAACCAATAAAGTGACTCATAAGCTTTAAAAAACTGCAAACAGAATTAAAATCGAGCCCATAACTTGGGAGATATGATGAAAAATGTGAAAAGCTATCACCAACACACAAGGGGTCACTTCCCGACGAAACAGATTGTGTTTAATTTAAAATTATTTCTATTTATCAATAATAATTTTCATTTAAATTGAAAATAAAGGCAACACAAAATCCCATAGGATTGTGTTTACGTTCCATTGGAAAATAAAAATTTGTATTGCCTTAACACCACTACAAGTTTTTTTTTCATGGTTTTTTATGTAGTGGCATTGCATAGGATCATATCATCGTACTACCATACCATCAAACCATCATGCCATCATACACGACATAACATTATATCATCGTTCAATCGTACCACCATACAATCATATGTACCGCCGTACCATAAAAACAGATTTTTGGAAAAAAAAATTCTAAATCGGATAAGCGATTCTCGAGATATCATGGGTACAGACATCCAGACGTCCAGAAAGACGGACAGACATATTTTTTTTTTCTTTTTCGGACTCAAGGACTTTCAAAACGTCGAGATAAATGATTTTGGATCAAACAAATTTTTGGCCATTTTTGACAAGATTTCAATACGTCTTTTTAAACAGAATTAATCTTCCCTTTAAAAGAAAAAGTAGCATACACAATCATTTTTAATATATTTAATTTAATATTAAATAAATAAGCTATTATTGACAAAAATTCACAACAATTATTAATTTTAAGTAAAGAAAGCGTCCGCTTCGCTTAATATTCTGAGTTATACTAACATTTTTAATCATCTCTTTCGAAATCTTCTTAGTTTTTTATTCCTCTCTTCGTAATTTTCGTAATGGCTTCAAGAATACTAATTTATGATTTCACCATTACGATTACGAAAATATTGTGCATTACGAAAATTTTCGTAATGTTTGAAGACAGGGCATTTAAAATAATAAAACAAAATTGTTCCAAATGAACTTAATGAATGATAAAAATTACACATTGCATTAATTAATTTCCAATCATTACAATTTTAACAAATAAATATAAAAGTTAAATAGGCAATATAGCTTTAAATAACATATTTTTGTTGTATTGAATCACATATTCCATTTTTGTCCGCTATAGCCAATTGTCAATTACGAAAAAATCTATACCCTTACACGTATTGTTTAAAATTAGAAAGTGGTCAAGCATTTAAAAAAATATCCCAAGATTTAGGTATACGACATGTAAATACAAAAATTTAGAAGAAAATATGGTTTTGTTCTAGTTAGGTAGTAAACAAAACCGAATGCATAATTATGTACATCGTTATCTCGAAATAAATAATACATATTTTTAAGGGAATGATATCAAAGGGCCGAATGTCGAAGGGCCGAATGTCGAAGGGCCGAATTTGTCGAAGGGCCGAATGTGTCGAAGGGCCGAATGTCGAAGGGCCGAATGTCGAAGGGCCGAATGGGTCGAAGGGCCGAATGGGTCGAAGGGCCGAATCGGTCGAAGGGCCGAATGGGTCGAAGGGCCGAATTTTTTTTTTTTGTTTTGTTTTTAGAAATATAATTTTTAAAATTTGTTGTTTTAAGGAATATTTGGTAATTTTTTTTTGTCAAATATAAATTAATTTCTTATGAATTTATGTATTTTATTATATTTAATCTTTGGATATTTTATCGACAAAAATATTGCATTAATTGAGGTTGTTTATATTTTGCATTCCTTTTGGTATTATCAAGTGAAAAAATATTTGTACATAATAGGTATTTTACCAAAACCAAGTCTTATTATATCAATATAAATGGAATATATATGTAGGTATACACATATGTATTACTTTTGTAGTATAACCCGCTCGTATATAATAACAAAAGGCGAAGGTTATTTTTTTCAAATATGCGTACCAAATGTAAATAGATTTTAAATAAGAAAAAAGAATTATGTCATAAAATGTCATAAAAATTTAATTTCCTCCTGTTTTTTAAACTGATAATAATATTCTTTCATTTACCAACTATGTTATTTCTAGAACATTATATAGTTTATTATTATTGTTTTAGAAAAAAAAAGTAAATAATGAATCCTAATTATCGGTCGGCTTTCTTTCAATCTCACTATACGAAAATGTATTTTTTTTCTCTGCACGACGAATACGTAACAAACAAAGGGATGGAATGATTTTTAAAGGGTGGATCTACAAAAAAGAGTTTTATTGATGTTTTCCATTCATTAAATCATAAATTACAACATTATGTATTTTGGTAATCCTTTTATTCTATATAATCCGCTCCTACGTGCGGCACGCAGTGCGACATGTTTGCTGATCCCGGCTCCTACGTCCCCCGAAGCTCAAATCTAAAGCCCCTCGGAGGGCTAAGCGGGGGGGAGCGCAGCGACCTCCCGCGTGCCCGTGAGAGTTACCGAAGCCGTTAGCCTCTACAATTCCAAGTTAAATTAGTCGATGTCATTTTTATTCAATTTATTTTCCTCAGAATAGAGAAAAAAAAGTACGGGAATTTGTTATGCAAGATTTTATATTGCAATATTTTATAATTGCAACTTTTTGTAATTGCAATATTTTGTAATGCAACATTTACATACCCAAGTCAGTTCTCCTATGTCCCTTATTTTAAGTTGATTTTTTATATGGGCAGGCATTTATCTACATATGTACATACATCAAAATGGTTCATATTCAATTAATAAAAAACAAAATGTAATAATTACACAAATTTTATTTAAAATTATAATTCCAGAAGTTAGTTTCTCTTCTTGAGCTTTTCTTCTTTTTCTAGATATTTTTGTTATCTTTCTCTTATCTTTTCTTTTTCTAGATATATTTGTCCATGATGTAAATAGGTATATAGAATAACCAAAACACATAGTACAACATTATTTATTTATGACTATGTACATGGACACATCAATAAAACTCTTTTTTGTAGATCCACCATTCAAAAATATTTCCATCCCTTTTTTTTTATGCATTCGTCGTGTAGAGCAAAATAATACATTTTCGTATAATGAGATTCAAAGAAAGCCGACCGATAATTAGGATTTTTTGTTCCAAAAGACAAATTCCACCACTTAATTTTTGTTTTTCTAAAACAATAGTAATAAACTATATAATGGTCTAGAAAATAACATATGTAGTTCGAAAAGAATGAATATTATTATCAGTTTAAAGAACAGGAGTAAATTGAAATTTTATGACATTTTATGACCAAATTCTTTTTTCTTATTTAAAATCTATTTACATTTGGTACGCATATTTGAAAAAAATAACCTTCGCCTTTTGTTATTATATACGAGCGGGTTATACTACAAAATTAATACATATGTGTATGCCTACATATATATTCCATTTATATTGATATAATAAGACTTGATTTTGGTAAAATACCTATTATGTACAAATATTTTTTCACTTGATAATACCAAAAGGAACGCAAAATATAAACAACCTCAATTAATGCAATATTTTTGTCGATAGAATATCCAAAGATCAAATATAATAAAATACATAAATTCATAAGAAATTAATTTATATTTGACAAAAAAAAATTACCAAATATTCCTTAAAACAATAAATTTTAAAAATTATATTTCTAAAAACAAAACAAAAAAAAATTCGGCCCTTCGACCCATTCGGCCCTTCGACCCATTCGGCCCTTCAACCTATTCGGCCCTTCGATATTCGGCCCTTTGACACTTTCGGCCCTTCGACACATTCGGCCATTCGACATTCGGCCCTTCGACATTCGGCCCTTCGACACATTCGGCCCTTCGACACATTCGGCCCTTCGACCCATTCGGCCCTTCGACATTCGGCCCTTCGGCCCTTCGACATTCGGCCCTTTGAAATTCGGCCCTTCGTACCCATTCCATTTTTAAGAACACGTGAAACAAAGAAAACAAAAGGTACGCTTTTGTGTTCACTTTTTTATAAAATATTGAGAATAGAAAATATTGAGTTTTATGAACATCCTTATCAATATAATTAACACAAAAATCCAAATGAATTCATTACGAAATGCAATGGGAAACGAAAAAATCATTACGAAAATTTTAGTAACGTTCCGTTGCGAAAATTTTCGTAATCCGATTTCAAGAATACGATTTTAGGATTTTCGTAATACTTTGACACTGACTCGCAATACGAAAGTTTTCGTAATGGTTCAGGAATAGCACCCCTGGTCGGTTGTTAATGATATTTTGTGCGGGAATTTGAGTAGAACTAATATCAAAAGAATTTTGTCTATTAACTCAGAGATTCTGTCTGACTCTGTATCAATTGCTAACGATTTTGGTTTTTATTTCTGTAAAATCGTTAGCGATTTGAGATCTTCTAACTTTTCTGCCCAAAGTATGAGTCCTAATGATTGTTATTACTCTACTGAAATGTTGGATACATTTTTTATTAATCCAGTCGAGGAATCAGAGATTATTTGTATTATTAATGGACTTAAATCAAGTAATGCACTTGACATTCTTGGTCTTAGCTCGAATATGCTAAAATAAGTGGTTATTGCAGTTGCGCAATTTTTAGTACAATTCATTAACCAATGTTTTGTGGGGGTGAGCGAATGTTCGTCAAAGAGGATAGACGTGTTTTTTCTATCCTCTTCAAAAATTTAATTTAATTTAATTTTTATTTTGTTTTATTTATTTATTTATTTATTTATTTATGTAGTTTATGTAGTATATAAAGCTTAATTATAATTATAATTTTAATTCTATTTAATTCAGATTTTAGTGAAATAATAATTAAAGTGAAAGTGAAATAATTTAAAGTGTAATTTTGGAAAATGCAATCCACCGGGATGCATTTATCAGGCAATGTTTTATATTTATAGATAAAGAAATGAAAATTATTGATTTCTATTGGGTGCATATTTTTAACGTGTGTGTGATTGGATTGTACATGATTTTATTACTAAAACCTAATAATTAGATCGTATCAAAATAGTTTTTAACGTAAATTAACATACGTCGTAGTTAATTTCATATTCGATTTTATGTTTACGCATAATTGAATGCGTTCTTGCAAGCCAAACAAAGGTGTTTATACATACATACGTATAAACATTTTTGTGGGTTTCGGTATGGTTTTGGTTCTTGGTTTTTATGTTATGTACAAAGTATAATAGACAGAAATACATTCTTGAAAATTGATACATGACAAAGCCAACGAAATGTTTGTACGGGCCGCCTCGTTCGCTCTTTACGCGGATCCTATTAGGGAAATGTACTATTTATTATTGGTTTTTGCTATGTATTAGCTAAGCAACAGCAACAAAAACAGAGACTTTTTTGTGGGTGTTAGTCTATACTAACAATTGTTCCCAATATTTTTCTATATCAGTTCAGGACTGGGATTTTGCACACAGCGAGTCGCATTTTTTGAGCGACTTTTAGCTAAAAGCGAAAAAAAAGCGATTTTGCACTAGGCGAATAGACACTCGCTCTCGCTTTTATTTTCGACCATGTGTAATACTTGGCGAGAAGTAGGAAAACGAATTTTAAGTTGATGTTTTAGCATAATTTTATACATCATATGATGTACCTATATAAGCTATATTTTGTTGAGAAATTTACAACAACAATTGCACTTGAAAGGAATTAAATAATTCGAACAAAAAATTTGAGTTATTTAATTCTAGCTCGAACAAATAAAATACGTAACTGCTTGAATGAAAAACAGAAGAAATACCAACATAGAATATAAAAATTAAATCGAAAAAATATTTCGAGGCTTGTTCTGTTTTTTTTTTTTTTTTTTTCCTTTATTTAATATTACAACTGATTTATAAATCATTTAGTAATTTATCTTTCTTAAATGAAGATTCACATTTGACGGGCAGTAGCCCAATGGTTACTCCCGTTTGAATTTACATAGTAATTATTTTTCTCTATCCTAATGAAATACAACTGCCTAATTCCAAAGGTTTCTGCCTTTGAAGTCTTCTTACTGCATTGGTGGTATCCAACAAACTTCGTATGTCTGCATTTTGGTGCCGAGATATCCGCTGAATGTGTTTCTTCGCATGATTTTGTATTTCTTCACTTACATATTCCATGTTTAAGTCCCTATGGAGGTTATCATTTCTAATATACCATGGTGCGTTTACAATGCCACGCAGCACTTTGTTTTGAAAACATTGAATCATTCACCCCAAAGTTGAATACCGTAGGTCCATACTGGTTTAAGTATTTGCTGATATAATAGCAATTTGTTATGTATTGTAAGCTCAGAGTTTCTACCTATTAGCCAATACATTTTCCTATATTTAATGTTCAATTCTTCTTTTTTTTTTTTAACATGCTCTTTCCATCTAAGCTTGCAATCGAGAGTCATGCCGAGGTATTTGGCTGTATTTGCATTTGGAACCGGCCTTGAATTAAGTTTCACTGGAATCCAGTTAACTTTCTGGTTTGTGAAGTTTACGTGAACCGATTTTGCTTCGTTTAGGCTAATGCGCCATTTCTTTGTCCAGCTACTCACTGTGTCGGTTGCTTTTTGAAGTTTGATCGTTGCTTCTGATATACACTTTCCAGTCGCCAGAATAGCTGTATCGTCTGCAAATGTTGCTATGGTGGCACCTTCTGTATTTGGCATATCTCTGGTGTACAGGATGTACAATATAGGACCCAGTACGCTACCCTGTGGTATGCCTGCTGATATTCTCTTTAGTTCAGAGTACTCTCGGTTATATTTTACACGGAAATGTAGGTCTGCGATATAAGATTTAAGAATTTGATAGAATTGCTTTGGTAGATCTCGATGCAATTTAAATTCAAGTCCTTTGTGCCAAACTTTGTCGAAAGCTTGTGCTACATCTAAGAAGATGCTGGAGCATATCTTCTTATTCTCAAGTGAGTCTTCGATTATATCCGTTATTCTGTGAACTTGTTCTATCGTAGAGTGATTTTCTCTAAATCCAAATTGGTGTGGTGGAATCAAATTTCTCTCTTCTATTATTGGCTTGAGTCTCTTGAGCAGTAATTTTTTAAATAATTTTGAAATTACAGGAAGTAGTGAAATCGGTCTGTACGACTTTTTATCGTTCGCTGGTTTGCCTGGTTTGGGGATCATAATTACTTCAGCAACCTTCCATTGTCGTGGGACATATTTTAGTCTGAAGACAGCATTGATAATTTGAACCAATTTTCGTAGTCCCTTCTCGGGAATGGCTTTTACGACTTGTCCAGTAATTAAATCATATCCTGGAGCTTTTTTTGCGTACAAATTACACTTGATCTCATTTTTTAATTCCTGTAATGTTACACATCGAATATTATATTCATCAATTTTGCTAACTGTTATTATGTTTTCATCTGCTGTTTGCCTAGGTAACGGTTGAAAGGTATCTTCCAAGTGAGCTGCAAATAAAATAGCTTTTTGCTTGTCGCATTTGGCCCAGGTTCCTTCCCCATTAGGCTTGTTCTGTTGAGAAAAAAATAACTCCAAAATAATTAGAATTAATTTTTTTTTCAACAAAATACAGCTATAGGTAATTAAAAAAAAAAAAAAAAAATTGAAATTTGCTGTCACATATATTATGTATTAGAAAAATTATTGTTTTAATTAAGAGATGTTGTCACTTGAGCAGAATTGAATTTAATCAATTTATGTGCATATTAGGAAAATTTTCCTATCGAATATTACAATTACTACAGAAAATAACACCGCCGAATATCACAGAAGGGAACAAGACGAAACGATCATATAATTGATAATTTAACAAACACCATAACATTTCCAGTGTTAGCGACAAAAAATATCACACTTGAAATAGGGCATCGGATAACCCGAAATTGAATGTTGAACCAACTTTTATTTTTTATTACATAAAATTAATTATTTATGTATTTTAAATAACATGATTTTTTACAAATTCATTTGTATCAACGACACAAATCTAAACAAACTTGTCAATAAAATGTATTTGTTACAACTAAATCAAAGTTGCTCAATTTTCTCGCCTTTTATTTTGTCCATATGTGCAAAATCGAAAAAAAACCGTCGGACAAAATTCAAAGGCTACAGATTAAATGAAAACTCGCTTCTCGCCTTTTGTGCAAAATCCCAGTCCAGGGGTGGGATTTTGCACAAAAGGCGAGAAGAGAATTTATCTCTCTTTTTAAAAGAATAAGTTTTTACTCCATTTCATTCGGTCAATGTCGCTTTTTCTATTGCGATCTCAGTCAATTACATTATGTATAAGAGCTACTCATATCTCCTTTTATCCGCTTCGACCACGTACTCGTAACTTCGTTGGTGAGAGACACAGACGAATGATAGTTGAAATAGAATATCATTTTATTTTGGATAGTTTAGATCGCATTAATAAAATATATTTCTACTGAGCGAAATACTGTTCGTATTCAGTTTAAGTAAAAGAGACACAAAACTCGTTTCTCGCTTTTTGTGCAAAATCCCAGTCCAGGATTGTTTTGTATGTGCGCTGTAATGGTATTAGCTGTATGCTGTATATAAAATAATGAAAACATGATAAGTCTTTTGCTACGCACATGGAAGATTGTAGAGATATTTGCTTTTAATGTGTGTTGGTGGTTTAGTATAAAAGAATCTGTTGTTTTTATTCTATTTTGTTATTTCTCCTCTTTTTGTTTCTGTATTCATGTTACAACTATAATGTTCTTAATAAAACATGAACTGTACAAACACAACGAAATTTTAGGGTATTCGACTCAAATAGGTTTTTTATATTTTTGTATAATCAAATAAGTTTTGAGTCGAATTGGATTCCGCCTTATATAACTCATATAGGATGGATTTATTTTAGATATGAGTTATTTTGAAAAGGCTATAAATTAACTAAACCATATAAATAAAATGCTAACTTGGAGTGTTGATCTGAGTTGAGTTGTGATTTTGGTTTGCATCACATAATGACGTATTCATTTATGCATGCCAAATTTCGATTAAAAGATGGTGAACGAGGTGGAATTATGTGAAAACATTTTCGAAAGGCTAAATGTATTGAACATAATTATTAACTTAATAGAATATGATTGAAGTTTTAGGTGGCAGTTTTTCACACGAAAACGTCAATTTTGCTTGTATAGTACACCGATTAGTTTTGTAGGAGAATAATGTTTCAATTTTATTTCATGGATTTATTATTTTATTTACTTTGCAGGCTTTATTTTGCAGGGTCCATAAATGAAGTAAAAGTTTTATAATAAATAATAAATTTCGTAGTTTTTGATTTTTTTGTTTTAATTTAATTATGCCAACTAGATTAGATTAAATTAAAACATCAATAATAATAATAATAATTTTTTGATGTCCTAATTTAGATTTATAAAATCCTGAGTTCTGGCATTTAAATTATATTATATACTTTTATAAATAAATAATTAATTTGAACATTATTAATTTCCTTTTTCCTATATTTGTAGGAAATTGCGATTAGTTTAAATTTAATAGTATGGTTAAATATATATTTTCAACTTGTTATTTTTAAATCTAGTTGTAGTAGGTGAACAATTAATTAACTATTTACAGGAGAATGGTAACTAATGGAACAAGTGCTGTGAATTTAAATTATACCTTAATAATTTAAAATTTTTAAACATTCTTTTAGAATTTTAGCTTTGTACACAGGCAATCTCACAAAATGTTAATTTTTGTAATATTTGTATGTAAGATATAGTATTGTGTTTTGCTCATTAATATATATTAATTACATAATTTAGTTTAAAAATATTTAAAGGTTTCTCTTCCTTAATTTGCTAATAAATAATTCAATTTTCAGAATGTAACATAGTTCCAGAATCAATCTTTAATATGGGGATTAAATTAATCCAGAATTTCAGAATTAGATTTGACTTTGATATTATGGTGATTTATTAATTAAAATTAGTTTTCAGAATTGCCTGGGAAATTATATATTGATTTTATTTGTTGATTCTTGACATACTTATAGTAAGTACCTAACTGAGTTATTGATGATTTTAGACTGTTGTGGTGCTGTAACATTATCATTTTTAATTTATTTATTATAAATTTTATGAAATAATTGAATTTTTAATTATTTATTCTCTTTTTCTAGATCGGTAGGATATTTTTGATTAGTTTTAAGTAAAATTTTATGTTTAAAATGGTTTTTAATGTTTATTCTAATTCATGTTGCAGTACGTAATAATTAATTAATTAGATATAGAAGGACCATGAAAAATGAAATAAGCGCTGTTTTTGTAATCATAGCTTAGTAATTTTAATCTTTCTTAAATATTTTATCAGGTAAATTAATGAACGGCGGACAGGGGGAAATTACAACATTAATAATTTTTTAAGTCCTAATTTAAATTTAGGGAGTCTTGAGTATCCGGCCCTGGATTCCAGAGAAATGATCATCTAATAATGTAGTTAGATTGTGCGTCTTGTGCTAATCTATTTATTATATATTGTACTAATAATTGACTAACTATCGATCACATTGGTGTCTGTAACCGGGTCGAGTCTGGCCCAACTAATAATCCTATCCTATCCTTCGGTTTTGTTATATGTATGTATATGGGTGTACTGTGTGTGGCCGGGAGGTCGGGAGATCCTGCTATAATGCTTGGCCGTACACTCTCAATCAATCAATCAATAAAATGTTAATTTTTGTAATGTGTAATACATATATTCTGTTTTGTCCATTAATATATTTTAATTAATTTAGTTTTAAAATATTTAAAGGGATCTCTTTTTTTTAATTTACTAATAAATGATCCAATTTTCAGAATAAACATAGTATAAACATTAATCATTATTATACGGATCAAAGTTAATCCAAAATTTCAAATTTAGATTTTAGTTTGAATCAACCTTCCTGGATTAACAAGTAGTGAATAAGCTGTAGTTTAGAAATTGTGCTGTCCTGTGCTAACTATTTTTACTATATAATTACTAACAATTTACTCTTATCCTTCGGCTGGGGATGGATAAATGGGTGGACGATGTGTGCCCGGGAGTCCGGGAGACTTGCTATAATGCTTGGCCGTACACTCACAATCAATCAATCAAAACCAAACAAACAAAATCACTGAAATTATAGCAAACCATAAATAGGGACAAACCCACACTCAATTATTAGTATACATTTTTTTTTTTTTTACAATTAGAAATAGAAGTCAGATTAGACCACCAAGTGGCGGAATTATCATCTTTAATACTAATACAGTGCACAAATACAAGAAGAAGCCACGGAAATAATATCAGCCGTAGAAAGTAAGAGAATACACCCACTAGTAGTATCAATCAATAAAATAATCGATCTTGTGAAAACACATATGACAGAGATAAGTACAGAGGTATTAACACACGAAACACTCAGGAGAATTACAGAAGTAGATCACACAGAGATATAAGGAAAACTAATAGTAAAATTGACAATACCAGTGATTCAGAATGAAAGATACACACTATACAAACCACACATTGTACCATTCATCAGAAATAGCAAATATGAAACATACGAAATAGACACGGAATTTATAGCATGGAATAAAGAAAATAGCGGAACAATAGAACTGAACCGAAAAGACATAGAAAAATGCAGAACAATAAAGGACAATCCAGGAGACAAGTTGAAGTCATGCCAACACAACCGACCGATATTACCAATCATCAATTCACACTGTATATCGAACCTATTAACAACTAACTTCGCAAACACACGAGTATGCAGGACAGTAACAACAGAACCAACTAATATGATAATGAAACTGCACAACCAAAATACATGGTTGTACACACTTAGCCGCAACACACGAGCAGCTGTACAATGCAGAAATGGTACGAAGACAATAACACTGATAGATACAGGAACCCTAACATTTATGACACGTTGTAAACTGATAACAGAAGACTTTACGATAGAGGTAGCAGGGGATCCAGAGATAATAAAAGTAGAACAACCTAAAACGCATGAAGTTGTAAATCCATTAACAGAAATTAGTTTTGACATAAGCTTGCACATAAGTAGTAATGAAACCAAAAATAGCAAGATTAAAGTAAGAAATAGTGATGATTTTTATAAGGAAATCATGTTAGAAGCTCAAAAAATTAACAATAGCAAAGAAAGAACGCATGACATACAAATGAGTGACGGTCAGAAGTTAAAAACTAACGTAGTTCAAACAAACATTATAACAGGAATGGCAGTAGTATCAATAATTGTAGTAGTATACTATATGTAGTAATAAGGAAATAAAGGAAAAATACTGTAGGTAAATTAACAATTAGTAAAGATAACTCAAATGAAAGAAACGAAGTAGAAATTCAAATAAAACCATTAACAAAAAACACCCGCGATATAAATGGAATGCGGATAATCTAAGAGAGACACATTTCCCTCATATTCCAAATAATTTAACAAATATGGGGAAACAAGTTATTCAAATGCCTACGTAGCGGCATAAAACAAAATTACACTAACCAACACTTTCATTTATTTGAGGTGTCTAATTCCAGTACAAACATTTTATTTAGTAGCTTCCATTTAATATTTTTATAGTTTGGGAGTTCAGTGTGACTCGTAGTTTTACAACACATTCATGTTCATTCAGATACAGGTTCAGATACAATATTTTTTTTTGAATTTATTACAATAATAATAACGGCCGCAATTTTAGTCTTGCTGGTTTAGGATAGTGGTATTATTATTGTACAATTTTACATAAGTGTTATATATTTTATTTTAATAGTAATCAAGTGTGTTCAGTTTAGTAAAAGCAATAAAAACTAATATGGAAGGTTTAGAAATTAGTGCGTTAAAAACCGGAGGAATTCACACAGAAAAATTTGTCACATTATTTCGAAGAAGTTCAAGAAGATTTCTTTATGGTTTTCATCCAAAAAGACAAGCTTATTAAAACAAAAAGGAAAATCTATTTAAATATTTAATATGAAATCCACATTAAAGCAAAATGATTTCTTTTTGATAATTTCATTTGACATCGTTTTAAAATAATAAGAATTCCATTTATTTATACATATTATAAATAAATGGAATTCTTATTATTTTAAAACGATGAACTATTCAAATTAAAAAAATATCTTATTAGATTGATTGGACCTATCTGTTTATTTTTAATAAAGTTCTCTTCTTATTTTCATCGATGTTCTGAGGTAAAAATAAAAAATCGTAATATCGAGTCAAATCAATAATATGTATTTCATTATTATTTATTTGGAGTTCACATTTTTATTAAATATTTATGATATTAATACATAAATTTCTTAAAAACTAAAATTTAAATTTATTATATACATTAATTCAACATTTACCAATATAATTTTAATCGTAATAGCTTAAGGCCATTATTTATTAAGTTAAAATGTACAGGAGGGCCATCAAAATTTTCAAACTTCAATAATTTAAATTTGTCTGTTACATTTCCAACTACCAACGATTGAAAGTGTTCAGAAATTCTAAGGTTTTGCCATTTAACGCAAACAGCTATAGGCATTTGATCTTCTAATAAAATTATATCAATAAGTTCAAATATTTCAGTAATTTTAATATTGTTTGTAATAGTAAAAATTTGTCCAATTTTACATACAGTTCCTCTAAAAGAAATTATTTTAGTTCGTAATTTTGGAAAATTATTTGTGGCTAAATCATTGTTTTGTAATTTATCAAAATATGAGCACTGATTAAATTCAAAATTTTCAGTTGGACTAATGACGACAAACTCTTTTTGAAAAAAATTGTTACAAAATATTTGATTTGAAAATTTGAGAGATGCTTTAGTCGCTAATGTAAGAGGAATGTTAACTCTCGATGTAATATTTCTGGCATATTTTTTGTGATTTTGGTGTTACGCTTCAAAGCGAAAGCACCATAAATATTTTAGCGGTCCAAGCTGTCTAATCACCGTTGAATAATGTACCAAATTATGAAATTTTGGTTTTAATTTTTCATCAAATAAATTTTGATACATTTCATTGTGTGTTTGTACGAGAGATTCTAATTGCGAAAGAGTTTCTTCGTCGAATTTCGGTAAAAGTAAAATATCAATTAATTTAACAAGAAGTATCAAAAATTTATAGACTTCATCGTCATAGTCAATTAAATCACCAATAATCAAGAGTATAAAATGCATCAGGGTTTTCATTTGTCTAGCATTAATTTTAAAAGTAGTATTTAGAATATGATTTTTTTGTATGGGTAAACAAATATTTTTAATTTCAATATCCCCATATGCAAACATTTGTTTCCGGTAATTGAATACCTTCAAAGTTATTATTTTTTTTTGTAAATTAAGTAATTTAAAATATTAGACAAATCATATTTACATATTCCTAAATACACGTCATGCATTATATCGCAGGCAATATTTTTTGTAGCGTGGAAATATTTTAATGAATTGAATACACACACTTCATTTATTCCAGTTTCCTGTACGTTGTTTTGTAAACTATCGACTGTATAATTTTCCTCGTTACGCATAAATTCATTAAACTGAATACAATCTTGCCTAATCTGAGATTTGTTCCTTTTGCATATTCTGCAAGAAAATTTTGATGAAAATAATTTTACATACCCTAAAATAGTGTTCAGTCCTAAATTATCTCCTAAGATCTGAGCTAATTTAAATTGTAAAACTTTTGGTCCACTATTGGTTTGAATTTTGATTCCCTCTGATTCGAGTAATGTGAAAACATCGATAAGCGGTTTTAGAGCCAGTTTCCACCCATATTGATTCAAATCGGATGTTTTAATAAATCCTGCTACAAATATGTTATTTAATTTTCCAATTTGGAAATTTGGAATCACCGGGAAACTGTAATACATGCCACATATTTTATGGCGACCTGATTTGGACCCTAGAAGGTCATTTATTTCGAAGTCATCCGTGTATAAAAATATGGTCAGCATTTGTTTTTCTTCTTCAGAATTTAAAAATGGCCAATATTCACCATTAATAAAATTACAAATTTTATTTGATTTTAACATATTGTTATAATTTTGAATGGTTTCTTCGAAAACTAATGGTGACTCAAAATATTTTTGAATTTGAAAAGAAATATCAGTGAGACATCCTTCTGTTTTGCAAATTTCTAAGGTAGGGGTATAGTTGAAAATTACTTCTGAGATTTCATCATCGATAATAAAAGTTTTAGGTGGACGATACACATCACATTCTTCCAAATATTTAAGAAATTTATATTCAGATTTTATATCAATAAACGGATTTAGAATTAGTTTGGAAATATTTTCGTTAATATTATTACACGATACTGATTGCTCCAATAAAGTATGTATAGGTTTCATAATATACTGTAAAACCATATCCTCAATTTCAATAACAACTTTACGTGAGAATTGGGGATGTTCAGTAATTTTAAAATAAATTTTGTAACTGACAGTTTAAATTCACTAATTAAGTTTTGAATATCATTAGTATGCGGCTCAAGAGACTCGGTAATAACACTTGACAATTGATTATAAGAAATTTTCGACAGTGACGGTGAATAATTTTCTAAAACAATATTTGTATCTTTGCTGCTGTATGTAAAATCAGACTCGTGTTTTTTTAAATGTTTTTTAAAAGAATGAATATTTTGAAACTTCTGTCTGCAATTTAGCTGTTTACATTTAAATTTATAAATATTAGGTAATCCATGGAATACTTGTAGGTGCTGTATTAATTGGTTAAGCGAATGAGTTGCATATTCACATAAAAAGCAAATTAGCATGACCATATTAATTTATTGGTTGTTTTAGTTTATTAATAATATTAGCAACGGCAGAAAATTCTTCGGATTTTAGATCGAAAAAGTATTGTTCCAAAAAAATGTATGCTAATTTGCTTTTTCCGAATATTTAATATTAAAAATATAACTTAATTTAATTATTATATCAATACAACGAATGAAACTTAATGTTTTGTATCGTACACCGTCGCAGTAAATATAAAATTCAGTTAAGTTTTGAAGATCAGAGCCAACAGCAATAATTTTGGGTTGAATATTACCTGTTAGTAGTTCAATCGTCGGTAATAAATCATTAATTGTTATGATGTGAATTAAGAAATCTTCTTGCGCATCTAAAATTGTAGGTTTGTGTTTCCGATTAATTCTTAACGGTTGAAGAACGGCATGAAGTAAAAGAATTATCATACAGTTACGTGATTCTGAAATTAAATTGTTTTGTATAAAATGTATTTAAAGTTCATTTATAATTTTTACCTGAATTTAATTTATTGGCATTAATAGCATCAAGATGCTCAAGTGCTTTTTTGTCCTTTATTTCTTCTGCATAATATTTTAAAATCTTTGGGATTAATGCGTCAAAGCCATTAGCAACAGAAGTTGCTTTTTAGGAAAAAGTGTTTCAAAATCAATATCGATCTAATAAAACCAATTAGAAAAATATAATATTAGAAATTTCATTATTCATTATTATTAAGTATTATCTTACCAACTGGTTGCCATCATGATGTTTATACAAGGGCCAATCCGCTAAAATCTCGCTCATCGTTCCCATACATTTTAATTCAGTGATTCTTAGCAAAGATGTTTTCGTCCAATTCTCAATTATTGTATTCCATGGACTAAAATTATACTTCAGCCATGTTTTTGTCGTAATTAAATCTTAAAAAATGAAAATATATAAACAATATAAATATATATATATATATATATATATATATATATATATATATATATATATATATATATATATATATATATATATATATATATATATATATATATATACTCGTACATATATATATAAATATATATATTCATTTATTTATATAATATTGGAAATATCAGATATATTATTGCATGATTTTCGTCTGGGTGTAGTAAAATCATATCATTTAATACAATGGAGTAATCATTTTTAAACAACATTTAGATAACACCCAAAATTGTTTTGCCTAATTGATGTTCAAATCCAATTTACATTAAAAGCGGATCGAACAAATAATTTACATATTTTAAGTTCATAGTCTCGATATTTTAATTGCTATCATCGCAATCTGTACAGAGTACAATAATTTAAATAAAACTAACAAAATAATTTTGTTGGTTGGATTCAAATTTCATACCTTCATTAGAAAACTCTGAATTTTCGACTTCTGATGAACTCAGCCCACTCATAGAATCTAATGGGGCTGTTTGTTTTGGATGCACTACGTTACACCATCTGGAATGCAATTTTCCTGTTGGGTTGCTTGCTCCTTTTTTTCTTGGTAGATAATAGGTTATCTAAATGTAGTATAAATAGTAACATAACGTTATTGAAGAAAATTGTGTAATCTAATTATCTTACTGATTTTTCAGCAGGAAAATAATCTTCAATTAAATTAGCCCACTGCTGCATGTCGCTATAGCACATTTTCTGTTTATTCTCAACGAATGAATCGACTATACAATGAGCTAAATCATTTTGTTTTTTTTTATTTAAACTATTGTGCTCTGCATAATACTCTACAATGTTCTTTCCTTTGATTGTTGATTTCAATAAAGCGTCCATGGTTTCTTTTGATGCGACATTACTAATTCGTATATTGGGCGTACTACCCCGGGACGACGAGCTTTGATTGGATAATTCATTTGAAATTTTTTCAAGCCATTCAAGTATTCTACTATTAGAACTTGTTGATACCGTATCGTCATCACACATCATAGGAATTTGCTAATTCATAAAATGTTTGTTACTAAATATTATAAATAAAAAAAAAATCAACAAGCAACAACGGATGAAACTGTTAATTTTACTACACGATATTACACAATTGTATCACTGATTTTGTTATATGTATATATTTGTATCTGTTCTTTGCGCCATTTCCGTAATTTTGATTTAAAAATGAATTTCTCGCCAAAACAGTCATTACTTATTTTTCCAAAAAGTTCATCGATATCTGATAACTCCATTGCTCGTAAATGATTTAATTTAGTTATACCAAAAGAAATTAAAATCATACATAACCCTTCTGTGATTTCCCATTGTTCCAGCAACACTTTTAAATCGGGGTCCATTTCAGCACCATTGATAAAAATGATTGTGGAATTATCATCATCCATCGTTATTACAATAAAATAAACGTATACTAATTGTACCCTTGTAGTTTTTTAAATTATTATTGAGTTAACAAATTTTTTAAACACAAATTCACGTATACACAATTAACCACGTTCAAACCACTTTAGAAAAATTTCTGTAATGAATGATTTATGATTTTTTATTTTTTGTTGTAGGATCATATTTCGATTATCTCCGAATCTACGAATTATTTTTTTTTTCGTACCAATGCACATTTATACACATTTATTATATGCAAGTCTATTTAAATTTATAAGGAAATCTATTAACTATGAAAATATTGCGCAGTACCGAAATTATTAATAGGATTTCTGAATTAATATAATAAGAAAACCATATTTTAATAAATGGTTAATCAGAAGTCATTTTTTTTCAAAAAGTAAAACTATTAAAATAATAAGTAGTTTTTTCTATTTAAAATAATAAGATTGAAATGTAAAATTAAGAGGAGTTTTCATTTAATTCTAAGAATCTATAATATGAAATCATATTTTTATATTCATATGGTTATCTTATTAAATTTATGTGGCATATTTTTTTCAGTGTTATTGTAGAATGTGAGGTTCGACAGGTAACAGGCAAATTGTGTAAATTGTAGATAATGTTCGAACGGTAACACCAAATGACGAGCAGGTTACAGAAGTTCCTAACGTTTCGAATGTCACTTATCAAAAGGTGAACCAATTCACATTTTATAATTTTCAAAAACAACGAGATTATTCACAGGCCTTACCAATAATCGTACCTATGCCCAATTCGTCTGCCGGATATAACAACCTAAAACTTCAACTTTCCAAATGGAAAATGGAATTCGAGGGATCAACCAGCGAAATATCGATTGAACGATTCCAGTTCAAAGTAGAACATTTGGCCCGAACGTACTAGGTAAACGAAAATAATTTACGGAATGAATTTAGCGTGTTACGGAAAGGTATAGCGTCTAATTGGTATTCGTGTTTCTTGCAGCGGAATCCATCATGTTCGTGGGCTCAACTGAAACATGCATTAATCGATAGGTTTCAAGACCGTCGGACAGATGATGACATTAGACGATTAATCGATTCTAGGAAACAACAACCAAACGAACCGTTTGTTGAATTCTACAATGAAATTTTGGTATACTGACTTTACAATTTCGTCCTCCAATACCAGACACAGAAATTCTACGAAGTTTAAGCAAAACCATTTGGCGGATCAAGATATTGATAATATCAGTAACTTGGTAAGACGATGCGTAGCTTTGGAGGACATGTGGAAACGCAATCATAATATTTGCGATTTAACGGCGAGAAATGTAAGCAAACACATTAATGAAATTTCCGCTGGTGTTGAGCCACAACCAAATTATCATCTAAGGTTGGTTCCACCAAATTCCCAATGGCAGGTCATTTACAATAATTTTAGTGATGAAAATCATTGGAATCAACGGCATCAAAATTCAGGTTTTCAACCAAATTGCAATCCTGTACAAAATCTTCAAAAGTCGCATTACCAAATTGATGCATGTAATTATAATTTAGAGACAAATATGAATTCGGATTATCAAGTTTGTTGGAATTGTTTGGATATAGGCCATAACATTGATCGGTGCAAAAAAAACTTTTCGTTTGTTCTGTAATAGGTGTGGTAAGGAAGGCGTGGCAAAACAAAATTGTTCCAAATCTGCATCGGGAAACGGTTAGCCGGGGAACCAACGAGCTGATATAAGAATTCCTCGGAACCAGGAGCAACAATCAAATTCAGCAACAAATATAAGCAACAAGATGATGAATTACAAAGACCAAAACCAAAATCACAACCATCACGTTTAAACAAAACACAAAACAAAATTAAAGTTAACTATTATTCAAATTTGTCGGATGGTGTTTCATCTGTGTCATAACTAAAGATGAGAATTAAATCGTCACATGCTGTTAACCGCACTAAAAAGAATTGGGAGAAGCGGAAAGAGGTAAAAGGGGAATTTCAGAATCGGTTCTTTGTATGAAATAGATGAAAGACCAATCGCGAAAGTCAAAATGAGTGGAATTGGCTATACAAGACTGATGGATAGTGGAGCATCTATAACCGCGGTGGGGAAGCGGTGCGAACTTTTTCTCCGGATCCGGAAAATCCGGATGTTCAGGTATTCAATAGTGCATCTCACATCACGACAGTGAGTGGCAATTCTCTTTTAAGGAAATCGAAATATTAATGCGAATTCATTTAATTTCGTGATTGAAACAATCACTTTACTTGGGTATGGCATTTTGAAAATTGTTCAATATAATGCCTCTGACAATAGTCGAACTAAGTAAAGAAGATTGCGGAACTATAAATTCTCATGTATTGTCTTCTAATAAACAAGGATTAGGTAAAACAGCGGTATTATCACATCATATTGATGTCCAAGGAGCTATGCCCGTCAAACAAAGGTACTATCCAGTATCTCCAATTAAACAGACTACTATGGATGAGGAACTGGAACGAATGTTGTCATTGGGAGTGATTGAAGAGTCAAATAGTGCATGGAGTTCACCTGTGACATTAGATCTGAAACCAAATGACCAAGCCCGGCTCTGCTTAGATGCAAGACGTGTAAACGAGGTAATGAAAAGGGACGCGTATTGGAGGACACCCAATTTATTTCGAGTTTGGATTTAAAGGACGCCATTTGGCAAATACCGTTAGACAAAGAGTCCCGAGATAAAACAGCGTTTAACGTCTCTGGACGTCCATTTTACCAATTCACAGTGATGCCGTTTGGTCTCTGCATCGCGCCACAAACCATGTGTCGGTTAATGGACCAGGTGATACCCCATGCACTTCACTATCGCATCTTTGTTTATCTTGACGATCTTTAGTTCCCTCCAAAACTTTTGATGAGCATCTAGAAATATTGTCAATGGTAGGTAAGAATTTGACTAAGGCCGGTTTGACAGTTAACATCTAAAAAAGTCATTTTTTGCTCAAACACTTTAATTATCTACGGTATGTCATTGGAGATAGAATTTTAGCTACTAATCCCAATAAGATTAAAGCTATCCATGAGTATCCAGTCCCTTCCACCATTAAGAAACTGCCACGCTTTTTAGTAATGGCGGGATGGTATCGGTGTTTTATAGGGTCGTTTCCATCTCTAGTCGCTCCACTTACGGATTTAACAAAAAAGGATAAAAAATTTCTTTGGAACGAAAAGGCACAGGTAGCTTTTGAAAAAGTCTAATCGGCACTGATGAACGTACCTGTATTGGTCCATCCAGATTTTAACAGAACCTTTGTGACCCAGTGCAATGCTTGTACTACTGGAGTCGGAAGTGTGCCACTTCAAAAAGGAGAGGATGGTGAGTACCACCCCTAAACACCGCACAGCGAAACTAAATAGTCCCAGAATTAGAATGCATCGCGGCTGTGTTAAGTGTTAAAAAAGGCTGTGTTAAGTGTTAACAAATTTTAATAAATAGTTATCTTAAAACATAAATGAATTAATTGTAAATATGTATAAATACAAAGAAAAAGAAAAACAAAACCAAGTATCGACGAGATTTATGTGGTTGTAGTATTCTCTTTTGTGTGCTTAAAATTATTATTATTTTTTGAATATCATGATACGTAGAATAAGGGAGTAAATTTTTGAAATTTGTGTTGCGAATCACAAGTATGGCGAACTTCTAAACTTTTATTGTTACAGTGCAAAAGAAAAACAGAATCCGCGATCCAAACATAGACAACCCCTGAGCCAGTCGAGATGGAACAGAAATAAGCACTCGCAACAGTATGTGTTTTTGATAATACTGATAGTGAAAAATTACGATCTGTGGGGGCAAGAGCACTGCAACTTAGCACTGAGTGGACATATTTGGAAATACAGCAAAAAATATGAATTAAACGAATATGAATTTCTACACTGAAGCTCTACCAACGGAGACTATACGATGATGTCGTTGAACTCTTAAAAGAAGCTGCGGAATGCAAGAAGTTCTGTCAGCTACAACCGTCAATCCTACTATTTTGCGCGTCGTTATTGGCCAAATTGGAAGCCTGATTGGAAGACATTATTTCCCCAGCCAACAAATTCCCTGTTAGTGTCTTCGCCAACCTACGTTTTGATGTATTCATTTTGGGTGGGATATCAATACGTTATTCCAGGTATATTGGTAAATAATTTTATTTACGTTGTGATCTTCTGGGAGATTACTTGATATCCGAAATTATTCAAGATAGGAACCGAGCACACAGACAGGCGCCTTATCAGTTTATGGACGACCAATTAAGCTACACAAAGTAATTATTTTATAGCAACTATAACAGTTTGTTGTCGTTAAATAAAATTAAAACTCTAAAATTTTATCAGTTTTTTTTTTTTTTGCCGGCAAATGTCCATCTCTGCGTTTATACAAATGCACACACATGTGTGGTATAGTTTATTGATTTATAGCTCAAGCGATTATATGAAGTTGGGCGATTGAATTTACTATCGATCTGTATTATATCATAATTTAAACGAAATATTCGCTATAAAAGCTTAAAAGGTAGAGAAGTGAATAGTCAGTTCAAAACAGAATCTAAAATGAAATTTACATTATTTGGGCTGCTGTCGCTGGCTATTTGCTGTAATGTTTCTAGTCTTGGCGTAAAAGCTGTACGAGAAGCTATTTTTACACAATGGGTGGATCATTTTAATCCAGGGGATTTAAGAACTTTTGCACAAGTAAGCCTGTGAGCAAATAATCCATCACCCTTGATTAATTTTAATTTATTCTTCCATATAGGTAGTCTACATCAACGATGAGCATTATCAGCCGGGTGGCCCAGTATTAGTCTTTGTCTCTGCAACTTCGGATACATATGATTATTGGTTGGAAAATTCACACATGGTCAATATAGCAGAAAATCTTCATGGTGTCATTTATGCGCTTGAACCGCGGTATTTTGGACGAAGCTACCCAACGTCCGATGTTTCGCTGGACAACTTGACCAGATACCTACAAATCAATCAGTCTATCTCCGATTATGTTGGTTTCATCACATTTATGAAACAAGAACTAATTAGCCTTGATTCCGATAAATTTGTTCTTATTGGTCATAGTCGTGGAGGTACCTTAGCACAATGGATACATCATACAAATTTAGGACTGGTTAATGGTGTATGGGCGGTCAGTGCACCGTTCATCACCCAAGCCAATTTTCAATCGTATTACTTTGGCATGTGGATGAATTTTATCGACGAATTTCCAGATGATTGTCAACAAACAATTTACAGTGGATTTGAAGAGCTAGCGGCACTGGTTGATAATAGAGAAATCGATCGAATTCAGGAAATTTTTCAGTTCGAGGCCGATTTTAATTTTGAAGCTAGGAATGATGTTGCTCTATTCTATCAATATTTGGTTGAAACGCTGTTTACTCCAATCGAATATGGTACGAGAAGTACAATTCATTTGCTTTGTGACACGTACTTCAGCGCCACACATGAATTTACTCCAGTGGAATTGCTCGGTGAATTTTTCAGTACAACCGTACAAAGTCACGAATTTAAGTATGAAACAATCGTATCATTGCTGCAGGAAGATTCGCTCGGGGCAACTGCCGTTATGAATTATGAGCGACAAAATTTGTTTGTTGCGTGCAATGGCTGGTCGCAATTCAAATCATCGTATCAATTCTTTATTGCGATTCGCGATCGATTCCCCTTTGACGTGTTCACCGACATGTGTCGTGATGTATTTGCTATAAGTAGCGAAGAGATTTTGGATGGGAATGCTCTCAACAATTTTCGTTACGCGATTCTGAGTAATATAACCGATATTTATTTCACAAATGCAGAATTTGATCCGCATTGGCAGATCGGCGTAATTCGAGATGAAAATCCATCATCGCCGGCCGATTTAATTCCAGGTATTGGGAAACTATTCGACTTTTATGGGTCTGTGGAAGTTGAGAATGATAGTGCCGAGTTACGAGCTGTGAGGGCGAGAGCACTTCAAATTATCACAGGGTGGACTCAAGCATAATATGTATTACATATTTAGAAATACATAAAAATTAAATTAAATATTGTTTTTATGCCGTACGCCGCTACACCTTTCTCCCCCAAAAGTGTCTCTCGTAATTAAAAATCTCAGATTTTTTCTAATTTTTATTTTTTTTAATTCATCTGAAATTTTGTAGGCGCAGAATTGCAAGATGGAATCTAGGGCATGGTTTTGAGATTGACTAGAGTTTAGCAAATTAATAGGTATTTACGTCACAGGGACGGTAAATGAGTTATTACAGTACGAGTTCGATGTTTATCCAATAATTGTTTTTAAGAAGGGATGAAAGTAAGGATGGGCAGGAAAAATGTATGGAATTGAGCTACTATCAATTTGCTGAGTATATGGGAATAATGTAAAATGATAGGATGCTTTGAATTATAAACAGCTGATGAATTACCAAAACGTCCTCCAACCCGCAATATGCCTTCTGCTGATTTGCCTTTAATGCACTGTTCTTTGAATAATTCAGTAATTTCAGCAGAAAAACTGAACTTTTGTGCAGCTTTGATGATAACCGTTTCTGCTGCCTGCAATTCGATGGTTGTGAATAAATCATACTTTCTCAATTTAGATGTTTGTGTCACCTTTGACCAGGATGACACTCGAATGAATAAGGATTCCATTGATTCATCTGCGTTGTTTGAAGGATATTTTTTTTTTGCTCCAGATCTCTGCTATCAACGTCGAGGTTGTTATGCTTGTATTCCTTGGTTCTCGTTGGCCAATCAATTTGGTTCTTCATTAACCATTTAGGTCCTGAAAACCAAAATTCGTTAGTTATTAGCTCCGCCGGCTGTATACTTCTTGATGCTAAATCAGCTGGATTGTCAATTGAACGAACATGGTTCCAATTCTTGCGTGGCAATGTCTGAACAATTTCAGATGTCCTGTTAGCCACGTATGTCTTCCATCTCTTGTGAAGACTGGACAGCCAACGATAACTTTTTCGGAATCACTCCAAGCGAATATTTCAGGGTTGTGGTCATCGAAACCTTGTATCACTTATGAAAAGAGACGTGCTAGTAGCAATGCTCCGTTAAATTCTAGCCTCGGTAACCATATAGTACGAACTCGTGCAACCTTGGTCTTTGCGGCAACTATCCGAATTAGTGGATGGCCGTTTGTGTCGTAGCTTTTGCAGTAGATGACAGCTGATGACGCAGCTTCACAGAATCCGTGAAGTTGGAAGTGGTTCCTCTGAAATAACATTTGTCTGGGTATTTCAATGTTTTCAAAACACTTCAAATTCAGTTTCATGTTTTCCCATTTTTCAACAAACTGTGTCGGAAGTGGATCATCCCATGTAAGGTTATAAATCCTTAGCTCCTGTAATAAAATTTAATTTATTATTAACACTGGAGCCAGCCATCCAAACGGGTCAAACAATCTTGACGCTTGAGATAGAAATTTCCGTTTGGTAAGTAATGTTTCTTTTGAATATTTTTGAAATTTGTACACAAACGTATCTGTTTCAGGTTGCCAATGAAGCCCCGATACCTTGATCGTGTCATCTTCGTTTTTAAAAATTGGAATACTTCTCTTGCAGTCTGATTGTTTGATGCTATCCATGAATATTGAAGAATTCGATGACCATTTCCGAAGCGTAAATCCACCAGAAGCGAGAAGGGTTACAATATCCTGTTGCAATGTTAAAGCTTCTTGCGATATAACTGAAGCTCCTATTAGAAGATCACCCACGTAAAAGTCGCGACTAATTATCCTTGACACTAAGGAATGAGTAACCTTGTTGTCTTCAGAAAATTGCTTTATTGTACGAGTGGCCAGAAATGGAGCCGATGCTGTACCGTAGGTTACAGTCTTTAATCTGTAATATTCAATTTCTGCACTTCTGTTGAATCTTCAAACAATACGCAGCAAAACCTGTCGATACATTTTTTCGATGTCGGCGCAAAACACAATGTTATGCATTCGAAATCTCATTATAATTAATAGTAATTCTTCTTGGTTTGTAGGACCTACGAGTAGTTTCTGATTTAATGAGAGCCCAGATGAAGTTCGACACGATCCATCAAATACCACACGTAACTTTGTGATATTTGACTCATCGATTTGGTTGGCTGAAATTTTCTCCATGTGGTGTAGTATTATGTAGGTATTCAGCCATAAAGGAATGATACCCTTGTTTTAGTTCAATGGTTTTCTCCAGTTTCCTCCCAATGTCAAATCATCTGGAGACTGCAGATCTTACCGAATTGCCTACACCCAGAAAAAAAAGTTTTATTATTAAGCAGATTCAATGCTCAATTTAAAAGGATTTCTCTATGGAAATTTGCCAAAAGGAAGAACTGTTAAATGTAAAGTTCTAATCCTTTTAAAATAAAAATTTTTGATAAAATCAAAAATAAAAGGTGACAATTTTAAAGTAAAGGGTATCATTTATATTTAAAATAGAAACTTAATTAAATTAACTTGTAAAATTAAATGAAAATCATTTTAAATTAATAACGGCTTTTTAAAATTGAAATTTTTTTCGTTTAAAAATAAAATTAAAAATACAATTTTCTTTTCAAAGCTAAAAGACATCACTTTAAATAAAATGTAAATTTAAAAATGTTAATTTTTACAATAATATTTTTGCACTTCACACGAAAATGCTATCATTTTATTTTGACAAAAGGGTACCATTGTAATCCTAATTGAACTTGTAAATTTGATAGGGGTCTTTTTTGTTTCTTAGTTAAAAGGGCGAATTGTTAAGATGAGAACGAATAGTATAATTTCGAAACAAAAATAATAAAATACAGAAAAATAATTTATATTACATATTTTACGAGTATTTCCGTTTTATTTCATATAAATTGTAATTTATTTTGAATTCGTTTCTTTTATAAAAAAATACCTTAAAACGAACTTTTCAAGTTTTCAGAAAATTCATTAAAATTTTAAGAATAATAATTATAATAAAATAATCAAAATTTAAGCACCTTAAAAATACGGTTTCAATCTTATTAAAGTTAAACCATTATTTATAATGTGTTTATGAATTGGTGGGCCATCAATTTTTTCAGGTTTTATAAGTTCATACAGACATGTTTCCTCAATAACATAAGATAAGAAGTGATTGTTATAAGAAATAATATTCCATTTTTTACCAACAAAGAAAAATATTTCCTCCGATTTTATTATGTCTTGTATTTCGAAAACTCGGGGGATTTCTGTTCCAGAAAAAGTGCAGGTGATGAAATAAAACTTTTCAAAAAGATTACCTTTATATATAAACTTTTTTACCACACTTACAGAATCAGAATCAATATTGTTTAAAACCAATTTGTCAAAATAAGGTTCTGTTTTAAAATGTTTGTCAGTTTCTATTTCAAACAAAATTTGTGTTTGAAAAAAAGATTCGGGATGAAGCAAATATGCAAATTTTAAGGCATATTTTTTAGCTAAAGTCAATGGGATGTTAACTCTTGATGCTATATTATGTGCGTAATCCTTATGGAAACGGTGCATTGATTCAAAACGAAAGGACCAAAAGAAATTTCGGTTTTAGATCATCTTGAAATAAATAACAATAAAGCTCATTGTGTTTTTAATCAACTGTCGAAGTTTCGTTAAATCATTTACGTGAAAATTACTTTTCAAAACTAAATCTATAATTTTCACTAGGGTTAGTAAAACTTGATATACTTCGTCTTGTTCCGGTATTAAATCACCAATCATAAAGACTATAAAATGAACAAAGGTTTTCATTTCGCTGGCAGTCATTTTGAAATTTGAAGTTTGAATATGATATTTTTGAATTGGAGGACTTAAATTACCAATTTCGGTTTTACCATATTGAAACATTTGCTTTCTATAATTGAATGAATCAAGGCTTATTATTTTATCATTACAGATAAAACGATTTAATATTTTAGCCAAATCATTAGACAAACACCACTAAAAAGGTCATGCATAATATCACAACAAAAATTTTCGGTTACGTGAAAAGAGTCTATAGAGTTAAAAATAGAATTTTCTTTAATCCCTGTGAATTTATAATCGTTTATAACAAGGTCAGCTTGATAGTTAATTCTATTTCTAAGGGCACCCGGAAATTCAAAATAATCAGATCTTGTTTGAGTCTTACTCCTTTTACATGAACGGCAGTAATAATTGCTACTAAAAGATGAAACGTATCCCAAAATAGAATTTAAACCTAGGTTGTCGCCAAGAACTTGCCCTATCACAAAATGATTTCTTACATTTTGGGAAGAAGTTTTAATTTCCAATTCAACATGTTCTAACTCATTAAGCTCTGTTACAAGTTTATTTAGAACGGTTCTATTCCCATATTCGCTTCGATCTTTTGCTTTGATAAAGCCAGCTACGAATATATTACTTAATTTGGAGAATTGAAATTCCGGAATTACCGGAAATGTGTAATAAATTCCACAGATTGACTGATTTCCCGCATGTGAACTCAATGGATTATTTATTTCGAAATCGTCCGAATATAAAAAGTATGGAATAAGTATTTTATCAGGAATTTTTTCTTTCTTTGACTGCCATAAGCTCTCATTAATAAAATTTTTTAGATTATTTTGATTTTCTAGTTGGGAAATGTTGTGAAGAGTTTCTTCCAGTATATTACCGCTTTCAAAATAATTTTTAATTTGAAATTGTATATTAAGCAAACATCCTTCCGTATTGACCGATTTTATGTTAGGATTCCCATTGCTAACTATTTCAGCTATTTCATTATTTATAACAAAAGATTCCGGAGGACGGAAAATTCCTAAATTCTCTAAATGGTTCAGAAATAAATATTAATATATAATTATATAATATAATTAATTTAGAAATTGAAAAGGGTTTTGATTTTCTGTTAAGAAATTTTCAATTCGTTTACGGTTTTCTACATTTTCAGCCTCCAGTACAATAACCTTGGAAATCAATTCTGAAAATGGTTGCCAGAAATTTTCTAAAATGTCACTTTGAATGTCAACTACATTTTTTCGGTTAATATTAGGATGATTGTGCATTTTTAGTGCAAAAGCTATGACCGAATTTTGTAAAGATCTATTCATTTCATTCAAGTTTATAAACGATGAAACTGAAGAGGTAGAATTTAAATTATCCGAAATTACAACTGAAGATTCGCAACTATTAATTGTTAGGAAAGAAGAACAAATTAGGGTTTCGCATTATTTTTGTTGGATTGGTAAACGAGTTTGTGGCTTTTCTGTTTCTTTTTCGTGTTTTATTAAATGCTTTTTGAAATTATAAATGTTATGAAAAATTTGACGACACTGATGATGCCTGCACGTAAATCTAAAGATTGAAGGAACACCATGGTTTGACTGTAAATGTTTTATAAGTGTATTAGCAGTGATAAAGTTCTTATCACATAAAAAAAAAGCTTAAGTTAAATTCATTGCGTTTTAATAATTACTGTAGATTTTCAATTTGATTTATGAGATTTGCTACTGATGAATTAATTATTTCTGGTGGTATTTTAAAAAAATAATGTTGCAAGAATGCCCATACCAGCTTGCTTGCCTCGGAATATTTTAGATTGAACACAAAACATAATTTAATGGTTATATCTAAAGCTATTATAAATGTAGGTACGGAATATTTTACCCCATTGAAATATATATAAAACTGCTTTAATTTGTTTATTGATGGACCAACAGCAATAATTTTTGGTTACATTTTCAGGTTCCGTTTGACATAATCACTTTTTAAGTTGTCGATACACAATTGCTGATTGTTGATGCATAATACATGTATCAAAAACTCTTCTTCTGCATCCGAAACAGTTGGTTTATTTTTCTTGCTGATCCTCGGTGGTTGCAACAATTAGTATAATAATAATGCAGCAATGCAACATTTAGAACCTTAAATGAAACAAATTAAGATTCATTTTTTAAATGGATTCTGTTCATGGATTATTTTAAAAACTAACTTACTTTCGTTTTCACAACTTTTATAAGATTCATATAATTTTAAATTCAATTTATCCTTTTTAGTTTCATAGAACTTTTCCATTTTTAGTGAAAAATCATTGTAATTCCGAATTAAAAGATTTCCTTTCTCCTTGTAAATAAACTCAAAATCGATGTCAATCTATGTAATACAAACGAGAAAAAAATGGTTGTAAATATCGACGTCATTAATAGCCGTATTTCTTGACAAAATGGTCCTGATTAAATCACAATTATATTGAAAGCAACACCAAAAATTTAACTATTTTTTTGAAATCAAAATTTTGATTCGATCAGATCAAATTTCGAGAAATGCAGCTATTATCAGAAATAAATATTTCTCACTAAATGATAGCCTTCGCTACTGATATACAGTGGCCACTCTTTTAAGATTGCGTCTAAAGAAACTGTGTTTTTCATTTGGTTGTATCTATATTTGGCTAATTTTGTCCACCTGGACAAAATTTCTCCACGGTTCGAAATTATTTTGCAGCCAAAATTTAATTTCCTCCAAATTGTCTAATAATTCTACAAAATATGTAGATATTAAAATTCAAATATCAATTTTAGCAATAGCAATAAAATATATACCAGAATCTATATCGATTTCAATATATGGTGAGTCTGGAGCAGGTTCAGCATTATTCGGAAGTGCTTCTCTAGACATCCTTCTTAAGCGAAATATCCTATTTTGATACATATCGTATAACTTTCCAGAAGGATTTTTTTTGGGGTCTCTGCCTTGGAATATACATACATAATACGTTTCCTGAAATTAAGGTAATTGGGTTGTTCGATTAACCGATTTTAATATAATAATATTTATTGAAACTATATAATTTTAAACAATTTAAAAAGTTATTTACCGATTTTTCTGTTGGAAATAACTATTTCTGCGGCATAAGTTGACATATCTCTTAACAACATTTTTTGTTGATTTGAAATAAAATATTCGGTTATCGCATGGCAAATGTCTTTCTGGTGAGGGTTATTTAATTTTTTAAATTTGGCATAGAACTGAACCACTTCCTTACCACGCCAAGTATTATTTAAAATGTTTCTTAGATCTGGAAATGTATTAACTGAATGGCTGAGTGACGATCTGGCCGTGGTTTCAACCCATAATGAATAAGAGAGTCGGATGATTGCTTATCAAACGTAGTCGTTTCACTATTACATAAAAATGAACTATTTGTCATCGGAATTCCCTATAAAATATTGTATAATTAATAAAAATAATAATTGATAGTAATAATGTGATATAGACATTGCTTGTGGGCCAGGTCATTTAAATTCGATAAATACATTTAATTTTTGAAAGGGGTAAAAGGAAAAAATTTTTATTTTTTTTTTTGATATTCAAATTAGAAGAGAAGCCGATTTTATTGCCACAAATGATTACTCAAAGCCAATTAGTGCGTCCTAGCATTATCAAATGAATCCGATTAGGGCATCTGAGACAATTTCGAATCATTTTTCGGAAGAGATACTTTAATCGAGCAATCATTTTCTCAAAATAAGTGTCATTAATCAATAATCGAGAAATCATTAATCAATAAAAATGTAACTGAAAATTGCATATAGACTTTTTCTGTTATAAAATAGGGAATTAAAATAGGAAAATGGGGAATTGCACTAAATTAAAAAAAAAGTGAAACAACCAAAATTGTGTTTTAACATATACATTTTTATAGTGATATTAGTTCACTTGCATTACAAAATCTTGGATTACAAAATCATGCATTACAAAATCTGGCATTCCAATATCTTGCATTTGAAAATCTTGCGTTACAAAATCTTGCATAACAATTTCCCGTTCATTTATAGAATCGCGGGCGATATTTTTATTGATTAATGATTTCCAGAATTTATATTTTTGGTTATTTTCGTTTCGTTACCGAAATCCCGATTTTCAAGGATTTATAAAAACCAAGATTTTGTAAAACCGAGATTTTGGAAACCAAGATTTAGCAGCCAACCCTAAAATTCTAATTTAATAAAATTGCAATAACTTAATCGAAACTCAAAAATAACTTATTTGAATAACTTATTATGAATACGCAAGATTATGCACGATTTCGTATACTTGCAAGATTTTGTTGCTGCAAGATTTAGGGTTAGCAAGATTTTGATTTGCATGATTTTTAAAAAATTCAAGATTTTGTAATGAAAGATTTCGGGGCGCTCCCTAAAAATGCTAAATTTAAATAAAATTGGCCTTAATCGATTAATCAGTATACGAAAAAATTTCGACCAATTGTTATTCGAAATTGGCCAAATCGATTAATCGACTATGCAGATGTAATCTAAGATTTTATTTTTTTTTAAAAGCACATGTATACAAAAAAATGAGGTTATGTTGCAATAATTATACTTACGATTTCTTTACGCCATTCCTCTAGGCCGGCTATAAATACAACTTTTGCTCCGTATTTATCTAAATCAGGAAACACTTATTCTATATCAGATGGTACAAACTTTTTTAAGACGCTTATATTTATTCTTAAATTCCATAAATAGTAAGAAATGTCGTTTGAAATGCCCCAACTGTTTAACAAAACTTTAAAGTTTATCTCCGACTCGTCAAGTTGATCACAAACCACAACTGTGAAATCATTTGCACTTTCAATATTATCACTGATATTAGTACTTACTAATTTTACACTTTGTATTTCATTACTCATATTAAATATTGAATTATTTTTTCTCTTAAAAAATCAAACAGATAAGCACTCATCAAGAGTTCAACACTTAATACAAAAATCAAGAAAAAAGGAATAAATTGTATAAAAACAAAAATGAAATATTACTGTTAGTTTTTTGGTTTCTTTTTTATGTATAGTATGTATGTTGTTTGTTTGTTCATTTACAGTTGAATTTATAAAATGTTTATATTTTATATTTAAAAGAAATCTTTTACATTTGAAACCTCAGAATTTTTTTTTTTTTTTTTTTTTTAAATAAGTTTTATTTTTAAAAAATCAAAAGGAATATTATTTTTATTCTAAAAGGTATATAATTTAATAAATCATTTTAAAATGAAAGAAATCGTTTTAATTTTAGGCTTTTCCTTTTAATCAAATAGAAAATCCTTTTAAAGAGATTATTTTATATTTAAAAGGTAATTTTTTTAAATTTTAAATGTTAGATTTTTCTGGGTGTAGTTACTGTTGAACCTCATTAAATGGTGACCTTGTAATATACCGTCCAGTAGGATCTCTTTTCAGCGTTTGTTTGTAAAATCCTTCGCATTGCTTTTCTGAGAATGAAAGCTTAGATGATGTTGAAACTTCTTCCAACTTCCAACGTTGATGTCCATTGTTATGTTGTATTTGATGCTACTCCACTCACGATAGTGTTAGACTTCCTTTGTGGAAGTTGCAATTTCTTCACAAGCGATTGTGACCCATAGATCCCAAATCTATTAGTATCCTGCACTGTTGTAGTTCACCGTGTGTATTAGCAATGCTGACGACAGCTGTTGGCAATAAATGTCCTGTTACCGTACTATGAACCATATTAAGTTGAGCAGTACCTTGTATGTCTTTCAATTGTCAAGAAAAATTTGGATGTATTTGAAGTGTGCTTGGTTTTTCTTGTGATGTTTGAGTCTTGGATGAATCAATTGTTATTTCTTGAGTGCATCCAGATAGCGTGGTGGTAGCCGTTGCAACCGGTGGCTGTTCCGACTGAATCGATGATTAGTTGCTGCTATATGAAGTAATGAATGATGCTGTTTTCGGTAGTAATGACAAAGAAAATGTGACTTGCATTATTGTGCTAAGTGTCCTACATATATTATACTTAAACACAAAATCCCCGTCGATCTGGAATGCTCATTGACTTGAATTGTTGGCATTTGTATAATGGATAAAAACCTTCACAACATTAGCATTTCAGTATCCGCTGAACTCCGGGTGAGTTTATGGCATGACGAGTAGCAATTCTGGCTTGCTTTAATAATGGCGTTTATTTCCTATCATAATCGAGACACTTTCACTATTATCCATCTTGTCACACTGTTCACCAATGAATTTCATACATGATACTAATCGAGTAGAAAATACGTTATAGAGGAACTTTCTAAAAGTTCTTCTACAAAATATAAAAGAACTGAAGAAGGACGAATGTCGATACCGATCTGCTATGGCTCAAAATAAATTAAAAATATAACGAAAAAGTAAATTTTTTAATCGACCTCAAAATAGAAGAAGGGCTGCTGTAAGATTGTTATCATATCAAAGGTATTAAAAAATTTTAGGGCTCGAAACCGGATGTGAAGCGCTAACTATTTCGGGAATTGTATACATTTGGAAAACCGTAGTTGAGAATACCCATTTCTTGTCGGTGCGTTCCAGTGGAATTATAATAAGAAACGGGAAAATGGAAACTAGTGCTGACTATTGTCGTGAGGAAAACCTATCAATCTTTGCATTTCTGACATATTTTTTCGTCGTGTGGCTTAATAATTTCCTTACGATTGGAATGGTATACACAAGAGCTTAGTCTTGATTTATAATAATTATATTTGAACAATTTAAATTTTTATAGTTTAGATAATTTATTTGAGATCACCTTTTAGTATTATTAACGTTTATTAGATATGCATTTATTAATTTGATTTATTAATAATGAACTTATAACATTAGTTCGAAAACGGTATAATATCTCTTTAAAACGTCCTTGCACAAGAGATGTGACCATCATAATCTTCACACTATACCAAAAAAATTTATTACTGCACGGATATAACTCAACACGGCAAAACGTATAGAAAATGTTTACACGTTAGTAGATACACTTAGAAACCTAAAAACTATAATTATCTAAGAACATTACACCAATTACAAAGTCTAAACTGGAACCACTTATTTAATCTCTGAGCATAATATATTTTGTGACAAATAGTTTACTTAAGAAATTTATTCTCGCCATAAAAGAAATTACTCAAAAGCACTTCGGTATAAAAAAACTTATGAACGGTATTTCATGTATCGGAATATTAAATAGAATTATGGTATAGTTATTTTGTTTAAAGAATGTTCTAAAATATTCTATGGATCTCCAATATTTCACGACACGCCATCACAAAAACTAATTTAATTTTAAGCAAAGTTCTCGACCAAAAAAAAAAAAAAAAAAAATCTCAAAATAAAAGATAATTATTTCCGATCCGATATATTTCACAGCACAAGATAAACTGACCTCCTCAATTACCACCGATTAACATTGCAAAAAAAGAAACATTTGACTCTCATACCAAACCAAATAATGGGAAACCGATCGTTACGCATTGAAAATCTGATCAGAGAGGCAAATCAAAATTGCAAAGTATAAATGCAGCGATGTTAAATTTGTAACAAAGAATTCGTTACAAGTGGGTGCTAAAATAGAAAATTTTCAATAATCATCTCAACGATTGTTACTCTGCACCACTGCGAGTCTACTATTACTGGTCTAACTCTGTTCGGTGAGGTGATTAAATGGTGGTATGGCCCAGAAATTTATACTCGGCAAGGCAATAGTAATTTTGGAGAAATTCACTGGAATTTCAGGACATCACATACACATATAAACCATACACGTTTACAACATGTCTATCGTCGTATTACACTATCCCTAAAATATATGACATATGTATGTACCAGAGGCGTGTCCTCTTTGGAAGCAAGGGAAGCACTGCTTCCCTATAATTCTAACTCAAAATGCTAATATGCTTAAAAAATAACTATTTACCCGCTCTAAATGTAAAAAACTAATTGAAACAAAATTCCAAAAGGCAACTAAAATAACGTTTGATTATTTCTCTATGAAATATTACACTGCATAAAATTATCTTCATTTACATTACGTCATGCGAGTACTATAGTGTCCCATACGCCATTTGGAAAATATTCGAGAAATCGAATTTCTAATCAGATTCTAATCAAATTTTTATGTTCTGTTAGTTTTAGTTTAAAGTTCTAACATTTCTAAATATTTTACAAGAAAGACAAATAAATTTTCTTCCTCTTAAAACCGGGTGGTACATTTTTCCCCAAAAAGTCAAAAATGGATATAGGACACTTTTCATATATATTGTTAAAAGTGTTTTCTTGTTTTTACAAAAATGCTAAAATGCATTGGATATAGGACAGACCTAAAATAAAAATACAATATACAAAATCAAAATAAAATGCCAAAGATATTTTATTTCAAAATTTCCTCATAGAATAGGATAACTGGACAAATAAAAATTAAAATATTGATAAACAAAACCTAATATGGCCGAAAGAACAAAAGAATGTTTATTTATTTCAGAATCGGTAAGAGATAGAACAATTTGGATTAAGAAATCCGAAAGAGCATGACCGATTATAAAAGAATCCATAATTAAGTAATTTTTGGGAAAAATGGTCTATAGAACACTATAGTACTCACGTGACGAGCTTCTATTTCTTGGTTTTCTCGATTGCTTTACATTCTACAACCATATGATCGTTCGTTAACATAAAGATATTAGAAAAAACTAAATGTCTCAAAACGCATTTGAGTTAGTTTTTCACAATCCAGGCTACGGACCAATAGCCGGGTAAATCATTTAGCACATTACATTTTAATTTTGGTATAAATTTACCACAATTGGCGTACCAATTCTCTAAAAGTAAAAATAGTTTGATGGGCACAAATTATGATTTGAAGGGTTGAAATCACTGGCTATTAGGTGCAAAGAAAAAATGTCAAATATTTTTATTGCTTTTCATTCATTTATTACCTGTACGTACATTTAATACATATAATGGAAACGCGAAAATTTTAACAAAAATCAGTGAAAGATCAAAAAAGTTAAAAACAACGGTTTTTTCATATTTTACCCAACTTTTTAGTACAATATTTGAATTTACCCTCTACACTGTGCAAAAGTATGTAAAAGAAGTCCGTAGCCCTAGAAAGAGATGTCGTGTATGTGTTGTATTTATGTGTGAAAGTTTTCATTAAAAATCACTGTTGAAGCCAGGTAACTTTCGATGGTCGATATTGGTATGCTCCAGAAGTTTCACCTGCGCCTTTGTTTCCAAGAAAAATAAAACTTTTGATAGTTCACTATTTTGAATAATTCACTGTTTTGAAATTCATTCAATTTTTTTCTGTTTTTTAACATCGCTCACTTGAGCGACTCAGTCACTTTAGTGCATTCCCGCAGCCTTCACGGTTTTAGTTATATTATCTTTCAAAGTTATTGCTTCATTAAGTTTTAGCATTACTTAAAGTGGCGGCAGCCGGGTATGTATTTTGCTTTAGCTTGACTAGTTCCTTCATAACCCTTGTTGCTAAGAACGGGGAAGAAGCGGTACCATATCATTCAATAAAATTTGCCTGTACATCTTGATAATATCTGAATTCGTGAGAAAGGCATATTCCCGAAACCGCCTCGAAGATACTTGATTGTATTGTTGGTCCAACCAGGAGTTCATTATTGAGCGAAGCGGTCGATCCGGTTTTGGCTGGTGCATCGAATACTAATATTAACATTGTGCTGAAGCTATCTTCTTTTAAAACAACGTGATGTGGTAAAAATACGCAAGTATCTTAGGTAATCCTTTCTGTGCTAATTTTCAACAAATGTCCGAGTTCCATTTATTCCTGCATGAACGATTTATATATCTTTTGATATTCTTCGCTGTTGACAAATTTTCTTTCCCTGGCGTGCAACCTGCTAATTGTTAAATTGAGCGATGTTCCTAGGGTCGGCTTGGGTTCCTCAAACGGCAACCTCGTATTAACAACAAAATAGATTTCACTTTCCTCTTCGTCATTCGTCTATTTGGATGGCTCTGGAATCTCCTCCAGCGATGGTTCAAATATCACCTTGGCGTTCAATCAAACCCATCAAAATAAGGTCTATTGCACGATCATTTGACCTTTATTATTTGGAATTTTCTCATAGCCTAATATTTGCAAAATTACATCTTACTCCAATAAAATGTCTATTGTGTTTGATTTATTTGTTTCGGAATCTACTAATTCAATGCCAGTCAATAGACTTAAGTCGTTTTGGGGTGGTGTTGGTGGTGGAAGTGCATCAGTTACTTCGACGTGAAATTCGGAGTTGTAGTTGTTTAGGCTGGTCATCTACCCTATAACCCTATTTCTACACCAATCCTTTACCTTAACCTAGGTTGTTGGTGGCATTGCTTATACTAATAAATTTGTCTTCAGATTACCTTGATAACAGTGTAAGTGTAACAATGTATGATGCTTCTTTGTACATATTTGACACCTTCTTTTTCATTTTTATTGGTACACTGAGCGACTGCCGAAGAGGCAATTAAAGCAATGCTTTGATTCCTTACTATCGTTTCTCCGCTAGTCAATAGATTTATTCGCGAACGATCGTAAAAGTTTTCCATTAGAATTTAGACCAGTCCTTCTACTTTCTGACGTACGGGATTCCAGAGCATCTGATCTTTTGCCTAAGAATTTCAAAAAATCGTCAATAGTTGGAAAATCTACATCGCACGTCTTTTGTACATCGCATGACTTTATTGAGTAGCATAATAATGAGTCAAGAATCCCGTTGCTCAGTTTCCTCCCAATTCTTGCAGCTATCTAATAATTTCGTCTGAACTATTTAGTAGTTTCCGAAGGTTAGTTCAGAAACCGTAGTCAACCGTTCAGATATTGAAACTTTTGGTGAAAGTCATAGAATAACTGCCATTCCGTGTATTCTCCTCTAAATGGAAGAACATAATTTTTGTCAGTTTCACTTGTATAGACCTTTGAGTATTCATTGTGGTATCAAATAATAATGCATCTGTATTATTCATGCTTGCCATTCGACTCCATTTATTTAAACTCAGATTACCTTCCACTTCACCAATATTTTTTTAACAATTTATTAGTACGTTTTTGACGAATAGATATACCAAAAATATCTGAACTAGGCTGTAACTGTCGAAAATATTTCGCTAATCTAGATAGTTGCTCAGTAATGACGCTGTGTTCCGTCTGAAACGCCTCTAATTTTTGTTGACTGGTAGTCATTACTTTTCTATTTTATTAGATTTAGTTTTTGGATAGTCACAAATATAAACAAAATGGAGGCACTACCAGTAGTTTGCAATGATAGATTTCCACAAGGTGCAGTGATTGTAATTTCCAAGGGTTGCATCAGATGGCTTGCAATTTTACTTGCTCACTTGTGTCTACCCAAACTTAGTGGATTTAACTTTATATTAGAGTTAAAATCCGCCTCGAAGGAGACTCCTTCTTTCCTTACTCATTTACGGACACAATTTTTACGATGATAGTTTAGATGAATTTGCAGCTTCCTTTAAATTTTTATTTTTATTTTATTTTTTAATGGTTATTAGTTGCATAATTTTATAGAAATAAATAACAAAATATCAATAAAACTTCACACAACAGCTTTAATCTGCGAGGGCATTTGTGAATTCGATTCGAACGTATTCGACTCAAGATTCGATGTATCTGAAGTACTAAGTTCTTCTATAAATAAGAAACTGATTCATTTCAAATAAGAATCCAATACAAAATATCGAATCCAATTAACAAATAGCTCTCCGTAGCAACATTCTGACACTTTTAGACTGTTTAGGTATTATTTTTCCGAAGCATACTGTGTCGATTGCTACAGTATGCTCTTGAAAAACTAATACCAAAATAGTTTACAAAAGTTATAATAAATCAATTCTCAATTCACAGGGAAAACAAGAATAGTGCTCTGATCTGCGATAACAATTATTGGATTATAATTAATGAATGATCTTTTAGCGAATGGGATCAAGCTCGGAACTACCTAACGTCAAATGCTTCCCAACCTCCAAAAACCAGACTACGCCACTGGTGTATACCTGCAAAACCCATATATATATATATATATATATATATATATATATATATATATATATATATATATATATATATATATATATATATATATATATATATATATATATATATATATATATATATATATATATATATATATATATATATATATATATATATATATATATATATATATATATAGAATATGTATAACAATAGTTACTGTTCTATCCTATCTGGACCCTGGATAGACTTAACACCTCGCCCTGGTCCCAGATTCACCTTCACCGGCTCTGGTCTCCGCCCGTTATATTGAACCCCTTGAATTCCACGCCTTGGGTAATTGGGTTGCGTCAATGGCCGCTATTATATGCCGGAACTATGTCGATTCCAAATTTTAATTTAGTAATTATTTTAATTTTTTGGGGTGCATACGAATTTTCCACCCGGAGATATCACTCGTTGAGTAGGTACAGTCAAACACTTATATTGATAAAAAATTGTCTTTTGTTTTGTTTTGTTGTAAATTTGACTTCCCTTTTTTTATTATGTACATTTCCCTAGTACCTTCACCGAGGCACTCTTATATATGTATTTGGTGATGATATATTTACAATGGCTAGGTTCGTTTTGGGTTGTTTTTTTTTCTACGATTATTTACACGATAAGGGTTCACCTATTATTACACAATTCGGGTTTTTTTTCCTTCGATAATCCTTTTTATCTATTTGTCGAATTGTTAATTTAAAAATAAATTTTGTTTTTTTTTAAATCCCGACCGTTTTTCTCTATCCCCAAAACTCGACTCCCTCTTTTTTTTCTATCAAAACTACTCCAATTTAGGAATGTTTCTCACGACTCCTTGCATCAGACTTTTTTTTTCAGTTGAAACAGGTAACATTTCATGGTGTACCAAGTGCAGAAATTTAACGGAAACCATGCACTTTATTACATTAGTGGCACGGATGTCCCGAGCGTCTCATAATGCCACCCCACTACTCATCAAATAATTTTACTCGCTAATACTATGTCACCGGCAAGAACTTACCTAGATCAATCCTAATCATATACCTAAAGGCATATATCTTTTATGTGATAGATTTCAAGATTTTTACCGCTCTCATTTACTAATTCGTAAGCGGTACTTCCTAGTTTTTTTTAGCACTGAACATTTAAGAATTTAGGTGGCAGTTTTGCTGAAAATTTAGCTAGCGCATTACTATGAACATAATTTATCACAAATACTCTCTGCCCAACCTCTAACGATCGCTTGTTTCTCTTGTTTTAACACTAAACTCTGGCGAAGACTTACCGTGTTTACCTTTGATTCTGCTGAAATATTGTACTTCCCTCACCTTCTAAGCTTAACAGTTTTAGTAGATCGTACTCTTTGCCGTGTATCTCGAGAATTTTTCAGGGCTGCTGATTGAGTCCTCGACTGTAAGTTCCCCGAAGTACACTTCGGGCAGGTATTGTTTGTACACCCATCCTTACCACATCCACGACAAAACAAACGCAGGGGTTTTGGACATCTAGTAAAAGCATGTCCCATATCATGACAATTCCAGCAAATAAAATAGTCCGATGGATTACCGTTTTGATTAATATTTTGCTGATAAGCATCAATTTGACTAATAGAATAAACGTTTGCTAATTGACAGGAGTTAGCTTGTCTCGAATTAGATTGTGCCAATGAATTATAATTTTGGTGGTCCAGAATTAGTAAAAGATAAATTTGGAATGTAACCCGAAATAAAATTTGGATTGGAATAAGCAGTGGTCATTACGTTTCGATCTTCGTCGTTTTGCATAATTTCATTCACATGATACTGCGGTCTGTAAAATTTGTTTCCACGTATCCTCAAGCGCGACACATCTCCTAACTAAAGTATTAATCGAATCAATCTCTTGATTAGCGAGATGATTTTGAAGACCAACGTTCATATTCGAAACATTCTAAGGATGTCCGAATCTGGAATGGGAGTTCGGAATCTGAGGGTAAGAACCAGGATATCAATATAAAATTCAATGAAAGCTTCACCTGCTCTTTGTTTACGTGAATCAATCATGTGCCGAATATCATCATTCGTAAGACGGTCTTGGAACCATTCAATGATTGCAGCCTTGAGTTGGAATCACTCCGAGGAAGGATTACGCTCAATGAAGCACCAATACCAGTCGGAAGCAATCCCCTTTAGTAGGACACCAAATTGATCTCTCAAACATATTTCAGAAACTTGGTGGGTACGAGCCAAATGTTCCACTCTAAATAGAAATATTTCCACTGGTACACCATCCGGAGTTCCACCAAATCCAATTTTCCAGTTCGATAATTACGGTTTCCTATCATTTGCAATACACGCCGAACCTGTTGGTTGTAAATTATTCGAATTTAGAAAAGACTGAGGTAATGAATTATAACCACATGGTGGAACCGAAAAATGTTGCGAAATGGGATTTTCACTGCCATTTGGAAAAGAATCGTTCGCCAAATTTAAGTGTTTGATGCGTGAGTTTATTTGTTGTATTTTCGCACTATTTGATGATAACTGGACGTGTTTTGCCATACGTTTCCTTTCTACAAAACTAACCGTGTTATTTCGTCTTCCGAAGATGATAATTCTTCTAATACCTTTTCGATATTTTCCTTAACAAACGCAATCGAATCATTTAACGAAAATTTATTATTCAAAAAATTTTTAATATGGTTCTTGAAAATGTGTGCTTCTTTTAGTGTATTCACACATTTAATTTTGTAACGTTTCATCACCATTGATAACCGTTCTAATCTCTGAATGATATGACCCATTCTAGTTAAAATTGGGTAAAAGTTCGCCTTTTCCAATTCGTCCTCATCCTCCTGACTCACAAAGCAATCTCTATGTTCCTTTATCTTAATAAGACACTTTTTATTTCCTTATCCGGATTCTTTGAGGCTTGTTTGTGTAGGTCGAAGAACCGGATCATTAATTTCATCCTCGAATAATTTTACTAATTTATATAATTAACCAAGCACTCGACGCAAAATTCGTCTGGTTTCAAATGTTTAATATTAAAATTTTCCATTATTTATAAAACGCCAAGACCAGAAGGAAATAATTGGCACCGTTTAATGTTTTAAATAATTAAATAATATGTATATGTAAAATACGTAATGATTAAAGCAAGAAAAAAAATTATTTACAAATAGAATACACACTTATTAAGTATTTTAAAACAATTTATTAACTACTCGTATAATATTATTTGCATTTCGAGCACACCACAAAGACTTGACCTCACTTGACAAAACACAATACGAGCAATAACCACCCGCTTCACAGAAAAACCCTGGTGTATTTATAATAAGATTCAAAACACTGTAATCGATTGAGAAAATTTACTATTGACCGACTATTTTAAATTGATACAAAAAATGTTTATTACATAAACTTACTTATCCCAATAATGTTGGAATAATTGTTTTTTTTAAACTGTTTATCGTTTAATAATAGAGATTCAATTGTCTGTGTATGTGAAACCCTGGAATGATCGTCAGTCGCCAAAATTAAATATTTTTTTTTTTTTTGACTGCTTACACTAAAAATACACTGCCTCAAGCTTGATTTACATATGCGACGTGCGACGTGTGACATGTGTCAATAAACGAGACGGTTTCTTGACAAGAATTTACATTTGTGACGGGTTGCGCCACGCACACTAATTGAATATTTTTTATTTTATTTTTATTTTATTTTTATTATCACTTAAGGTGCTATTCCACTTGACTGAATTGACTGATAGTAAAATTAAAGGAAGACAAAAATATACATTTTCTGAATGGGCGAATGAAACAAAAACCCTTCTCAGTCAAAAAATATTTGTGTCTGTAGTAGTGTGACTGCAATAAAAAGTATCAAATTGAGGACATTTTATAGCAGTCACACTAACACACATGCATAAAATTCGCAGTATGATGAGAAATATTTCCCGCACACTAATTATTTTATGGTTATTATATTTTTATACCGCTTCTCCTTAAAATTTTACTTTAAAAAGTAAAACTAAAAAACACATGACGTTTTTTTGGTAGAGATTTTTTTAATTTTTACGGAAAATATACTAAAAAAGACAATTCTGATATGAGTATTAATAATATATAATTTTTTAGATAATTTTGAGATGTATAACTAACCGAATTAATAATAATATTTAATTTTTGTTAATAATTATTGATTATGTTTTTGTGTGCTGTCAAAATTTCTCCTGAAAATTTTGCTATAAACAAAAAAAACTTTGTCTTTGTCTATTACATAGAGTTTCGATCTTTTTCTCGTTTCCTCTTTCTTTACTATCAGTCAATTTTTCTAGTGGAATAGCACCTTTATGCCTCAATTCCACTGTGAATTAAAGTTTGTCAGTAAAAATAACTTGACATAAAAATATAAAATCGGTGGTTGTGTGAACGAGACACACAACGGAGTCAGCCAAGTTTTTACTTACAAAAATGTGTATCTGTGTTAGTGCACTGAGGTCGAAATTAAAAAAAAAGTATCAAATCGAGAACATTTTATGGCAGTTCAACTAATACATGTACATAAATATTGTGTATCGATGAAAAATATTTCTCGCACACACTGATAATTTTAAATGTTTGGCATGTTTATGGGAAAGATATTTTTTAATTTTGTATTTTATGACGGAAATAATTTGAATAAAATAATTCTGATATGAGTATTAATAATAATTAATTTTTTAGATTATTTTGAATCGTAAAAATACTCGAATTAACAGTAATTCATAATTTTTTTAAATAATTCTTGGTTATGTTTTTGTTTGCTGTCAAGATGTATCCATAAAATTTGCTATAAATAAAACAATAACAAAATACTTTGTCTTTGTCTCTCTGATGGATTATTTTTTTTTGTCTTCTTCCAACTTCAAGTCAGCTCAGTCAATTTTTCACAGTGGAATTGGGGCTTAAGGCTGAGTTCATACTTCAATTTGTTCGTTCATTCACTTATTCATTCATTCAGTAATTTGGTTTCGACGATTCATACTTTAATTTGTTCGTTCATTCATTCATTCAAATTCCAGAACGACTCTCAGAACGATTTTGTCGCCATCAACTGTTTAAAAATATAAGTTTATGACATTTGTGAAATTGTGATAAGGCTACCAAGTGTTATATAGATATGGATGACAATGATTTCGAATAGTGATGAGTTTGTGGACCACTACTCTCCGAATGGCGATTTAATCATGGGCGAATGGCGAAATGATTCAAATGCTAATGGATTACGAGATATTGGGCGTATGGGATCAAATAATCCAGCTAGTGAAGCAATTTTGATTAGAAATAATCTTGCAAATTATTTTACTAATTTGAACACTTTACCTTGGCAAAATCAACGGTTGTTCACCGATTGTTGAAAAGGGCTTCTTTGAATGCAATTGATAAAATAAATAAAAACTTATAACTATAATAAAAACTATAATATTTAAAAAACAATTTTTTTGTATTTATTTCTCAAATTACCACAACATTTCAGGTTATTTTTATTTCAGTTTAAAATATTAATAATTAAGATTACGTTTTACAAATTAGGTTTATTTTTAACTACATAAAATTTTATTATATTTAAGATGGCCATTTTAACTTCTAGTGTATATTGTTTTTCTATTGCGCCAAATTCATAGTTTAAAGTTAAAAAAAACGGGTCGATTTTATCGCATTTGCATGCAGGTTTTACTGATTTAGCGGCTATTAATTTTTGGTGCTCCTTCATTGTTTCTAATAGATCTGTTAGAATGGGATCTTGCTGTTTTGATCTACTTCTTTTCAAACTTGAAGATGGTCTGGTCGATGGGGTTTCGGGAGCCACAAACCCGTTTGAGTCCAAATCCTCTATTTGAATTGCCTCTGCCGTTGAATCAAATAGTTATTGAAATGAGTTTGTGTCTGAGCTTTCACTTGTTGACTCCTCTAGATAGGACACCGTTGGCCTATATTTATAATAGATAAACAAACATAAAAATATTTATAATGAATGCATATAAAAATGAAATAAAATTTTTATGTTACAATAATGCACATATACACGAGGTTGATACGTACAAAATTACCAAATAATTTCACCTACCTGAATTTGACATCTTCACACAGTTATACTTATAATATTTTTATTTTTAAATGTTCCGTACGTCATTACAATTCGCGTGCAATATTTTTTTCCCGAATAACAATTTTTATTTTGTTTTTATTTCCGTTTCTTTCATTTGTATATATTGTTATCTCTTTCACACGTTGTTCGTTCAAACAAAAAGTTAAAGTTAAACTATTTCTTGTGAAAAATTGCATTAGAAACAAATACACTCATTTAAGAAATATGATTGGTCGAGAAAAATGTTTGAATGAATGAATGAACGAACAAATTGAAGTATGAACTCAGCCTAAAAGGAAATGTGGTAAAACACTCAGAAATTAAGAAAAAATAAATAAATGTTTTACTAATATTGGCTTTGATCAAAAATGAATCTCCCAAAAAATATTTAAAAAAAAAATTGCCGCCATGTTTTATACTAAATTTTTATGTGTATGTGTAAACCGTCGCGAAAAAGATAAAATTGGTTCATGTCTCGACGTGTAGCGTGTGCCGTGTGACGAATGTCAGAATATTTGTTTCTAATTGGCTATAAGCTCCCGTCACACGTCGCATATGTAAATCAACCTTCAGTGCGAGTTTACGACCATTTTCTGATGAAACATTTTCAGCACATTCAATATATTTTACATGGAAAACAAAAGAATTATGTTTGGAAGAGGAAATTTGTTTAAAAAATAGACTACGTCGATTGGTTGCCTGTTGAACATTTTCATCAGAAAATGGTCGTAAACTCGCACTCAGTGCGTGTTTACGACCATTCTCTGAGGAAAAATTTTCAGCAGGCAAAAATTTAAACCAATCGATGTAGTCTATTTCGTAAACAAATTTTCCCTTCCGAATAAAATATTTTTAAATCGCAGACAAATGTTCAGAAGCAGTACCAAACTAAAGAAATAAAATTGACAAATTTTAAGAAGGGGTACCAAAATTAACATAATAAATGTTGCTTATTATTTAGCTCATTGTCAATTTTGCTATTTATTATTTGGCTCAAATGTGGTAAAATCCCAAGTATAACAACACAGAACTCAAAATTGAGGTACTGTATTTTCCTTTGGATTTTGACAAAATATCCGAAACTCACACAACTCGAATTCATTAAAAATACAACATAGTATTGGTGTGTATATGTATACATTTTATATAACAATTTTTTTTTTACTTACGTAGTTTATCAGAGTGGTCATTTTGTGGTGCTATATCACACCTTTATATCACTAGTGGAGACTTTTTTTGTGTGATATGAAAAAATGGAGAAAGTCTACAAACACAACCCTGCAAAATGAATTTTAAGGGGAAAATGATGAATCAAAGTGATAAGTTGACGTTTCCACATAACCTCAAATGACATTATATGAACATTTTATACGAAGTGCTATTTGTGTGGCGATAAAGTAATACTTTAATGCAAAGGTGTTTATTATTTACATAAAATGTTAAAAATATAATAATCAGTCCTTTGTCAATCATCAATTTTATTTTGCACTTGGTTTCATGATAATTTTCATTCATTTTTTTAAAACCCCAATTTAGTTGTTTTCCATCAAACTATTTGGAGTTTGATCAAAAACAACTAAATTAAAGTTTTAAAAAAATGAATGAAAATTATCATGAAACCAAGTGCAAAATAAAATTGTCCATTGAAAAAAGACCAATTAATATATTTTTAACATAACATAACTAGAAAAGCCTTTGGTTTGTTAGAATTTGATGTTTAAACATTGCCAATATTTGCATTTTGTGGGGTTATATCAGATGGTTTATGTTGATTTTTGTTTAAGAATTTTTTTTTGTCCTTTGCTTTTTTGAGCTCCCGATGAAATTTGTTATTCTAGACAACTAGAATGTTATTTTTAACAAATAATTTACTACACAAAATTAAAATAATTGTTGATTTTTGCATTTCAAAAATCTTGTAAATTTAACAATAACCCATTAATTTTATTTCAAAAATATATAAATGATCATTTTGTTAATAAATATCATTCATTTATATTTCGCGTCAATGTAAATTTCATTCATTTTTTGGTATTTCTATTAGAGCATTTTTTAACTAAACTCCATATAAAACAAATGTAAACAAGAAAATAATTTTTTTTTGTTCCACTTGTAAAAGTAAGACGGAAGAAGTTGTGGTCTTTTTCATTTAAATCATTATGCGACGTGACGATATTCATCCATGAAAACACCATAGTTAGCTACGACAATTTATTTTTCGCACAGTATCGCCAAATGTAATATATTACCACAAAATGGCAACACTGCAAAATGAATTTTAAGGGGAAAGCAATGAATCAAAGTGATGATTTGACACGTAACCTCAATTGTTGATTTTTATATTACTATGTAATATAAAAATCAACAATTATTTTAGTTTTGTGTATTAAATTGTATGTTAAAAGAACCATTCTAGTAGCCTAGAATAACAAATTTCACAAAAACAATCATCCTCCTAACAGAAACGGACAAAAAATAAGCAATTCTTAAACGAAAATCAACATAAACCATCTGACATAACCTCACAAAATGCAAATAATGGTCGGTGTTTAAACATGAAATTCTAATATACCAAAGGGTTTTCTAGTTATGTTACCTTAAAAATATAATAATTAGTCTTTTGTTAATCAACAATTTTGGTTTGCAGTTCGTATCACAGTAATTTTCATTCATTTTTTAAAAACTTTAATTTAGTTGCTTTCGATCAAACTCAATGTAGTTTGATATAAAAAAATGAATTTAAAATTTTAAAAAAATGAATGAAAATTACCATGATTTGAAATGCAAAACAAAATTGTTTGTTAACAAAAGACTAATTATTACATTTTTAAGTTAACATAACTAGAAAATCCTTTGATTTATTAGAATTTCATGTTTAAACACCGACCATTATTTGCATTTTGTGAGGTTATGTCAGATGGTTTATGTTGATTTTCGTTTAAGAATATGTAGCTTATTTTTTGTTCATTTCTATTAGGAGGATGATTGTTTTTGTGAAATTTGTTATTCTAGGCTACTAGAATGGTTCTTTTAACATACAATTTACTATACAAAACTAAAATAATTGTTGATTTTTATATTTTGTTTTCCTGTAAATTAAACAATAATCCATTAATTTTATTTCAATAATATATAAATGATTATTTTGTTAATAAATATCATTTATTTATCATTCGCGTCAATGTAAATTTCATTCATTTTTTGAAATTTTGATTAGAGGTGTTTTTAACCAAACTCCATAGACAAAAAATGTAAACAACAAAATAAACAATTTTTTCTACTTGTAGAAGTAAGACGCAAGATTTTGTGGTCATTTTCATTCAAATCAATATACGACGTGACGTTGTTCATCCAAGATGGGACCGCAGTAAGCTACGACAAATGTCAGTTTATCACAGTTTTATCACCAAATGTGATATAGCACCACAAAATGACCACCCAGATTGTTTTTGTGGCTTGTTATAATAGGTTGATCGGTGCTGTGCTTTAGTAATATTGATTTTTTTTTGTGTTAATAAATATTTCAAAATCAATAATAATGAAAGAAGAAGGGTACGACTTAAAAAAGTTCATTAGATTGAACTTGAAAAATATTTTCACTGACGAGCTGTCCCGGAAGTTTACGTTTAATGAACGGCAAGGGAATTTAAGTGCCAAACATTTCAACATTATAAAAATTTTGAGAGGGAAATTTTGTCACACAAATTTAATAATTAATATTTAACAATTTTAATATTTTATAATTTTAGATTGTACTTTGGAGAAATTTCCAAAAGCGGCACAAGCAGAATTTAAACAAATATCAACTAAATATTTTTATTATTTAAAAGATAAGCGAAACAAAAAAAATGACGAAGGCTGAAATTTGTACTTGTTCCTTTTATATACATATACTAATTTAATTATATTTTTAATTTTTTTTAATTAATAACTAGAGTTAAGAATTAAATGGCAATCACAATTTCCTGTGATATTTTGAAATATTTATGCCTTACACATTTTATTAAAATTTTGAATTACTAAATAATTCTAAGAAACGATAAAAATGTATGATCAATTAGACTATTCTGTGATAACAAATTAAAAATATTTACATATATTTGGTTACCAAAATAAAAATACAAAAATATAAATTTTCTTTCATTAATGAATAATTTGATTAACTCGCCAAATTTCGAGCTTGACATTTACACACATACACATTAAAAAATATTCTCGCCAATATTATTTTTACACGCACACATGTATACAATTTGTATATAGTGAGTTCTGTGAGTTCCCAATAATTGCGACACGGTGCATACGTTTTCTTATAATAATTCGTAACTCAAACAAAGGTTAACCCAGAACTAAGTTATGGATATGTTATGGAATATTATAAAATAGTTGGATTTAAAAATACTTGGGATGTCACAATAAAAATGACAAATATGAAAAGTCAAAATAATGTTTGTGTTTTGTGTGTTTATGTACTTACTCCTACATACGAGCTATTTTTGTTAAATATATAAAAGCCATTTTATCACAAATAAAAAATCATAAAATGCCGGTAAGTATTTAACATAATATGACGTGTATTTATTCGTCATTGGAACATACTACCTTAATCAAAAAGTTTCCGGAAGAACCACCGTGTGGCGCTCCCATCGTTCCGATTTGAGTTCTGGTTTTTTGTTAAGTTGGTACATCTGTTGTTGATATTCCCTCTAAATCTTAGCGTCATAGCTTGACATTTGCAAAAGTTACGTAGTCAAGAGTACATCTATCTCTGTACAGTTGGCGATTTTTCCATTATTTCCTCTCGGCTGCTGAAACGCGTTCCCCGAAATGGTTTTTTAACTCGATTGAATAGAAAGAAGTCACAGGGAGCCAAATCAGGTGAATTCGGTGGCTGTTGGATGGTATTTGTTGCATTTTTCGTCAAAAAAATATGAATAATGATGGCACTGTGCGACGGTGCGTTATCATGGTGCAAAATCCACGAGTTTTCTGCCCACAATTCTGGTCTCTTTCGGCGAATTGCTTCACCCAAACGTCTCATAACGTCCAAATAATACTCTTTGTTTACGGTCTGGCCTTCTGGCAAAAATTCATGATGCACTACACCGTTGTAATCCATGAAAACCGTGAGCATTGCCTTCTTTTTTGACTGAAAACGACGTGGTTTTTTTTTGGTGAACGCCATTCACTGGCCTAATGTCTGGATTGCGTGTCGTACTCATAAACCCACGTCTCGTCTCCAGTAATGATCCTTTTGATGAATGTGGGATCGAATTCAGCCTATCAAATCATGTCTAAAATTGTAAATAATTTCTAAAATTGTAAATAATCGCCAACACACACAGAGATAGATGTACTCTTGACTACGTAACTTTTGCAAATGTCAAGCTATGACGCTAAGATTTAGAGGGAATATCAACAACAGATGTACCAGCTTAACAAAAAAACAGAACTAATATCGGAACGATGGGAGCGCCACACGGTGGTTCTTCCGGAAACTTGTTGATCAAGGTAGTGTATGCCAGTATAAAAATGGACAAATAGAATCCATGAAAGATTCTAAACTCATCTCAACTTTATATACAACACTACAAAATTGTTTAAGTTATGTATTTTGTACTACTCTTGTAATTTTAGTTAATGCTTTTTCTTTTTTCTTTTAGAATATATTGTCGTTTGATGCCAACGTCTGGACAAGATGTATTGGTTCGGTGTTTTATTAACATATATTTACATGGTTGGATCACACGGTTCCAACAGATCGGGAATTTATTATGTTATTTTTAAAGAGTTAAAAATGATTAATAATGTAAGATGCGATTTATTACAGTCGCAAATTGGAACACGAATTTTTAAAACAAAATTTGGGGACGTCGAGATAATCAGGTAAGAAGTATATAATTTGATATTAGGAATTCATTTTAGGAAACATTTGATGTTAGGAATTCACTTTCAACACAAATTTGTTGATGGATCCGCTTGGACAAAATTGTAATGAAACAACTTTTTTGGGATAGAAAGATACACTTTCTATTGCACTTTATATCCATGAAAGTGTTAAGGTCAGCTCAGTTAAGTACTACATATGTATTTGAATTTTTGTTAACGATGTTAATTTATTTTCAGCATTACCGCATAGCACAACTAAAGGCAACCTGCATGTCAAATTCAATGGTTTACATCACAGTTGCACCTGCAGTAAGAAAAAAACCAAAACATAAATTGTTTCAAATGTACCAAAAATTTCACATTATTCCATAATTTTGATAAAATTGTTATCTATACAGTATTTCATTAAAAAAATTCGATTTTTGAATTTGACGATATAATTTCAGTTTGACTAATGGCTTAATATATAATATGATTTTTTGGGTATTGAAATAATGTAAAAGTAACAATTTTAACAAAATTATGGAAAAATTTGAAATTTTTTGTACAATTGAAAATTTTTTTTTTTAAATTTCTTACTGCTGGCTCAACTATGTTGTAAACCATTGAATTTGACTATATGGAATGCAGGTTGCCTTCAGTTGTATGTGCCATTGCTTTTATAATGTGTCTGACTTCTCTGGGCGTCGATATTTCTTGACAAACCCAAACTCTCCCAGATTATTGTAACAATCCCCAACTAATTCACAAAAATATCGAAAAAAACGATCGTACATCCTTTGACAAAACGACCGTTTTTGTTTAGATTTTAATTGATTTTGCTACAATGGCTACCGAAATATCTAATGTTAATACAAACGACGCAAAAATTATTGAGGCAGTAAAAAAACCGGGAAGAGAGATGATAATTATATCACTTAAAACACCATCACTATAACAATAATGTGATGCAAAGTGTACTTTGGGGCGAGATTGCTGATGAATTGGGGTTAACAGCCAACCAGCGTACGGGAAGAAATCTAAAGGAGAACGACGATCTCGAGTAAGTATAAATACAATTGTAATTTTTTTTTTTAGAATATCCTACATGTGTACATATTTTTATAATTATTCTTTTTATAGGCCAACAGATAGCAACTTTAACCCAAAACCAGTGGCGATCATCACGAAAATTCAAAATTTCTTTGACGAAACTGCACAAGAAGTTTTACAAGCCGATTTATGCAATGTCGATGATATTCAGGCTGATGTTAGACCGTCAAAATCCACAACAATAACATCACAGACACCAAGTAGGAAGAAGAAGCGCGATTGTGACGACAAAAATTTTATTTCGGTGGTACGGGAGCTAAATTCTACGATTTCGAAAAATTAGCTGTGTACATGGCAGAGGAGAAAAATGAACAAGAACAAAACTTGGCACAGATCGAAAAAACAAAAAATGCAGAGGCAAAGAAAAGTTTGGTGTTACAATTTATAGATAAAAGCGACAGCCGAATAACCGAGCTGTAATTGCCAACCAGGTGCAAATGACTTTCGAGTTTTCTCAAATTATTGAGAAATATTGTAAATAATTGTTTACACATTTTATTTTATGATTTTTAATTTACAATTTTTGAATTCTTACATACTCGTATTTGTGTTACTCGTTTTAATTATTTTTTATCGTTGTTGTTTTTTGAGGATTATGCCTATTGGGGAAACCTCTGTAAAAAAAACGCATCAATTATCCTACCTCTTTGGGTGATGTGGAAACGGATATATGGTTTTAAGTTAATCAAGTGTAGACGTCTATAAATGAGATATTTCTCAAAATTAATAATAATATTTGTGGCAATTAAGAAAAAGCACTTATCTTTTTTTAAGCAAATTTTCAGGAGACCAGTTACAACCTTTAATTTAATGTGTGAAAAAATATGGGACGTTGCTAAGCTCAATTTTTTTTTAGGTTATTGTATTTGATGAATGAAATTTAAAGGGAGAAAAAAATTTGTGAAAACATTCATAAGAAAATCGGAAATTCAAAAGTTTCTGAGTTAAGTTGTTTGATCATTATTTACCCCACGCTTTGCTATATTCAATACTTTAAAAGGCTCTTCTTTGTCAAAACTGCATTTGTAGTATATTTTTCCGAACTCATTTGTGAATCGCAGCCACTTAACATTCTGCCAATAAAAATTTTCCTCATCGGTATTTTTTTTCTCCAAGTAAATTTAGTTTTTGCGATGGTGGAAAAGTTGAAAAATTTGTTTTGGTTCATCTCATTAACTATAAACTTCCGTTTAACTCCACAAGTTTGAACGAACTGGAACCAATCTCGTGGATGGTGTATCTTAGTTGTAGTGATTTTTTTTTCTATTATCGCGTGATCACTGTCACACTCCATATGAGTGTGACCCAGTACCAAAAACTTGTGATCGACTGTTGATAAGTTTCTGTTAGTTGTAACGATCGAAAGCATTCTAGCAACGAAATAGTTCTTGTTCTGGCCGGAACAGGAGTCACTATAGAAAATTAGTGACGTAATTTTCTGAGGAAGTTGATTTATGTGTTCCAAAAGACATGATGATATATCATTGCCTCCTCTTCCACCAATTCCCTCATACCACATAACATGTAGCCTAACTACTAACACAGTCATGAACTGTGAGATTAAAAGTCCGCAAAGGACGTTTATAAAACGTTACTGAAGTTTTCATGTACGGTGTGGGCAAGCATTGTTGCAGATCGAAAGTGAATACTTTACAGTTATCGGAAGAATCACATAAGGCCTTATCGGTTCTCTTACTAGCGTAACCCAACTCAGCTAGTTCTTGATGAGCTTGTTGTTCAATTTGCAACGATTGTTTGGCAGCTTCAGATGGTGATACAGCAAGCGTGGCTTTGAAAAGTTCACACTTATTACATGCATCCAAGTGAGGTTTTTTAAATTTTATATTCATTCCTGAAAATAAATTAAAAGTTTCGAGTTAGTGCAAATAGTATAATAAATATCAACAAAAGTATAAACTTTTGAAAATTTGTGAATATTTGGATAATGATACTGGCTTCTGGTGACATTCAGAATATAGTTTATGCATGGTTACGAGAGTTAGATCAGATTGAAAATAAAGTTGAGATGTATGTCTTCGTGAATAATGGCTTTCATAAGCCAAAAAACTCATTATGTGGTTTTTAATTTCAGTGATCTTATCAGCGGTTAATGTATTTGGAGGGATACTTTTCCCTCGACTATCGAAGAAACTATTTGGAATACTTGCATTGAGCTTTTTATTAGCCACGGATTTTATAAAATTATCTGTTTCTCTAAGTGTGAACCGAAAGCATTTTTGGCATACCAACGTACATCCGTATCACTATTACCTTGCCGTTGATGTTAAAATGGTAAGTATATGTATAATTTCGTGTTTTGTGTTTTCCAGAGCTGTTGTGAATTGTTTTCATTTTTACTGGATTAACGGTAATCATTTCTGAAGCATATAAAACACGTAGGTCATATTTGCCCAAATACCAAAATTTTTTAAATATTTCATTTTGCTCCATAAATGAAATCTTGGATTTACACTGTTTTCGACAAATTTCTAACGGACGGTTTTATAGCTTTCGCCAGTATTTCTTTTAAGTTTTATGTTTTGACGTATTGCACTTTTGAATGTAGATGGACGATTTTCATTTACTGATATCGACGACGACGGTAAATTTTCGTTTTCACAATCTGATTCAATATTTTGTTCTATTTGCCCTATTTCATTCATTTCACTATCAGATTCCGAGGAAGAGGTAGGTTTGTAATCGGGATCTAAGTAACTATCATCGAACGACTCACCTATATACAAAATAATGTCATTAAAGTTCAATTACAATTTTTCAAACAAATACTTACCTAGACACGCTTCTTTATCATTGTGTATTACACTGTTTTCACTAGTTGTATATAGATTTTCACTTTCCTGAATAGAATCCGTTTCCATTGCTACAGTTGGTTTAAATGAATGATCCGGGTTTGACTGACTTCCTATATTTTCTCGGTTATCGCAATGTGCTGGATTATTAATTATTGCTTTAGATTTATTACTATTTGCAATGGCCATCATAGCCATTTTCTGCCCACGAGACAACATGTTCTTTCTTGATTAAGGACTTGTTTATTAAAATAACTTTTAAAATTCACTTATACTTGTACGAGATTATCAGAAATACAAACCACGCACTATCTAATTATACTGCACTATAATCTGATTTGCACACAAAATTTCAACGTCTTATAGTACGTAAAACAATTAAATGATAATTTGAAAAAAACACTTAACTGAAATTTTTTGTTTTATTGTAAATTTAGGTAAACCACCTATTTCTATTTAAGTTACTACGATTATTTTTTTTTCAATTTGGAAAAAAACTTAACTCATGCAAAAACTTATATCCAAATATTTTCTGATGTATTTACGAATTTTTGTATTTAGAATAATCACTTATTTAGTCTTAAGTCTTTCACTATCACTTATATAATCTTTCTCCCGCAGATATTGTAAGGGTGTGGTCTCTTTGGATTTCAGGCCCAACAATACTCAACAACTCGTCAAAGAGCTGCGGTGACATCCGATGAAAATTAAAAAAAGCGTCTACGTCGTTTAACCTTTCTCTATCACAAGATTTTTGGTAAAACCCTTGCATTTCTCTATTCGTATTAATTGGATTTTTATCCTGATGATGCCGTAACAAGCCGAAATTGATCGAGTTATTTTTTAAACCTATAAAATTTGCGAAATATTAAAACAAGTGAGTTTTTAAAAAATGAGCTGTTATTTTTGAAAGTGGTATAAGTCCATATTTTGTGAAACGAGAAAATGAAAGAATAGAGAAACAATAAATGCAAAAATATACGGGATTTTGAATTTTCGTATGTTTTGCAAAAGAATTAGAGTTGCATTTGTTTTTATTTTGGCTATAAATTTCTTACCGTTAGAAAGATTATACTGTCATTTGTCTATTGTTATCATTAATTAATTTTTTTGAAAAATGGACTTACACCACTTTCAAAAATAACAGCTCAAATGTCTGTATTAAGTGTGTTTCGCCAAGTGCCCACGGCAGATAGTGTAAAAAGAATTCGATTTACATTGAAGAGGCGGCGAGGTCTCCGCGACATTTGTACCAACAACAAAGCGGACGCACTAAGAACAATATTTTGCTCAACCAAACCGTTAATTATAATTTGTCGTAACGAAGACATTGTAATTTCCAACAATATAATAAACCACAATGGAAAACGTGCAAATTTGTAAATTAATCGCGGTGAAATATTTATAAAAACTCAGTAAAAAGTGTTAAATTTCAAAAATGAATAAAAATCGTTAACAGAAGAAAATATGTAAATAACAAGCAACAAAATTAACGACAAAATATGTAATTTAAATATTATGTAACAATTAATGAATAAAACGTATTTAATACACAAAACAAACTAATAAGTTAAATAATAATATGATTGTAATTAAATTGTCACTAGTTATACTCACAAAATAAATTAAATTTGCACTTTTTTATTATGGTCGCACGGAAATTCAAATATAATGAATTTCTTTTATTTACCTTTTTGGACATGAGAAATTGAGCAAATCATATACATACCAACAACTACAACAGTCCGTTACAGTTGAATAAATCCAATGAAAACATTGTAGGAAATACCCTTGTATGATTTAATTTTAACCCCCGTGTTATTTGGGTTTTTACTAAAATTTAAAGAACATTATCACTAAAATAAAAGGCTGAACATTTTTTTTTTTTTTTTTTTTTGAGTTTTAAAGTCGTACATTTTGTTATTTTGTTGGGAAGTACCAAAAAAAAAAATGCATTTTCTTATTGTTACATGTGAATAAATCCACGCCAGAATTTGAATAAATACACGTAATATTTTTTATGAAATTATAATTTTTTTTTAATATTTAAGTTTATTTATTAATAATAATACATTTTTTTATTTATTTTAAAAATGAGTGCTGCCTCCATTCTTTGAAATAAGCTCGAATATTCTATTGGGCATTGAATCGTATAGCGACTTCAAATAATTCAAAGAAATGTCGGCAAAAGCAGCTTTGATGGCTTCAATAAGCGACTCCTTATCATTATACTGCTTATCCCCTTCATAAACCTTGCGAGAAAGCCATCCCCAAACGTTTTCCATAATATTTAAATCAGGAGAGTACGGGGTCCATTTAAGTAAATCAACGTTTTTCTTGTAAATCCAGCCGTTTACAATCCTTGCCATATGTATAGGAGCGTTATCTTGCTGATAAGTCCATTTCAGTGGTCCGAACAGCTGTTAGAACTTTGGAAATGCTGAATCCAAAATAGACAAATACGACTTAGCTGTAATTTTTTGATTTTGAAAAGCTAACTCAATTCCACCGTAGTATGAAATACCTCCCCAGACCATAACCCCTTCCTTCCCTGCTATGATATCGATTGAGAACTAGCTCTTCTTTGCGTAGGTCATGGAAATAATAGTTATAACCATCGGGCCCGTCTAAATTGAATTTTTTCTCATCCGAAAACACGACTTTATTCCACTGGTTATTCCATGTCATATGCTCTTTCCCAAATTGAATCCGATTGTTCTTTCGAGCTTCGTTTAATGGTGGCTTTTTCTTAATTTTCATCCGTTTAAGATGTTTAGCTTTCTGTATGGCGCGACAAACGGTTTGTACACAGACATTAACACCGGCTTTCTCCTTGATTCTGCGAGCAGATAGAGCAGAATTGGAGGCAATACGAATTATTTTATGCTTATCTACCGGTTTTAATTTCGAAACAGAACAGCCTTTCATATTTTTTCCATAATTTTCAGAATTTCTTAAATAATTTAGCACAACAGTGTGACTTCGGCCTAGTTTTTCGGCTATGAATCGGCTCGAATGTCTTTGATCGTGGTAAGCATTAATTTTTCCCTTTTCAACATCGTTTAGGCTTTTGTTTTTTCAAATTTTTTTAAAAAACAATTTACAACACTAGTTTAATTTTTATTTAATATTTTTTATTTTAATAAAACTAAACAAAAGAAAGGAAAATGAACTGGATTTATTCACGTGTAACAATAAAAAGGAATTTTTTTTATCGTGTTTAAATGAAAAACAAAAACAGGAACATTTCCAAAGCCAACTAGAAAACCAATTTTTAGTCATTTGATTAGTGATGAAATCATCTACCTTTCAGTATAGAAAAAACAATAGCGATAGAATCCAAAAGAGATGAATTTGGGAATTCTCATTTTTTTATTTAGTGGATTTAATCTGCTGTAACGGACTGTAAGTACAAAAAACACTTCAAATCTGTTGAAAATTTTTCATCAGAAAATGGTCGTAAACTCGCACTCAATGATACAATTATTTTTTTTAAATTTCTTTTCGATCCAAATCGGAGAAGGCAAAAAAAAGCTTTCAAATCAGAAACATATCACCAAAATGAAACAATCAAAACAAAAGGAAATTTAGAAAAATTTGAAGTATGAAATCTATTGTAACAAAATAAATTCTGACCTGATTTGATGTACTTTGAAGTATGCCCACTATATGGGTTGGAAACACTATTCAAAATAATGTATCCACACGTGAGGAGCATTGACATAATTTTCAACACCAGAAATTGCATGACTATGGAAGCAAATCGCAATCAAAAAATTCCACCTAATTTAAACTGTCAGTAACGTTGTTACACTGCACCACTGCGAGTCTACTATCACTGGTCTAGCTCAGTTCGGTGAGGTGATGAAATGGTCGTGGGGACCGGAATTTTATACTCGGCAAGGCAACATTAATTTTGGAGAAATTGACTGGCACATCAGGACATCACATACACACATACACCATACACGTTTACAACATGTCTTCCGTGGTATTACACCATCCCTAAAACATATGACATATACCTATACCTATGGGTTCGTTTTAGCTTTGTTTTTTTTTCTACAATTAGTTTCACGATAAAGGTTCACCTATTATTTGACGATTCGAGGGTTTTTTCCCCCTTTGATAACCCTTTTTATTTATTTGTCGAATAGTTAATTTAAAAATAAATTTTTTTCTCTATCCCCAAAACTCAACTTCCTCAGCTTTTTTTTCTATCGAAACCTCCGATTTTGGAATGTTTCTCACGACTCCTTTAATTTACATCAGAATTTTTTATTTATTTTTTTTTTCCAGTTGAAGCAGGTGTCATTTAATTGTGTACTAAGTGCATGAAGTTAAACGGGAACTATGCCCTTTATTACACGATATCCTCACGCACATTTACGGATAAAATTGTTCATATATGGTTCATTTTAACCGACCTGTGCCAATAACGTTATCGAGTTTCTAATGCAACTCAACCAAGCTAGTTTAATTATAGTGACCGATCTTGGAAATGTACAGCGATCCATTGAAGTTGGTTTTCTTACCTTTTTTAGAAGAGTTTTATTACAAAGTTATTTAATTATTGTAATTATTTTATTTATTTTTTACATGTATATATGGGGCAACGAATTAAGGTCGCAGGAACTAAACTCACAAAAAAAACGGAATTAGACTCGAGAAAAATTGGATTCTTGGAAAAATTTGCTAGAAAATAGTGGAGTTAAACTCGAAAAATAATTGGGATTAAATTCGGAATCTGAGGTTCCGCGGTTTTACCATACATTTACGATATTTTTCCGAGCTTATTACGCAAAAAACGGAAGTAAACTCGGAGTATTATGGAATTAAACTCGGAAACTATTTCATTTACAAGTTTAATTCCACATTCCCCGCCTTTAATTGCATTCGTTCTGCAAATTAAAGTCGGAAATCCATTAAAATTGAAAATTGCCTGCGATCTTATTTCGCGGAACCGTATTTATTGTGTTAATAATAAACATGCCACGCCCTTCCTTTAAGCCATAAAACAAACCAAAGAAAAAACGAATTGATACCTACCCTAATGCTGTGTGCCTCAGCAAACTTTTCAAACTAAACTTTTCAAATTTTGAAGCTTCCGCTACTTCCTCATAGATGCTAGGTTAATAGTCAATTTACGAGGTTACTTTTCAACGACTTTTGTGTGACGTACAGTTTAAAACACGTAGTACGCCCAAATTAAAAATTAAATTACCAAAATGTACAAAATAAACAACAGAAAAAATATGAAGTTTTAAAAAAAGCCACCAAACTGTACATAAAGTATATGTCCAGTTTGATGGAACTTTCTAGTTCAAGCGAAGATGAGTGACGACATGTATGTATTTATATTTCATATATGTAAATACATAATAATAAAATTGGGGATATGGTGAAATATATTGAATTTTGAAAGGCTGAACTATTTTAAGAATTACCTTTAAATAAAAGACTGAATTCATATTGTTTTATTATATTACATTTATTTCTATGGGAAGATTCCTTAATGTATGTCAATAATCCTAAAGCTGTTTCATCATCTGCATCATTATTAAAATTATCGAAGTATTCATCTAAGACTATGTCAAACGGTTTCAACTTAAAACTGTTATTAATGCAAATTTTGTACATTACACAACAGGCGGTTATTGTAATTTTTAATTTTCAATTCCAGTGATTTTAAAAATCGCCCACCATCGTGCTTTCTTTAGTCCAAATGAATTTTCCATAATGATTCGTACTTTACAATGCACAATGTTAAATTTGTTATAATATTACAACATAATAATAAAAAATGTATAATTTTACAATATTTAGAGTTGCTTATAAAATTTGAATGACATTTGAAAAGTTTAGTTGAGTATAAGCAAAGGCACAATTAAATACTTTTAACCTAGTGACATCTATTGAAATATTGCATGAATTACTGGGTTTTACAAAAGATTAGTTTGAAAAGTCTTCTGAGGCACTTCTGAGGATCCAACGTCTCCGTGCATGGTAAATGGAAAATGCAGCAAAAAATACCCAAAGGGATTATTTAACGACGATGGCAACGATGGTTATCCACTCTATCGACGTCGCTCAATAATATATGATAACGACATCGATAATCGCTGGGTGGTACCGTATTCGCTATTGCTCTCCAAAACATATAAAGCGCATATCAATGTGGAATATTGCAATTCGGTCAAATCGATTTAATATATCTGCTGTAACAGTTTGTTTGGTAAATTTGAAATCGTGTATATATATCCCGTGAACTGTTAAACAGAATCTCTTAGTGATCTTGCGGTGTAGCAGCAGATCGCCGGCTAGGTAGCAGTCGTGTGGGTGGGATCTTTTCACCGATCACCAAGAGCTTGATAAATGCTGCTTTTCAATTGATATGTTTCAAGAAGAAAGGTTGGTTATAAATACAGACCCACTATGACCATTCACTTACGCCTATACTCACTTTCACATTACATATTATTTATAGTCAGCTATACAATAGTTGAGTGACCTTGGATTTTATGATCACTTAATCTTAACCCACACCTCCATATAAATAGAACTTCACATGAGCAACATGGAGTTCCCCTTGTGCGGTTAGAAACTCAAATCATCACAGTTTTTATTTTGTTTAATTACACATTTTTACGTTAACACTTTACACTATTCACTAAACTAATCAATACGAACATGACACCACGCATAATACTTCAGAGAATTTATTCGAACTAGAATACCGTACAATTACACCGCAGATTGATCTGCTTAAATAAAATAGCAAATATTTTTGTACGCTAAGAAACACGTTTAATTAACATATGTGAAATAAAAAAAAATTGATATAAATATATAAATATAATGTACATATATAGGTATATAAAGATAAATAATATATATATATATATATATATATATATATATATATATATATATATATATATATATATATATATATATATATATATATATATATATATATATATATAAGGCATGCATATAAATAAAATAAATAAATATGTAGGTAAATAACTATTTAAGCAGGCAAATGACTTCCTATCTACTTAGATGAACCATGGCTCAATAAATTAAACTTATGTATAGTATATAAATTTTAATAAATAAATAAATAGATTTTAATATAAATAATTAAGATGGAAATTAAGAAGTGCATAACATTATTTTATAGATTATATTCAGCCACCATCATTTTTGTATGCAACATTGTATTCATTGTTGTCAGGCTGTTATTCCGTTTTGAAACGTACACACTACGGTACTTATGTATATGAATTTTCTCGAAAGGGTTTTTTTTTTTATATAATTACTTAAATATGTGCTTACCAAGCTTTTCGTAGGAACTAGCCACTGAATTGGTTGACAATTAATACTGTATTTGGTCCTTAGCTAAATTTCACAATAAAATACAAATACAACAATATTTAATTAGAACCAAATTACACACAAAATATAAAATATGTTTAGAAAATTTACCTTGGTAAGCAACGTTAGTAAACATAAGATTATAAATAAATATTTTCTTCCGATTGCACTGATAATTTTTAAGTGGCTAAATTTAATTTGAGCTAACACCGTGTCTCGCTTATACGAGTACATGCAATTATTTTAGATTTGCTTTTTTTTAATTTTTATTTTTAATTTAAATGAATAATGCTTAAGTATGTACCTAGCCACTTGCACTGTGCACAAAACAATAATGATACAAAAAAAAAAAAATATTTATTTTAGAGTTTTAATATAACGTTAAACGTGTTTTCCCACCAATAAAAATATTTCATAATCCCGAAATTCATCTATAATCAGCTATGTAATTTCAATTTTTATGTATACAGTACGGCACTAAATTATAATAATTTGCGTGCGCTGACTTATCATGCGCGGTAAATACGATTTCAAATTTTGAAGTAACCATGCAAAGGTTACACTGCAAATATGTCAACAAAGGATCAGACATGACTGTCTTTGCAGTGACCAACAGAAACGATGAAATAGCGAGATACCAAATGGGGCGCTATATAAGTAGTGATGAGGCAATTTGGCGAATTTTGGCCTTCCACATACACGAACGCAACAGTTGTTCATTTGGCTGTTCATCTGGAAAATGGATAGCGCGTGTATTTCACTGCAGACAATGCACGACATCAATCAGATACACCAGCAGCGTTGTGGCTGATAGCATTCTTCACATTAAACCAAAAAGATGAATTCGCTAGGGCCTTGCTATATTCAGAGGTGCCAACATACTTCACATGGAATGCTACATCAAAAAAATTTCAAAGACGCAAACAAGGAAAAACTGTAGAAGGATACACCAATTTTATATTCAACCGATGCATTGAGTAGATTGTATACCGTTCATCCCAACAATGCAGAATACTTTTACTTGCGATTATTGTTAGTTAATGTACGCGGACCCGCATCGTTTCAACTATTGAGAACAGTTGATGCACAATTATGCCAAACTTATCGTGAAGCATGCCAGCAATGAAAATTACTGGAAAATGATACTCATTGGCATACATCACTAGCGGACACATCACTCACTTGCCAATCGCACCAGATTCACACATTATTTTCCATCATTTTGACAACTTGCTTTCCGTGTAATCCGAAAGATTTTGGGAAAGATACAAAGATCAAATGAGTGGAGATATTTTACATCTAGTGCGCCAAGCCAGCAACAACGCAAGCATACAATTCTCACCGGAAATATATAACGAAGCGCTAATCATGATTGAGGACAAATGTTTATCAATCGTCAACAAAACGGTCATTCAATTAGGAATGGTTGCATCGAATCGATTAGCGACGATGTACCATATACGATCGAAATTTGCGCAGAGAGCAACAATTCAATGTCAATGAGCTGCAGACATTAAATCAAACAAATCTGCCAAAACTGACGATACAACAACATAACGCATACAACCGTATTATGAATGTAATTTCACAACAAATCGGCGGTTTGTTTTTCTTTGATGCACTCGGTGAAACAGGCAAAGCATTTCTCTTATCATTGATTTTGGCGACCATTCGTTCACAAAATAATATTGCATTGGCCGTCGCATCTTCTGGCGTTGCAGAACTCTTTTGGATGGAGGTAGAACAGCGTATTCTGCATTCAAACTGCCATTGAACATTCAATTTACTGAGACACCCACATGCAACATAAAAAAGAATTCAGGAATGAGAAAGGTTTTGCAAACTTGTAAACTAATAGTATGGGATGAATGCACAATGGCCCACAAAAAATCATTAGAAGCACTCAATCGGACGCTACAAGATTTAAGAAGTAATACAGAGCCATTCGGAGGTGCACTCATTTTGCTAGCAGGTGATTTTCGTCAGACGCTACCAGTTATACCACGTCCCATGCCAACCGATGAACTAAACACATGTCTACAATCATCTGTTCTTTGGCATAATGTTCAAAAAATTATATTGCAACAAGACAAATCCGCTGCTCGATTCGCCAAACAACATTTAGATCTTGGAAACGGAAAGGTACCAATCGATGACACCACAAATTCCATTACCATTCCACCAGATTTTTGTAACTTTACACAGACAATTGACTAATTGATGAACCGCGGATTTCCAAATGTCAATTGCAATTAGAAAAATCACCAATGGCTAAGCGAACATGCAATAAGGCGGCCAAAAATAATGATGTTAATGCTATTAACACAGTCATTCAAAATCAAATATCTGGCAATTCTACAACATATAAATCAGTTGATTGCGTCATGAATCAAGACGAATTGTGTCAATTATCCGGTCGAATTTCTGAATTCACTTGATTTACCAGGATTGCCACCACAAAATTGGTGCATCCATCATTATGCTTCGAAATATCGATCCGCCACGACTGTGCAACGGCACAAGGCTTGCAGTCAAAAAATTGATGAATAACATTATCGAAGCAACAATATTGAATAGCAAATTCAGAAGGAGAACATGTCTTATTACCGCGAATACTAATGATACCGACCGATATGCCATTCGAATTTAAAAGATTGATATTTCCAGTGCGACTCGCCTTTGCAGTAACCATTAATAAAGCACAAGGACAGTCGCTTCAAGTTTGTGGATTGAATCTACAAAATCCGTGCTTCTCACATGGGAAGTTATACGTGGCCTGTTCGCGCGCCTGAAAACCCGCCAACTTATTTACCTATGCACCAAAATGGCAAAACCAGAAATATTGTTTACCCACGAGCAGTACAATAATATAATTAATTAAATATCAATCAAACATTCGTTTATTCAATAAAAAAACTCGCAATTATATAAAAAAAAATATTTCATTTCATTCAATTGCGGTTCAGCGCACGTCGGGTATCAGCTATATGTTGAATATACATATACCTTTGTTACAAAATGGCGTTGCAGCGCACGCCGGGTATCCGCTAGTATGTATGAAAATTATTAGAAGAAACAATAATCTTCGCTTATGTTAAAATAACAATCGTCAGTGTTTTTTGCATTATCACTTATATTTAAATAATATTCCGCTTGTGCTGCATAATATTCTGCTTTTAATTCGATTTTAATCGAATTAACCCATTTTTAATATGTGGTACTGTTTCGAGTTATCACATTTTAAATAGCTTAATAATTTAAGAAATATTGCACTTAGAAAATTGAAAATTACTTAGCCATGGAACAAAGGTCGTACATACATACATATATCAGTTATCACTTTTTAAATACTTCAGAAGTATATTACAATAAAAATAAAAACATTTAATTATTCCAAAATTTTATTATTATTTTACACATATTTTACGAAGCCCATGAAGTGACAAGACTCGAAGCACGATTTCTAACGGTTATAATTTCTTCACTTAAGTATTCATCGGAGAGATAACGCACAAGTTCGAATGCTTTTCCTACACCTGGAATAACGTCAGCCGGTGATAAAATATTCAAATTTTCAGTAATACTGATCAATCGTGTAGGATCTAATGCTCCATTTGTGAAGTAAACATTTGGTAAACTGACACGAATTGTGTACTCATTGTTTGTACGAATGTTTCCATCGATTATTTGATCTTGTGTTAAACCGAAAACATCGTTGCACAGGTTGGCGAATGCCGGTAAAGGGAATTTTCCATTGATTGGTTCTTCTAAATAATTTGACGTTCTGAACCAAGACCATTGCCGACATGCTAAATGCCAGAATTGACGGGTATCGGCGGTGGATTCTGCTGCTTCCCATGTGGTATCGCGTAAAGTGTTTACAATCTCGTTGTAGTTGATGGTTGTGTCGAAGAGATATCCTCCAACGTAATTTGCTAATTTTTCAAGATCGGTTAGTTCGTTATTAAACACAAGGTAGCTACAGAAAGTGTCCACTTGAATGGCGCTTCCAAATTCAACATGAGTTCCGATGATCGAGTAGATGAGATAGTAAAAAATTGCAATTTCATTTGGATTTTCTAAATCGATAAGTTCATTTAAGTTGAACAATTCGGTGATTTGGTCGGCCTGTCCCTCGAACACTAAATTCTCAAGATCGGCAAACGCATTGTTGAGCACAGATCCGCATTGTTGGTTATCCGCCTCTGTAAGAATGTTTATTATATTTTCGGTCGCATCGGCAAAGAATGTTGAAAACTCGTATCCAACTACTACCGGTGCCCCAATAGCCCATACACCATCAACTAATCCTGAGTTTGATTGATGTACCCATGTGGCCAATGTTGCTCCAGTGTCAAAGCCGTACAATATAAATCTGTTTGATCCATATTCTGATAATTCAAGGCGCAAATAACTAATGAAATCGGCCGTATCATCGATTGTTTGGTTTATAGAGTGGTATTGATTCAATGAAGCATCATCTAAAGTTTCAGTTGGGCGGGATCTGCCAGTGTAACGTGGTTCAAGAGCATAGATTACTCCATTCAATTGTGCTGCAATGGTAGTCATATGAGAGTATTCCATCCATTCGGAAAATCCTTCGGACAATGTTGATACATAAATGAATACGGGACCACCGGGTACATAATAGTTATCGTTAATATATACGACCTGCAAAAAAAAAAATGTTAATATCATATTTTAAATAATTTCTCTGTCATCATTACTCACTTGGTCGAATGTAGTAAACTCATCAAAATCAAAATGATCTATCCATTGAATAAAAACCGCTTCACGTAAGGCGTATGGGGATCCTTCCGCTTTCATTGGGCTTCCCAACTTTCCTAGAACGCGTTCTCGCACTGCGTGTGGCGTTAATAAAAGCTTAGCATCAATTGACACAGCAATTGATGCAAGTACTACTAACACAACTATGGTGAGTTTCATTTTTGGCGTATGACCATAAGGTACTGAACATAACGATATACTTCTACCAGCTTTTTATACACAATTTCGTTATCTCTGAATTATATAAGACTTTTCAATATTTCTTAAAAAAATACGGTTTATGGTGCTTAAGAGATAAGCAAATTGCCTTAAAACAGTTACAAACAGGCTTTTATAGCTTGTACTATCTATATAGCCGTAATATAAATTGTCGCTTAATACTAAACTAGCAAAAAGAAAGAGAACTGTTATTGTTATTTTTATCAATGAAGTAAGTTAAAATTTTATTGTTCCATAAATTCGAACATTACAAAACAGTACCAAACATTACAAATAAAGAAAGTATCGATTACTAATGCACTTGTTGCACAAGGCTATCATAAAGTGATCGGTTATCACCACCTGCCTCACTTAATCTAAATCGACGTAGTTCAACACCAGAACATAATCTAAGTTTTGTCTGTTAATTATATGCTTGCTTAGCAACTAGCAACACCTCTCTTATGGAACGCATATACATGAACGACATATAAAGTCTTAGTAACACTAAAATTTTGTATTTTACAAGAAAAATAACAAATCGAATTTATAAAGGTTTAAATTTGTCAACCAAATGTTCCGAAAGAGCCGCTGATTACACTTTTATTATGGTTACGTTGCAATTTTGCAGGTAACCAATTCATACTTTTCTTTCAAAAAGGGAGCTTTTTCTATACTTGTCCAATTATTAATAAACGGTTGAAAAATTCAATGTGTCTGCACAAACACAATTGTACGCACACCGACAAAAAGATTGTGTTCTCTGTTTCTTAGGGTGACCAGAAGTACTACTCCTTTTGATTCGTTTTAATTTTTGCTCTTTTCTGGACCAAAAATACGCAAAATATACTCTTTATGCCGTAAATTATGCCCTATTTTTGGCTCAATTTTATTTTTGAGATTAGAACAACGGAAAAAGATGGCGAATTCGGCAGCTATTGGTTTCTATAAAGAAAAAATTCAGCCGGTTTGCACGAGTATTCTTGAATTCCTGCTTTTATCCTAGTTTCTTATACCCTAAAATTAGTTTAAATGTAAAGAGGGAAGAAACGAGGAAAGAGTTTGATGCAAAAATATTCGCGTGAACAAGCTCATTATCATATCTAAGAAAAATTATTCATCTAGTTATAAATCAATATTGGTATGCCCATTTCAAAGAAATCCTCGTTGAACAGATAACACACGTGCGCTTTGAACATTGCTCAAAACTTTTTTGTAATCTACTTTTTAAGGCTGCCAAATGTACTGTTTTAAGCAGGATAATTCCCTTTTGGCATAGTTTCGCCTTTACTAAAACTAGAAAAACATGAAATTCCATAATAAATTTATTGAAATTGATTCGAGATTATTAATAATATTAGAAATCGGTAGTACTAATTCCATTCTATATATATGGGACTATCCCTAAAAACATTTATTCTTTAAATTGTCTCTCTTTGGTCGATTCACCCGGTAGGTTATTTCCATTTTCGAATTTAAGGTCGCAAACAATATTCTACCTTCATCCGTCCCTTAAAAAAGTAACACTAAAGTTCCTTTGGTCAAAAATGACCAAAATAAATTTAAGTGGAAATTTACACTAAAAAAAATACAAAGTTCATTTTTATTTCCAATTTTTTCATTAAAACAAATGATATCACATTAATTTAAAATTATTTCAATGTTTATTTAATAATTAATAATAACTAAAGCTACTACATACACTGAGAGCACACATTCTTGTATGAGTCTTGCATATAAATTTTTTGCATATTGTGCACTTAGATGTGTGCCTGTTGTATGCATTTTCGCACAAACTACAACGGCCTCCTTTTTTGTGCTCCTATCACTTCTGTAGATGAACCTGGGGTGGGAAGTTCGGCATCGCTTGATCTTAGATTTGATATCAGATTGCGACAATCTGTGGACCGTGGAAGATGAACTCTTCTAGCAACATGTAGCTTTATCAATGACTCACCCAATGATTCAATAAACAGTCGCCTTCTATGATGCTTCTTAATGTTCCATTCGGGGCAAACACTAGTGAATAGCACGAAGGCATTTATTATTGAGATTTTCAATATGTTTGTGAATACCACTACTGGCCATCTATTTGTTTTGCGTCTACAAGTATAAGAAGCAACTTTTTTGTCAACCGTGTTGACACCGCCTTTCGTTTTGTTGTAGTCCAATATAATATTGGGTTTTTTCTCGTTGTCGTTTGCAACCTGTTTTGTTTTATGGAAGGTGCTCTGCAAAACCAAGGTTGTGTCGCTAGTAAAAACGAAAGCAGAAGAATCGATGGTATTGATGTTTTGTTCTTCTGAATTGTTCCTATCATGGTCATGTTGCGTTTCAGTAGCATTTGGCCGAGTTCGTAGGATGTGAAAAAGTTATCACATGTGACGTTTCTACCTTTTAGCTGCGTAGTACATCAATCCAGCACTACACGTAATCCTTGATTTCTTTCAGGTGCCGTCCCTATTTCCTTTCCTAAGTATGGCTGTATGTTCCACACGTAAGTGCTTTCACTATCGAACAATACCCAAAACTTAATCCCATACTTGGATGGTTTATTCGGCATATATTGTCGAAAAGGGCACCGCCCACGAAATCCAACCAACTGTTCATCTATTGTGACGTTTTCACCAGGATTATATAAGTTCGGTAATATATCTATAACGATTGAGGTCGTTAATATTTAATAATTAATAACACTTCCTGTAATTCATTATTATATATAACTTTATTATTATTAATTGATGGTTAACAGTTTGAGATTTCTAATCACTGGATTATTTTTATTAATCACCACCACTTATTATACGTGCCAAGAAAAATTAATTTTTATAATTTTAATTTATTTGATGCGAGAGGCTTTTCAAAAAGTGAATTTTTTTGTGTGTCAGAAAAAACTACCGAGACAAGAATTTTAATTTTGTTTTTTTTTTTCGTCGATGTTTGGTTTTTTTACTGTCGCACAGTTGGTATGCTTGGGGTTATGTGCGATTGGTCGAAAGCAATGGGCGCGTTGTTTTTGTTTATTTTGTGTTCGTGTGCGAATACGTAAATTCGACAATTAATAAATGAAGTAGCGGTGAGTGAATGTAAGTGTATGTATTTATATATGTATATATTAATGAGTGAGCCGCTACAGGACTCCCCCGCAAGTGATCTTCCCCTCCCTAGGGAATAAGTGTATGAGTATTAGCAATACGGACGGTTTTGTGTGTTCGAGAGGCTGATGTTTGATCAGCTGAGCAGAGAATTCCGTAAGCTGGTTTGAGCCGATCGATTGAAATATTGCAGTTTTTGCCATTAATCGATACGGTGAAATGTTTTCGAAGTCTACGTATGATTTTATACGGACCTTCATAGGGAGGAGTTAATCCCGTGCGAACCTTGTCTGTTCTGATAAAGACAAAATCGCAGTTGGTGAGCGATTTCGGAACGAAAACGTCATCTTGCTTGGGTTGACGTGGTGCTTTGGGTACAAGGTTCTGCATGGTTTGTCGCAGTTGGTCGATGACTGTGTCGGGCGTTGGAAGTGGTGGAAGAGGGCTATCGATGAAGAACTCACCGGGTAGCTTGATGGTTTGACCATAAACCATTTCAGCTGGTGAGCACTTGAGATCCTCTTTCACTGTTGCTCGGATTCCAAGAAGTATGATTGGTATCTCCGAGCTCCAATTAATTGTGTTGCTTCTGGCCATTAGAGCGGCTTTAAGTTGCCGATGGAAGCGTTCGACCATGCCATTGGCTTGCGGATGGTAAGCCGTTGTACGTATCCGATGAGATCCGAGGAGTTTCGTTAACTCTGAGAAAAGCTTTGACTCGAATTGCGTTCCCTGATCAGTTGTGATGTGAAGGGGCACGCCGAATCGTGATACGTAATTATTTACAAAAGTGGTGGCAATGGTTGCAGCTGACATGTTTGTCATGCAGTACGCTTCAGGCCATCGAGTGAAACGATCGACACAGGTGAGTAAATATGAATATCCATTAGACGGAGGGAGAGGACCTACAATATCTATATGGATATGCTCGAATCGACCAGGTGGAATGTCAAATTGTCCTTGGGGTGATTTTGTGTGCCGTTGGACTTTGGCACGTTGGCAGGATAAACAAGACTGAGCCCAATTGCCTACGTCTTTATTTATGTTAGGCCAAAAGTAGCGAGCAGAAATCAACTTACGAGTTGCACGGACACTAGGATGCGAAATATTGTGTAGCGTGTCGAAGATGGATCGACGTAGTGGTGCTGCTATGTATGGGCGATTGTTCCCAGTAGATGTTTCACAAATAATTTCAAGGCCAGGTAATTTGAAAAGCTCTAGTTTCATTGATGAACTAGTGTGACGTTCGGAACCAGAAAATAAATTCTGAAGTTCTAAGTCAGCTTTTTGTGTGTTTGCTATTTGGGTTAAGTCGATGTGTGTGTCGACTGCGGCCGTTTCGTTGTCGGTAGTGCGGGACAGTGTATCCGCGACAACATTGTTATGTCCGTGGACATGTTGGATGTCCGTTGTAAATTGACTGATATAATCCAAGTGACGAGATTGTCTTGGATTGCGTTCAGTTTTGGACTGAATTGCTCGTGTCAGAGGCTTGTGGTCGGTATAAATGGTGAAGTCCCGACCCTCGACAAAATATCTAAAGTGTTTTACTGCTAGATATATTGCGAGTAATTCCCGATCGAATGCGGAATATTTCTTTTCAGCATCCGAGAGTTTCTTGGAAAAGAATCCCAGTGGCTCCCAACACTCGTTGTTGTACTGTTGTAGTACTGCACCGACAGCAGTATTTGATGCGTCAGTGGTTAAACTGAGCTTTGAGTCATTCAGCGGGTGTGCTAGAAGTGTTATCTTGGCCAATTCAGCTTTAAGCGACGAGAATGCGTGTTGACATTCGTCGGGCCAAGAGAAGTTCTTGGCTGTCTTGGGCTTCTTGAGTAAGGCTGCCAAGTGAGAATGAATTGGTGCGAGTGTTTCAGCGAGCTGTGGTATAAATCGGTGGTAGTAGTTTACCATACCGACGAATCGCTGTATGCTTTTGATTGATGTTGGGGCTGGGAATTCCCTAATGGCGTTAATTCGTTCTTCGGACGGCAGAATACCATTAGGGGTGATCTTGTGGCTGAGGAAATCAAGAGTGGATGCGCCGAAGACGCATTTTGAGCTCTTGATATGAACATCAAACTGCGTTAACCTGTGAAAAAGTTGTTCCAGGTGAAGTTTGTGTTGCTCCTCATTATGCGAAGCTACAAGAATGTCGTCAATGTAGACGAAGACGAAGTCCAAATCGCGTACGACTTCGTTCATGAAACGCTGAAACGTTTGCGCGGCATTGCGTAGTCCAAATGGCATTCGGGTGAATTCGAAGAGGCCAAATGGAGTAGTGATCGCCGTTTTATGAACGTCTTCAGGTGCAACGGGAATGAGATGGTAAGCTCTGACTAGATCGATTTTTGAAAAAATTTTGCATCCATGCAAGTGCATGGAGAAATTTTGGATGTGGGGTATCGGGTAGCGATCAGGTGTTGTGATCGTATTTAAACGGCGATAATCCCCACATGGTCGCCAATCGTGATCTTTCTTTTTCACCATATGGAGCGGACAAGAGATGGGAGATGCAGATGGCCGGCAAATCCCTAATTGCACCATGTGCTGGAATTCCGTTTGTGCGGCTTTGTGACGAACTGGGTCTAGTCTGCGTGGTCTTGACACAGGCAGATGGCCTGCTGTGACAATATGGTGGACCACGTTGTGCTGGACTGGCAAATTGTAGTTAGGTTCTGTTGTGAGGGAAGGAAATTGCTTAAGGAGAGTGCCATAACCATTGTTGACTGCGAAATGAATCGGTGTCGGTGTGTCGACAAGAACCGAGGCGGCATTGATTGACAGCTGAGTCGCTGAATCAACCAGCCGTTTGTTTCTTAAGTCAACAAGTAAGCCAAATTTGCACAAGAAATCGGCGCCAATGATCGGACGGTTCACAGCAGCTAAGATGAAAGCATGCGTGAATGATCGTTTTAGTCCGATATCCACCTGAAGCAACTTTGTGCCGTAGGTGTGGATTGTAGTGCCATTGGCGGCCGAAAGAACTAGACAATTATTTCTGTTTGTATAATTGAAAGTTTGTTTGAAATAATTCGCTGGAATGACCGAAAGGTCAGCGCCAGTGTCAATAAGAAAATTATATTTATTATGTTTGTCTAACACGAATAGACGGGCTGAGTTTTTGAGGGTGTCTGACGTTGTCGTCATTACCCGCTGACTTACATGTTTTTTTGATGTGTGGTATCAATGTCCATCTTGTTGATAGAGTGCTGTGGCTTATGGAAAATGCACGGTGGAATGCATTTGCGTGCTGCTGCACCATGTTTTGCGTGATACCAACACTTGCCCATACGATTGTTTACACTCTGAGTGTTATTATCGTGAGATTGTGATCGTGTCGCGGAACGTCCCCTTGATCTACTTCGGCCGCTTCGAAACAAGCCCGCTAATCGAGCCTCGATGCGCGCCAGGCGATCTTCTATTGATTGTGAGTGAGGAGTGGGGGAGCGACTCTGCCTATTCGTGTTATTTTGAGTCGAACTGTGATTAATTGCTTGTATGCTTGAAAATGATTGCGTATTCGTCACCTCGTACATGCGGTCTGCTATTTTCGCCAGTTCTTCGATAGTTGTGGAAACTGGTTGTGCAGTCATTGCAATTTTGATAACCGCAGGTAGCTTTCGGATCCAAATGGATCGGATGATTGTTTCACTTATTGTGTTCTGGCCTGCGAGGTTGCGTAGGTGACGAAGTGTCTCCGTGGGGCGTCGGTCGCCGAGATCTTGGCTAGACAGGAGGGCTTCTAAACGTCGCTCATCCGATGGAGTCAATCGATCTAATAGTGTTTGTTTTAAAATTGAGTATTGATTGTCTTTTGGAGGTTGTTGAAGAAAATCGCTTATGGTGTCACAGGTTTCGGGCGAAATTGTCGCTAGAACGTATGAGTACTTTGATTTCTCTGACGTGATATTTCGAATTTCGAATTGTATTTCGGCTAACCGGAACCAATTGCTCGGTTGTTGCGGCCAGAATGGTTGCAAGTTGATTTTTGCATGTCCTGCGACTTCTGCTGTTGATGGTCCTGGTCGTTGTTCTTGTGGATTGACCTTCACGTTATTTTGTTCAGTGTCCGACATTTTGAAAAAAATTTTTTCTTTTTTACTTTAGAAAAAAATAAAAAATAAAAAAACAAAAATTCTCAAATTGAAAACTCGTGTATACGTTATACGTTACTTCACACACCAAAAAAAAAATTGTGTACCTGAAATTTAAATTTAATCGTTGGAAAAATAAACTTCCCCCCCTTGAACAAAATACCCTTTTAGTGTGGAGCCGAATTGTTGCTGAACGTGATTTTATATTGGACCTAGTGCGATTGAACAATGGTTAAAAATCAAAAAAAAAATAGTGGTTCGAGTGGAATGGTTACCATGTATGACAAAAAAAAAAATAAGGTGGCACGTATTGGCCGACGAGATACCCCCGAATTACGGAACGGGCGTGTCACCACGTATTGGGGGGGTTCGTTGAAATGTTTAATGAAAAATTAGGCAATAATGATAAATACCAAAATAAATGCGATTCCACACGAAAGCGTCGGTGAAAGTACCAAACAGTAAAAAAAAATCAAAAAGTAAAACGGAACAATTATGCTGATTATTTTTGCGACTAATAATGTACTCCGAAAGTGGTGGTGAAAAATTTACATTTGATTTTCCAGTATAAAATTTTGAATGTAAATATGAAATATAATATATGGTATATAATCTTGAATATAATTTTCGATATGTTTTTTTGGTTATATAATATAATAATAAAACGATAAATTGTTCTTAATGTGCAAAAAAAAACTTTTCTTATTTTGTTTCTATTCTTGAAACCGTCAATAGACAGAACGTAAAGAAAAAAATTGACACTTAGCTGTTTGTATTGTTGTAGTTGCTGCCGCTGTTGTTGTCCTTGATGTTGTTAACCGCTGATTGCTGATATTTTGTTTTTGGTTGTGTCGGTTGATTTATTGTGTGTCGTTTGTTGAGAAAACAACAAAAAAAAAATATTTTCCAAAAAAAATCTTTATATTTTTATTTTTGTTGTACCCTGTGTTGGGCCGTGTGTTTCCGTGTGTGTACTGTGTTGTAAAACGATTACTTTTACTTTTCCGTTACATATATTTTGTTGTATACATATGTCAAATGTTGATGTATTATTTGTCCAATCTCCTCGCTATTGTTTCGGTACATTTCTTGTACCCAGCTTAAAAATTTTATAATTGTATGTCTTTTCGCTCCGTTTATTATGAAATCAGAAATATATGGAAAATTGATTAGGTGCGTGATTGATTTTTATTAAAAGGAATTAAGGTACATACCCGTTGCCTGGCACGAAATATCGTACCAAGCCTCCAATTTGTTGTGCTTTTTAAAATGCCGTAAATACGGCCGTCGTAAACAACAATTATTGTGTCCACAATTTTCACCAAAAAAAATTTTACAAAATGGTTGCGCTGCTCTTTGAGGCTTAGCGTGTTGTTTTCCGTAAATACGGATGCCGGTGGTCACCAATATAACGATTGAGGTCGTTAATATTTAATAATTAATAACACTTCCTGTAATTCATTATTATATATAACTTTATTATTATTAATTGATGGTTAACAGTTTGAGATTTCTAATCACTGGATTATTTTTATTAATCACCACCACTTATTATACGTGCCAAAAAAAATTAATTTTTATAATTTTAATTTATTTGATGCGAGAGGCTTTTCAAAAAGTGAATTTTTTTGTGTGTCAGAAAAAACTACCGAGACAAGAATTTTAATTTTGTTTTTTTTTTTCGTCGATGTTTGGTTTTTTTTACTGTCGCACAGTTGGTATGCTTGGGGTTATGTGCGATTGGTCGAAAGCAATGGGCGCGTTGTTTTTGTTTATTTTGTGTTCGTGTGCGAATACGTAAATTCGACAATTAATAAATGAAGTAGCGGTGAGTGAATGTAAGTGTATGTATTTATATATGTATATATTAATGAGTGAGCCGCTACATATCCACCCATTTTGTCCTCAATTCTCGAATTGGTGCTAACTTATCTGTACATCTGCAACTAGCTCGTGTGCTAAGATCGTCAAATCGTATAATTCTTGAAACAACTTTGAATCCTTTTAGAAACATAGTGGATCGAAAAATGTGTCGGCCTTTTTGCTCGTTCCATAAATTATCTAGTGACTCGTTGTTTGATTTGTAAACGCCAGCTAAAATCAAAAGTTCAATGTACGCATTTAGTTCTACTATATCCAAAGCTTTCCAATTCCTTTCATATATTCGTGATCCTTGTAAATTAGTATTCTTTAGAATTATTTGTTTGATGCTATTTGGAATAAGCAATTCAAAGGATGATAATTCATCTGTTATTCGAGTCAATGCGTATCTAGTAATTCATGGTGCTAATTGCATTACGTTTGAAGATGGTGCTCGGCCAATCTGCATAGTCAGCGGTTCAGAATACCATTGAATTAGCTTGTCTTTTGATAAATACGACGGTACAGGTGACTCTATATCTTCCTCACTGTCAGAAGAATCTACGTGAAGTTCTACGTAATCCGAAATTTCCGAACATGTATCATCATCAGATAAAATGGATGTGCCTTCAACTAAATATTCCTCACTCACCGCCGACATCTTTGAAAAATAGTATCAATAAATATTTTACAAAAACATAATTGAAATAATATTCATAAATTTGTACATACCGTTTCTATATTATACTCAAAGTATCAAACAAAATCAGTTTCAAATTCACAAACACTGTTATTCTCTACACACAAAATGATTCCAAGATGAATTTTATTTTTAGAACACTCTATCGCAATATCCTTTTGAAATGAACAAAGATTACTGATCAAATGATAATATGTATTACAAAACTATGTAAAAACAAATGAATTGTAAAACAAAAGAACTAAAGAAATTGTAAAGAAAAAATTTAATTGGGGATTCCCTAAATATATTGTATGTACAAAATCATTTTGAAAAATGCGAAATTCATATATTGGTCACTTTTGACTAAAGGATCTTTAGTGTTACTTATTTCATAACAGGGTAACGGTTAACCGGAAAATTCAAATTTTTGGAATAAAACATCAATAAGGCATTTAAATAAAAGTCAGGTAACAAGTCTAATGGTTTAATTTAATGAGATATTTGAAAAATAATATTCGATATGGTTAAAAATGACACGAGGGACGGATGATGGTTAATGATTTTCAAATAAGACGACAAAAAATGTTCAGAAAGTGATCAGAAAGTATGCGCTATTTGAGAAACGAACATTTGTATGACAAGCACTCTTTTGCTTTCGAAAACGCTCGCCTACTATTTCTCTTCCAAATTGATTTGGGTCATAGTAAGATTAGCTCTTTTAGCACTTCATTATCAGATGGCCGCACAACCCTTTGAAACCTTGATTAAGTGCTTAGATTTGGCTTTAAGACCTTTCAGATCAAAAGCTCAAAGTTCCAGTTTTAACCGTAGTATTTCCGAGATTCAACAGAGGAACTGTTTATCAATAAAAGATACACCTACAGTCGGTAATTAAATTATTAGAACAGCTTTATTAGCAAATTAGCAACAGTAAAAATTATTTTTTAAATAACCAATTTATTATGGATACTTCAAATATAATTTTACTTGTGTACAAAATAATATAAGTGCTAAGTTTAACATTACTAAGTTTATTATATTTCTTTTTTTTTTTTTTAATTTGTAACACCCTCAGAGCTGCTTCTAGCCTAGTTATGTCAAAACACCAAATGAAAGCAACGTAGAACTAGTATTGGAAAACAATTCAAATTATAGTCAATAGCATTTTTTTCTAAATAGAAATATAGCTAGGTTAGGTTAGGTTAGGTTGGAGTGGCTGCTTACGCACACTTAGACCGGTGACGGTCCATTGTGATACCACAGGATGTATCCCCTTTTACCCCTATTGGAACCATTTCGAGCTACTTATGTAGCGTAAGACGTCCCGCACTTTAATGTTTTCGAGATCCGAGAGGCAGTCCATCCTGGACTTACCTAAGTGGTTGTGCCTTCTGAGAGCCAATGCTGGACACGAGCAAAGGAAGTGGACCAACGTCTCTTCCTCCTCTTCGTCCAAGCAGCTTCTGCAGAAGTCATTAGCCTCCAGACCCAGCCTTCTTGCATGTTCTCCAAAAAGGCAGTGTCCCGTGAGTATTCCTACGACCGTTCTTAATTCACGTCTGCGTAAGGATATTAATGCCCTAGTGCGCTCCAAGTCCAGCTTTGGCCAAACTTGTCTTGCAACTCTACAGGTGAGGGTGTTAGACCACCTTTCCCCCGCTGAGGATAGCGCCTGCTTCCCAAGTGCTTGTCTCAGCGCTGTGATAGGCCTCCCCAGACTTGCCCTTTCCGGTTGCAGCTGGAGAGTCGTACCATGCCTAGCAAGTTCATCTGCCCTGCAGTTCCCCATGACGCCCGAGTGACCTGGGACCCAGACTACCTGGATGTTGAAATGCTCACCCATCTCATTTAGAGATGAGTGACAACTCAACGCCACCCGTGACGCCAAAGACACCGATTCTAACGACCGGATCGCCGCTTGACTGTCCACATAGATTGTGATATCGTCTGAGGATAACACATTATGCTTCAACCACGTCATGACCTCCTCAATCGCTACGACTTCAGCTTGGTACACGCTGCAGTAATCAGGGAGACGAATAGAAATATTTACATTTAATTTGTCACAGAATACTCCAGCTCCTACTTTGCCGTCTAGCTTGGAGCCATCTGTGAAGAATTGCAACGCTTCAGTTTCCGATGACGGTCTATCCCTCCAGGATTCCCTTGAAGGGAAGGAGGTTCGAAATCGCTTTTCGAAGCGTAGAGTAGGTTTAATGTAGTCAAGATTCGCCAGCTCATCCTTCAACGATCTGACGATAGTAGAGTGTCCTATACTAAGACACCTCCACTGAGAGACGGCTGCAAGTCGTACAGCCGTATTTGCCGCCATCTGTTTGCCAAAAATGTCGACAGGAAGAAGGTGCAACATAACCTCTAAGGCACTTGTCGGTGTCGACCTCAATGCCCCGCTAACAAGCATACAGGCAGTTCTTTGCACTCTCTCAATCTTACTTTTGTAAGTTATCTTGTCCAGAGCTGGCCACCAAACCCCCACCCCGTACATGAGTACAGGTCTCACTACGGCGGTGTAGAGCCAGTGTACCAGCTCTGGCTTCAGACCCCATCCATGACCAATGGCGTTCCTACAGGAGTACAAAGCAATAGTAGCTTTGTTTATTCTCTCCAACATGTTGGGCTTCCAACTAAGCTTACTGTCCAAGATAATGCCCAGATATCTAGCTCTATCAGTAAAAGCAAGTCTCGTGCCATTTAAGGTAGGAGGGACAACTACCGGGATTTTGTATTTCTTAGTAAAGAGTACCAGCTCTGTCTTGGACGGGTTAATACCAAGTCCACATTTGCCAGCCCATTTCGTAACGATGGTAAGCGCATTCTGCATTACGTCTACAATCGTGCCCAGGAATTTCCCGGTAACAGCTAAAGCTACGTCATCTGCGTACGCAATAACTTCAATACCCTCTCTCTCCAATTCAAGTAGTAACCCGTTTACCACTATGTTCCAGAGAAGAGGGGACAGAACCCCCCTATCAGAGGAACGTCCACCTCCAAAAATGACAATCCCTCCTTGATTGCCTCCGCTTTCACATTATTAAAGGCGCCTTCTATATCCAGGAAGGCCACCAAACAGAATTCCTTCGAATTAATCGATTTCTCAATCGTAGACACCAAGGCGTGCAGAGCAGTGTCCACAGATCTACCCTTTGTGTACGCGTGCTGAGACGATGCCCACTTCCTGGCACCTATTTTATCTCTGATGTATACATCCAGCAGCCTTTCCAATGTTTTCAAAAGAAAGGATGATAGAGTTATTGGTCTTAGGTCCTTAGGATAGACATGTGAGCTTTTCCCCGCTTTCGGTATGAACACCACATTGACCTCCGTCCAGTACCTAGGAATATAGCCCAGCTTCAAACACCCTTTGAATATAGCTTCCAGGTAGGGAAGAATAATTACTGAGTTGTTTTGAAGTTCCGCTGGTATAATTTGATCCGGACCAGCCGATTTAAATGGTTTAAAACCCCTCAGTGCCCATAGGATCCGTTTTCTGGTTACGATATCCTCTGTGGTTACTGACAGTGATTCCTGATGATTAAAACGCACCAACAGGTCTTCAAAGCTCCCTGGGAAGTGTGTCTCGAAGAGAAGCTCCAGAGATTCTCCACCAGAAGCTGTCCAAGATCCGTCCGGTTTTATCAAAAAACTAGGACTAGATGTACTTTTGGAAAGAATCTTCCTAAGGCGGGAGGTTTCGGATACCTCTTCCATATTATCACAGAAGATTCTCCAAGACCTCCTTTGTGCCTTTCTTAATTCTTTCTTATAAGTTCCGAGTTTCTCCTTATAGGAGTCCCAATCCTGAGCCTCCCTTGTATTTTTGGCTCTATTAAAGGCTATCCTACAAGCCTTTCGATAGGTTCCCAGTTCCCTGGACCACCATACCGGTTTTTGCCTACCCCTAGGCTTAGCCAGTGGGCAGGCAGCGCGAAAGGATCGGTTGCATGCGCTAGTAACGCTAGCCACCATGTCCTCCAGCTCCCCAACGGTCGTCGGGGGCTCCATAGCCCTCGTCGGTAACATTTCCTCCAATAATTCCCCATATTTGCTCTAGTTGGTCCTTCTAGGGTTCCTGAAGGCTTCCCGGGTAGCAGGGTGAATATCGAGGCTATAGGTTAAATATCGATGATCAGAAAAGGAGTGTTCCTTATCCACCCTCCAATTTTTAACCATATGAAGAATATTATTTGAGGCAAGGGTCACGTCTAGAACCTCCTGCCTGTTACTAGTAATAAATGTGGGTTCCCGCCCAATATTACACACTGAAAGGTTAGTACTCATCAAATAATCAAAAAGCGACTCACCTCTTTCATTAATGTCTGTGCTTCCCCAGATAGTGTGATGCGCATTAGCATCCACTCCCAGTACCACACCTACCTTTGACTGTTCCGCTTTACGGATCAGCTCCTCCAGGTTATCCGGAGGAACCTCCTTCTCCCGGTCCATGTAGGCTGAAACCAGCCAGAATCTACAAGTGCCTACTTCCAGGCTAACTGCAGTAGTGTCACCATTGCTGTATTGAGAGAGAAGGAAAAGATTAATATTATTTTTCCCAAGAATACAAGATCTGATCTTCCCAGACCTACTAGAGGATATAATTTTATACCCCTTGGTTCTGAGGCCACAGATCCTGTTGTTGTTAATCCAAGGTTCTTGGATTAGTATCACATCCTCACCCGAACTAGTCAGCCTGAGGAGTAGAGCTGCCGAAGCAGCCTTAGAATGGTGAAGGTTAATTTGAGTTATCTTAATCATAACCATTTCACCTCTACCTACCTCCATGATAAATTCCTGCTACCGCAGGAATATTAATTCCCGGTAATTTGGGATGCGCCGGATACGCCCGTCTCGCCACCCCTCGTACCCTCTATAGAGGACTTGTCAGTGCCCCCCCGTCTGGCCGGGCTGTCGACATCCTCCTCCATCGGTACACCAGCTCCTTCGCTTATGTGCACCTCCTCATCCTTCGAGAGAGTCCTTGCCCTACCAAGGTCGCCGGATTCACTCTCCCCCCTACCCTCAGCTAAATATTAGCATAGCTAAATATTAGTAAATTAAATTTTTTGTAATTACATAAATAATTTATTACCTGACCTCTAAATTGTTTATTAAATTAAATAAATTATCAGTTTTTAAAGTGGTTCAAATAATTTGATCATCCACTGTATATATTTGGAAATATGACATTGTTGCGTCAGTACCGTTATTAGTCCAATATCCAAGGACGCTAGCACGATTCTTTGTACTTGAAGTGGGTTATGAACTGAATGGTGGTGTGATTTATTAATTATAAAACTTTTCTGCTACACCTTTATTTGCATCGGTTGGTACCATAATTACTTCACAACTTAAATAAAAGTATGTTTCGCCAGTAAAGTAAAATTTAAAGTTTCAATGTGCATTCGAAATTCCAATTTCATATTTTCTTATAAATTCTTTAAAACCCTAATAGAAAAAAATTGGTTAAGTTAACAATTCACAAATTTCTAAATTGATTTAGTTGACGTCTTACCTTCAATTTCTAAACGTTATAAGTAATATGGACATAATGGAACATGATGGTTTATTTTGTGATATTCTTAAAATCTTAACTACGAGTATAAAATTAAAAATATTCTTTTAAAGTTTTCCTCTTGTTTGCTGAGCCATCAACGACATAGTTTTAATGCGTATTTTCCACAATAGTTTTAAATATTCCACAAGTATGTACTTTACAACGAGCAGCGATTCTCGTTCTCTTTTAAGATTTTCAAAAAATTCTACGGTTTTGAAACATAGGCCTTCATCCCGACTAAACTACTGCATGAATAAAAATGTTAAAATTATTTCAATCAAAAATGTATTTAATAGATTGACACAACCATTTCAATCAAAAATGTATTTAATAGATTGGAGCAAATATTCGAAAATTTAGGAATTCAGAAATCGATAAATACGGAGGATTCGCTTACAGCAAAACTTGCTTACGTAAAATTAGCAGGCAAATATTTTAGTGCTGAATAAAAAATTTTGTGTAACTTCAAATCATCAAAAAGCGAAAATGTAGCGATTTATTTTTAACTGAATGAAATCAAACCAACAACAACGACCATATAGGGGCCCGAGCTGCATTCGACCAGCAATTTAAAAAAAAAAACAGTCAGTTCTATATACTCTGGAGGTCAGTTTTAACATCTTTTTGTGAGTAATACAGTATGTTTAAAGAATTATTGGTTTATTTTGGACATATAACAACATCGCGACAGGAACTGTCTTCTAGGACATCTCAGGAATATTGCAAGAAATGGAACAAGCTGCTAGACATTTACCAAAAATTAAAAGATCCCAAAACTGCAACAGCTCCGACGACCACCAATGCTGATAATTGGCCATATTTTCAATAATAAATGATTTTATGTCGCAGAAGCATACTATCACATCAAGTGATAGAATTGATGGTGCTACTGCAAGTGACTTCAATTTAGAAGAATTCGACCCTTTTAAGTTAGGAGAGGAACATTTAGTGAGTGAAAGTGAGTCTTCTACGACAACAACACAGCAAGAACTACCACCTTCAACTTCTACCACTAGAAGTGTTCCTACTTCAGCGATAAAAAGGAAACAAACGATGTTAGAGCACGTCAAAGAAAGGGATAATAAAATTATGAAATCAATAAAAAAAACATAATGAAATTATTAAAAATGTTGTACTGGAATATTTCCCAGATGTCGTCATTTCGAGCTCTTCCGGCACCGATGGAACCCAGTTGAACTGGATAAGCATTACCGATGTTCCTTTCTTATAATAGTTGTAATATTTTTTTTTTTAAGAATAGAAGAGACCAAAGGCTGAATTTAAAAAGATTTTATTTAGAATTTTTACTATGAATTAAAAAGTAAAAAATTGAATTTAATTGAAAAATAAAAAATATATTTACATAATATAAAGCTTAAACACAATTTTTTTATACGGCTGTGATGGGTGATCCTCATTGACTTCTAGCAGGCGCTTGTCTTCATTTTGAAATTCTTGGTCAATATTTATTAAGTCGCCCACGTCTAAACAAATATTATGTAAAATGCAGCAAACTGCTATAACCTTGATGCAATTTTTAATATTTAATTCAAGGGCTCTTAAAAAAATGCACTTGGTCCTTGTTTTCATCTGACCAAATGCTTGCTCTATCGCTATACGAGATTTGCTGTGCAAGTGGTTAAATTTTTTTTGCCTCTCATCCAACCGACGATGTTCAGTGTATAGCGTAATGATAGCGACCGGCTCAAGGGTGAGCTGATATCCACAATCACCGAGCAAAAAATACCCTTGGGCGGGATATATTTCTTTTAAATATATGGCACTGTTCCGTAAAACACGCTGGTCATGCACTAATCCAGGCCACCCGACGTTAATATTGATAAATTTGTGGTCAGCATCACAAATAGGTAAAATAAAATTATATTGTCAAATTATTTAGTGACAGATTAATAATTAATAAGTTATACCTTGTAATTGGATACTGTAGTCCAGCTTCCGATTGATGTATTCATCGTGGCGATCTACAGGGCATTTTATTTTAATATGGGTATCATCTATTGCGCCTACTGCTTTATTAAACACTGAAGACCCCGCCCGGTTGGCAATTTTAATACCTACTTTGAGACAAGAGAGTCATAATGAAAATAAGGATTTGACTGAATCTTAAAATTTTTATTTATTTTAAAAATTAAATTTATTAATTAAATGAATAGAAAAATTTAATTATTTTTTATTTATATTTGTGCACATAATTAGTTGCGGAATTCAGAAGCGGTGGTTTGAAATTGATGATTTTGATCTACATTTGGAACATTATCATTATTTTGAAATTCCTCATCAATATTTGTCAAGTGCCCAATATCCAAGCAATTATTATGCAGCATGCAGCAAATCGCAATAATTTTTATTCAATTTTTAATGCTGGTTTCTAGTGAGCGAAGAAAAATACACCTCCACCGGGTCTTCATTTGCCCAAAAGTTTGCTCAATTGCAATTCTTGCCTTGCTGTGCAGATAGTTGATTTTTTTTTGCTCGCTGCGTCAAAGAGCAGTTCTCTGTAAATGGAGTGATGATAGCTATCGGTTCCAATATTAACTCGTATCCACTATCACCGAGCAAATAGTAGCCTTGTGGCGGATATTTTTTATTGACCTAGACATCACTATTCCTTAAAACACGTTGGTCATGAACTGAACCTGGCCATCCAACGTTAATATTTATAAATTTGTGGTCCGCATCACAAATAGCTAAAAAAACAGTTTTTAAATAAATATTGACTTATAAAGGTATAATTAAAAAAATATAAACCTTGTAATTGAGTACTGTAGTCAAACTTTCTATTTATGTATTCGTCATGACGTTTAATTGGGTATTTGATTTTTACGTGAGTCCCTTCAATAGCACCTACCGCATTATTAAAAATTGAAAATCCCGCTCGACTTGCGAACTTCATACCTACATATTCCAAATCATCTTGGTTAGGCTGCATTATAATTTTGGGCAACAAATTTAAAATTATCTTCATTGTAGATTGAATGTACTGCTGACTACACGGTACGACGTTCAAGCGGCCAACCAAAAAATCACCACTCCCAACTCAATTTGAGTAGCATGTCCATGATGCTTCGCTGGAAAAAGCTCCACTAACCTTTAGAATGCTTGCACCGATATTCGTAAATGTTTTTTAATTAAAATTTCGTTTTTATTTAAAATAACATCAAACATGAAGCTTTTCTTATCGGAGAAATATTTTTAGCCCTGTAATTTTTGTATTTTCATTATTTATATAAGCCTCTTTTAAATAATGGCCTTTCAAAGTTTATTTTAAAAAACATTTACCTTCCGCATTTCACGTTCCTCCATTAAATTAAATAATTCTTCGTCACCATCAAGTAATTTTAAACATAATTTTATATTTTTATTTACTAAAGAATTAACTGTTTTCCTATGTTCATTTTTCCAATAATATCTTATATTTAAGAGTAAATGATGAACAAACAAATATTTTGTTAATTTCGGTTGTTTTGACGTCGCTGTCAAAATAAGTAACTCAAATCAATTGGGACGGTTTACTTACTAATTTAAGATGGCCGCAAATTAGTCAATAAGTACGAAATAAGTATCGGTTTGGGAAACAGCCTTACTCGTTTTTTTATTCATTCGGAACTTTCTGAACGTATTCTGTTTGTACTACACCAAAAGGTAGATTAAATAGAATATTCCGTCAAACGTTATACATTTTTATAAATAAATTTTTTTTTTTAATTTTGAAATCAAAATGGAAAATATTTATAGTAATGATGAAGGTAAGCGTTTATTAGTTATGGTTAGTATACATTTTTGTTTTTAGTGTAAAATATTTAAAATTAATGGTCTACAATTTTTGGTGGTTGTTTTTAATTTCAGCCCAAGACAGTAGCTACAAATGGAGCCCGGGTGATATACGATGCCTGATAAATTTATTTATTGAGAATTCAACGTCGTTCGACAAATTCGCTAAAAAAAATTCTGGAATGATATTAAAGGTAATTTTATTTTGCGGAAATGTATGTACTCTTCGATTTTTTTGATTTTTTGGGTTATTTTATTTTTAGATGCACTATTCAGTACCAAAAGAGTACTACGAATTAATGGATGAGTTATTGAACAAATATCGAGAAATAAACCCTCCTGCGACCTGTTCCTGCGATGAACTAACTGTAAGATTGAACCGTCAAATGGATGCCGCTGAAGAAGGCTGCAGTGACTACGATTTCGCGGATATAATAGAGGAAACCACAGTCACTTTTCCAACATCTTCCCTTACCAGAAAAAAAGCTGTAGAGGATGAGCGAAATAAAAGGCATACAGAAGAAATGGCCAAAGCGGACAAATTTTTAGAAATTTTTCAAAAATTAGTTGACAAAATATAATTTTAATGTGCTTAATTGTTTTTTGACTTAAATTTATATTTATTAATGAATTAAATAAAATAAAATGAATATGGCGGTTATATCTTTTGGCAATGTCGTTTCTGTCCATATTACCCATAGCTGGACCACTACGTCCATCATCAGCAGCATATGTGTAAGATCCTTCCAAAATATTGTCTCCATTTTTTAAGCAAACGTTGTACAAAATACAACATGTTATAATTACAAGTGGCAGCATGTTATAATTACAGACGTCGAAATCGGCCTTTTAGTAACCCGAATGCTCTTTCAATAGTGACCCTGGCTGTAAAATGAGATTTATTATAAATTCTTTGGTGGTTAGTTAGATTGCCGGTATCTTTGAAACGGGTCATCAAATAGGGTTTTAATCTGTATCCTAGGTCACCCACCACATGCTGCTCCTCAGGAATCACAATTTAACCTGTTAAAAAAAGAGACACGACAAGAAAATTAATACTGAACTATCCTAAGTAAATAATTTACATACTATTGGAAATTTTAAGAAATAAATTAGAACATCTGAAAAGGCAGGAATCGTGGATAGAACCCGCATCTCCTGCGTAGCAGTCTGCAAATGCCATCTTTTCGTCACAAACCCCTTGTAATAGCACCGAATGAAATTTTTCGATTAATATATGAGTTTGGATGTCCTTTTGGTGCAGGAATTGGAATGTGTGACCCGTCAATACTTCCGATGATTCCTAAAAATATGTTTTATTAAATTTTAAAATTATTCAAGTGGCAACAGGAAACTTAGTTTTGTTGTTGAAATAGCATACTATTTCTAAAGCCCTTTCTGCAGATGGATGGCCAGGAGATAATTTTTTTTTTCGTGGTTTAATTTTAAAATAATTTTGCTTATATCAAAAACCGCTTTCCAGCAACCATAGATTGACTCGCAAAATATATCTGATACAGATATTTAAAAATCAGTATTTATTTTAGAAATTTTTAAAATCATAAAAATATATTTTTAATTCAAATGTTACCTGAAACATTCAGTATTTGCCAAGTACCATACTGTCATTAACAATTGTTCAATGGAAATCCGCGGTCGGCCAAGTGACATATAGATAAATTTGCTTTGCAGAAGCGCGATATAAACGTACAAAAGCTCAAGGGTATCGTGCAACATTCGAAAATGCACCTTTAATTGGTAGTCATTAAACGAGCAAATTGCTTTTTTAATGACCAATTTAATACCAAATTGTATTCTCATAATACAATTGATTTTTGGAGTTAAGTTTTTTAATTTCATTGTCTGAATCGCTGGAATCACCATCAAAAATTAAATCCCAACTAATTTTGAAGCACAGAGCTATTACAATTGTTTTTTTACTGTCCATTTCCAATTAACTATGTATTTATAGAAAATTACTTTTTGCTTTAGCAGATGAATGTAGCAACTAATAACACAAGACGTATAAAAACAGATTGAAAGCTGTCAAAAAAGTATTCTAATGTATTTTTTTATTCCATTTCGTTCGGAATATTCCATGGTCACGTGGTCGTTATTCTATTCTTTCTGTGGAATGAATAAAAAAACACCCTATATTTTATTATAGTTTTCATTGCTGCCTAGTGCCTACTACTATTCTATTTGTTTTTATATTTAACAGTTGATATTATTCAATCTTAACACTATGGTAAGAATACAAAGATTCATATTCATAAAAATCATAACCAAATTCGAGTTTCCTGAAAATTTTATCAATTCCTGCTTTTATTGATTCGAGATTTTAAATACAATTTGAACGCACAATGTTGAAATCAGTCAATCTGGTTAATAACTAGCTAAGTATTGCCATTTCCACCGTACATGTCGAATTTTATCATAATCGGAATCAGTTACTTATTTGCTGAACATCTTAATAAAGTATTTAAACCTAACGAGCAAACTGGAAGTTCAGAATGCAGTAGAAACTTCAGAACTTCAACCGATTAAAAATCAGTGGCGCAATGTAAAGCGAATTATTAAGGAACACATAATTGTAAAAGAAGAGCTCCTTGGCACGTTCTGATAAGTGGAAAAATACTTAAAAGGACTTCCTTACAAAAGTGTCTAATTAACAATATCCATTTTCAATGTTCTAAATTTTCATAATCCTCATCAGATCAACTCAAATTGCAAACCATCATTTCACCTTCTTTGTAAATATTATAATGTTTCAAGTAAAACATGATAATGGGCCCTGTTAGAAATGATTGAAGAAATTCCGCTTAATAATTTTCTATTTGAATAAATGTCACGCAAGAATTTGTTAAATCAATGGTTCTTTTATTTCCCAAACTTATTTTATTAATGATATAATTTTTCTTAGTGTTTATCGTTTGATGATTGTCAAATTAATGATAAAACGGAATACATAAAGTTCGTACATTACCTTTCGAAACTGTTCGAAGCTGCTTTACAATTTAACATGAAGTCAGCTACAATTTTGATGTTTGACAGATGTCATATTGAAGCTGTGTCTACAATTTAATAATATAAATTTATTTCTTTTCAGCATTTTATGATGGCGTAGACATGCCGGCGGCCTGTTAAGGAAGTATTCCTTAACATTTCTTGATTTCAGGTAAAATTTGTTGGTAACTTGTTACTCGAAGAATTTGTTAAAGTGAGGTGGACCATGTACTCGGGCCCCCAGTCGAGGTTAGATTTTGTTGGAAAATGGAAGGTTGGAAATGAAGTTACCCTACTTCGCATCAACATCGTTGATTTTGATTAATTTGGCTACTGGCCTTTTGAGTATATTTCGTGCTGTTTTAAGTGTAACAACGCGAACAATCCCATCTTCTCCCGGGTGAACGACCGACTGAGTGGTGGTGTTGCGTCATCCCCAATGTAGACGACATCGTTGATTTTAAAGTTTTCTTGTGTTTGGGTTTTCCACTTTCGCCATTGTTGCAGATTGTGTAGATATTCCTTTGTGAAACGGGACCAAAATTCATCTACTCGTTTTTTGACTTCTTGCCATCTCGACAATCGATTATCTGGAACATCTAGATAGCTTGGTTCCGAAATAGCCAATAGAGGATGCGCCAGTAGAAAATGCGCCGGTGTCAATGCAAATAGACCGCTTTCATCTTCTTCAATTGGAGTGAGTGGGCGAGAATTTAGAATCGCCTCGATTTGTGTGATGATAGTTAACAATTCTTCGTTGGTTAATTCGGAATTGCCTGTCGTTCGGAATAAATGGTGATTCATGGATTTAACAGCACCTTCCCAGAGTCCGCCAAACCATGGACTTGATGGTGGATTGAATTTCCACTCGATATTGTGCTCTTTAATGTGAGGAAGTACATTTTCGTTTGTTGTAGTACGGTACAACTGTTGCTTCATTTCATTCAACTGTCGCTTTGCCCCTACGAAGTTAGTGCCGTTGTCCGAATACATGACAGCGGGCACACCTCTTCTGCTTATGAAACGCTTAAAAGCTTCGACAAACGCCTCACTGGACAGGTCGCTCACCAGCTCCAAATGGACTGCCTTGACTGGCATACATACAAATATCGAGATGTAGCCATTGATGTATTTTGCTCCGCGGCCCTCCTTAATGGCAATTTGAACGGGACCCGCGAAATCCACACCAGTATGGTTTAAAGCCCGAGAAGGTGATACACGTTCGGCAGGGAGATTACCCATCATTGGAGCTGACGGATGACTCTTCAACCTATGACATATAGAACAATCATTAGTAATTTTTCGCACTAATGGTCCGGATTTAACAATCCAATAGGACAATTTTGAGAGATGGGACAAGAGGGATGGTCCTGGATGGAGATATCGTTTGTGAAGGTACGTTAGAATCGTGGAACTCAGAATAAGAGACGATGGCAAAATGACTGGATGCTTTTGCGTATAGGCGCAGGTTGCCATGCTTAGGCGACCGCCGACTCTTAGAATGCCGCCTTTGTCCAAGAATGGAGCTAATGATGACAACTTGCCCTTGAGAACTTGCTTCTTGGCGGACAATATTTGAATTTCTTCCTGAAATTCGTCTTGTTGTGCCCATTTGAAAACCTATTCCTCAGCTTGGTTTAGTTCTACTGCAGTCAGTCCGATACTTTGGAAATTTGACTCTACATGTCTGCCTTCTGTTGACCTACCTCTTTTAGATCGACACTTGACGATGAATTTGTAGCAGTAGCCCAGAATTCGCTTGACTTTACTGAATGACGAGTGTCGTTTTGTTAATTGGTCTAATAAGCATGGGGAAGCTTGTCTGGTGTGACATTTCATTGCTTCTGTTTCATAATGCTCAGTGATCTCTGCAAATGGTTTAATTGTAGTTTGTGGCCAATTGTCTCTTGATTCCAGCAGCCACGGCGATCCGTGCAACCAAAGCTTCTGGTGGACGAGTTCAGTTGGGAGAATTCCCTTAGAAGCACAATCCGCGGGGTTGTCAGTGGATCGAACGTGCCCCCAAACAGCATTAGGAATTGTTTCGTGGATTTGAGCGATTCTGTTACCAACAAAGACTGGTAGATGCCGAGGAACTTTAGTCAGCCAATGAAGAACTATTTCCGAATCCGTCCAGGCAAAAATACTGCGTTTTTCGATTTGAAGCGATTGGATGACTACTCTAATAAGCTTGGCAAGCAGATGAGCTCCAGAAAGTTCAAGTCTAGGAACTGTCAACCTTGGATTGAAAATAGGAGCAACTCGAGTCTTTGCAATTACGAGGCTAATGTACCATTACAATCTATTTCGCGGCTATATACTACTGCTGAGTAAGCTAGTGATGATCCAATCTTCAGGAATCGCGCTATCTCAATTTTTTCAATGGAAATCAGCGTTCTGTGAATTTCTCTCCATTTTTCAGCTACTTCCGATGGAAGTTCGTCGTCCCAACCCAATTTTAGTAGGCAGAGTTTCTGAAAAAGTGACTTAGCAGTTATCGTTGCTGGTGATAACCATCCCAATGGGTCGAATTAACCTTTAATCGGAAACAATCCTTGTGCGTATCCCAGTGTAATCCCAAGACCTTATGATCCGACTCCTTAGATAATTCGACCAAAGTTTCGTTTTCTTGCTCGCTTGGTAAAGATGCCGGGAACTGTGGTACATTTGATGCCCATTTATGAAGCAAGAATCCCCCAGATTTTAGAATATTAATTATTTGGTTAGCTAGATGTTGCGTATTTTGAATGTTGTTACCGCCAGTCTGGAGATCGTCCACATATAGATCAACCATTAGAGCTTTGGATGCTTCGGCAAAACTCGACGCATTTTCCAAGCTAAGTTGATGAACAGCACGAGTGGCATGAAATGGGGCTGAGGCTGTCCCAAATGTTGCTGTCAGAAGCTGAAAATATTTCAGAGGCTTATGCGGATTATCGCGCCACAAGATTCGCCGATACCTGCAGTCTTCATGAGCGATTAGAACTTCTAGATACATTCGTGTGATATCGGCGGTGAACGTTATTTTATGTAATCGGAATCCCATGATGATGTCAACAACATTGGATTGAATAGTCGGGCCAACCAGTAATTTATCATTGAGAGAAATGGATGTAGTGGTTTTTGCCGAGGCGTCGAACACAATGCGCACTTTCGTTGTTGCGCTATAATGACAGGGTGATGAAGATAAAAATGTTCTATGTTTAGAACGACGTTTTTAGAGTCGAGTTCCTCCATGTGGTTTAGATCTAGGTACTCGTGCATGACTCGTTTGTATTCGTTTTTCAAAGCATCATCGCGTTGCAGACGGCGTTCGATGGAATGAAATCGAGAAACTGATTGATCCAAAGATCCTAGTGGAGGTAAATTAGGTGCAATTGGCAATTTAACGGTGAATGTTCCATCTGGGGCCCTTTTATGTGTTGTAGTGAACAAATCCTCACAGTATTGCTGGTCTGGTGTGTATTTTCTGGCCAATGGTACTTCCTCGAGTTCACAAAATTTGCGCAGCCTCTCATCCATATTGTATAATTCCGTGTGGAGACTAATGTTTCTATTTATTCTTGTTGAATTTTCTCCAGAAATTATCCAACCAAGCGCAGTGTTTTGAGCTGTTAGATCATTTGGTCCTACCACACAACCCGGTCGCAGAAGTCGGAAGCATTGAGCTGCTCCCAAATAATATCAACATCGTTATATACAGAGTGCAGTGGATCGGAAAGCGTCAGTGATTCGATTTCTGGCCATTTACTCAAGATGCTTTCGTCCAGTCTGGGCAGTTTTAATGTAAGTCGGTTTAAGATTACGACTTGCACTTCCATAGCAAAATCATCATGGAAATGAGGAATTAGCTTTATATCGGTACATCCTCGTGATACGACTGCTGTAGTAACGCCTTCAACTGGAATTCGAAGATTTTTCCTACGGATTTGCAGACGTTGTGCACACGCCTCACTCATAAGACAGCCAGTAGACCCTGAGTCTAACAGAATACGACAGAAATGATGATTGCTATATTGATCTACCACTCTTACTAATGCGGTCGGCAATAAAGATGTCCTTACGTGGATTGAGTTGCATACCGCAGCGTGAATCTGTTGTGAATTATTACCGGTTTGGGCTGGTTTGGACGTGGTTTTGCTTTCTGCTTTGGGCTTAGCTGACTGGACAGATACGAGTACTGGTTTTTCCAACTCATTAGAATCGTGTAAGAGAGTGTGATGCTTCCGCTGACAAATAAAAACATCGACGTCGAGATGGACAATTTTGCGAAGTGTGACCGTTGAACATACAATTGTAACATACTCTAGTGGTTGCAACGAGCTCCTCTGAGCTATTGGCAAATCACGAAATTTCTCACATTCATGCAGTAAATGAGGTAAGCGACAATTTAAGCATGATAAATCAGACCTTGACCCCTTAGACGAGGAAACTAGTGATTTCTGATCACTTGCGCTTCTAATTGTTACCTTAATATTGCTGTTTGCGTGGAATGATGAGGCCTTTGTAGATCTGCGTCTTTGAGATGTATCACGATCAATGGACTCTAGTGTTGTAAAATGCCTTTCCGGGAAGTGAATTAAATTGTCGAATGTTAGGTACGGATTTGTATTGTAAAAACAAAAATAACGTAACATAACATAACATTTTGGAAGGCAGAATCGGGCCTTATAGGCCCGATTTTGCCTTCCAAAATTTTATGTTCTGTTTTTTCAATACAAATTCATATAGGAAGCGGGCCAACAAAATAACATAACAACAATTTTATCGTTCCAGAATCGGGCTCATAGTTAATCACGATTTTAATTAAAATGAAAAAATACGGAACCCATCTAAGACAGAGGTGGCACTCTTCACTAAGAAATACGAAATCAAGTTAGTTGTCTCTCCTACCTAATGGCACGAGTCTTGCTTTTACTGACAGAGCAAGATATTTAGGCGTTATCTTGAACAGTAAGCTCAGTTGCGGGCCTAATATTTTGGAGAGAGTAAAAAAAGCTACTGTAGGCATATTCTCCGGCTGAGGGGGTCTGAAGTCGGAGCCCTAGTGAGACCTGTACTCATATATGGGCTGACTGGGTGGTGGCCAGCTCTGGACAATGTAGCTTTTAATAATAAGATGGAGAAAGTGCAAAGAACGGCCTGTATGATGGTAAGTGGGGCATTAAGGTCGACTCTGAAACGTGCCAAAGAAGTTATGTAAAATGGAAGAAAATGAGGTTCCACTTTAGGTAGTTCGCAATCGAATGAACTGACGAACCGTTAGATTATATCTACTCTATGCTTCGAGAAGGGGTTTTGGATCATGTTCCCTGCAACGGAATCCTGAAGGGACGGGTTTTTATCGGAAACCGAAGCTTTGGATTTCTTCATCTGACGGCTCCGAGGTAAACGGCAAAGTAGGAGCTGGAGTATTCTGTGATTTAAACATGTGTAGCGATTCGCCATGTATGTATAACGATTTGGCGCTGGAAATGTGATTCTATAGTAAAATGATCTTTAGTTCAAGTTTTGGAATAAGGCCATTTAACCGATTTTGATGAAATTCGACTTGTGTGATGGAAATGAGCTTCTAAAAGGATTTTGAGACGAAGTTGTGAATATGGCTAATTACGATTGTACTTGACTATTTCTTATCCGATTATGATGAAATTTTACAGTTACAATGGAAATGGGACTCTAAAACTAAACTCGGGTATTTTTTAACAGATTATTATGAAATTCGACATGTGCGATCGATGGAAATTAAATTCTTGAATTATTGGAATTTGGAAAATTACGGTGGAACTTCGCTATTTCTAAACCAATTATGATGCAATTCGACATGTACAAAAGAAATGGGCTTCTAAAATTGTTTCTAGATGATGTTTTGGAATATGGATGATTTGTATGGAACTTAGCCATTTCCTAACCAATTTTGATTATGTTTGTACGATGGAAATGGGATTCAAAAATGATGTTTCTATTTCTATTCTCGATTACTGCAGCGCTTGCTCGTCACACATTTTGTTTTGTTTTATAAGTTTAAAATTGTTATTTTAAATGGCATAAAACTTAAATCAAACTTATCTTTAATTTTGCGATTGTACCACGGATGTGTTTAGCTTTTTTTTAAAGAAAACTACGCAAAAAAGTTATTTAACGATATTTTCCAGGTGATAATTTTTGGTTTGATTTTAACAACTTGTGCTGTCATCTATTAGATGTTTTTCACCTAATGACCATGCGATTTGTAATTAGCTATTATTTTAATTTGCAATTTTATAAATGTTTATTTAAATAAATTAATTATTACAAGCACTTAATTGTCAACGAGTGCGCCCGTTGTTGACTGAGTTCGTTTGGTGTTTAAATTATATATAATACGGATCAAGTTAAGCTACGACAAACCATCATTTCAGTTTTTTAAGTATTATAATATAGATGGTAATTAAGCTAAGAGAAGGTGAGCTTTATGCGAAGACACCATTGTTTCAATGTAAATAACAGATAACGTGAATCAACAAAATATATCTATCTCAGTTGATCTTCATTAAGATGGGATTCTCCTCATATGTTTTATACGAAAATATTTCCAGTTTATACAAATTCTGGAGCATAAAATGTCACAAGCAAAAACGGCACACGCTATTTCTTTTCTACGCACTAAAGCTTGTAAATTCAATAATAAATGACAGTTTACGTAAGGTTCACGAACAAAATTTGGATTGAAATATAGTGCTAACGTACGTAACGACATTTTAAAGTCAAAGGATTACAAAACATACCATCATGACGCTTCAAAAAACCCAGCATAGCAAATGCCTTATTTATTATATAGTTAATGTGATTGTTAAAGCTCAAATTGCTAGAAAAGATAACTCCAAGATCAAAGAATGTTACAAACTCTACCGATATGTACATCAAATGAAACATGTTGGACCTCCACGCACGACAGAAAATGTTTTACAGAATATCATAACTTTCTGTTTATCAGCATTTAATGGCAACTTAGTTATTGTAGACTAACTACGAAATTCATCAAGCTCTTCTTGCATCCAATCTGCGTCAAAAACAGACTTAATGTTCGCATAAATGTTTAGGTCATCTGCATACAAACTTACAAAACTTAAAGCATTGGACTACATCACTAATAAATATTATGAAATGTAATGTTCCAAGATGAATACCTTGTGGAACTCCAGAAGAATCATGAGATGTGAGATGATATGTCAGAATGAAATCGGACCCAAAAGCAATTAATTTACGCAGAAGAATTGCATGGTCTAATTTATCGAAACCTTTCGAAAAATCTGTATAAATCACATCCAGCTGTCCACGGTTTTCAACAGTCTCGAATACGTCACTAGAAAAAACCATCACATCATTGTTGATTTACCTTGAAAAAACCATGTTGGCGAGAATTTATTCTATTTTTTATAAGAAATTCTAATCTAACGATTTAAAAAATGTTGTTATCGCAGAGAGAATCGAAACGCCTCTATAATATGTAATATCGCTTCTTCTACCGGCTTTAAATATTGGGACAAATTTTAATTACATAGTTTTATGCCTTAGAGAATGGGAGCTGCCACTCTCAAACCGCAGCAGTTCGCTTTAACATCCTATCTTACGCAGTAGCCAAATCATGTACGAACTGCTATGAGTTCGTTTTGCGTAGACCACCTGCACATTGTAATGCTTCGTATAAGGGTTCATTACTGACATAAAAGGTGGTTCGGCTCATGAATTCGGCACTCACATGGGTGATCATAGTTGTGTTAAGTCATAAATCTTTATAAAAGATTTACAATGAATCGGGCCCAACAAAAAATATTTTACTAGTAGTGTTCTTGTCAGAAAGTAATAGTAATGTATATTTCGATTTCTGCATGATTTAGCCTTCGATTCACGTGCAATATACTTACGCGATTTCATTAATCGAGCCGATTATAAAGATTACAAGAAATTTCTTTACATGGGTGGAATAAAAAAGATAGATTAGGCAAAAATACCAAAAAAAAAAAAATAATATTTTTTCTGCATAATAACTTTTTTGTCACCTTAACAAATTAACTTTTATATATTGGCAATTAATCGGTGCAGATGTTTATCATTTGAAATAAACCGTTAAATATATAGTATGTATTTATAAATTAGTAGGAAAATGATTGTAGGGTTTAATTAAACGGAAAGTTGCTCAATATTCATATATGTTTATATTATTAGAATATGCACGGAACAATCATAAAGCTGATATAATTTTGGCAATGTGATTACGAGCCCCATTCGTTAATATTTCTGAAGCAATAAAGCCACTGGACGGGTTCAGTAAAATGCACCTGCAAAATAGCAATGAATTTTAAATAGATATTTTACAAAATTACATGAATTCATGTAATGTCTGCCATACTTTTTCCCAATGGGCACCATCAATAACTAGCGGCGATCCAAATTCCTTCCTCAATTAAGATTCTAAGCGATTTCATTTCACATCGATTTACTGCATTGCTGCTCAATTTTTAGAGCGGAAAAATTGTTTACTTTGTTTTGCAGCAAATTGGAATCAACCGTCTCTATGACTTTTTTCATTAAGCCGCAATATGAATCTTATATATGTACATATGTATATTTTTTTTTACTATGTAAAACGCTATGTTACAACAATTGAACGCTAAATAAAATTAAAAATTTATTTTTGTTTTTCTTACACTTAAAATTATCTTTGGGATAATCCGCTTATTTATATTTATACGCATATTATTATTTTAATATTTTATGACTTGCTTTACTTTTATCGAAAATATGTGTTGTTTTTTGAAAAATTCATAAATTTAATGATAGTAATAAAAAAAATAAAATTTATTTGAAATATAACTTGCCTTTTCTAATAGGGCAACAATGTTAAAACTTTGCAGTACCATTTTGTTGTCTCTAGTCTGCAAGCTGAGTATAAACAAATTATAAGAGCGGATGAACATGTTCTACCCAAAAACATATAGAGAATCAATCTGTGGTTGGTTAATATGAAAAATTAAAGCTTAAAGCCTATCTGTGTGGTATTACAGTGCCTAAATATTGATTTATTTGCTAAATTCAAATAATGAACTTTATAGTATGATTAATGTTGTTATAAAAAAAAATGATTCTATAAAATAAAGAATAAAGATTAAAAGTCATAAACAGTTATAAATAAAAATTCTAAATAATATTGAAATAATAAAGATAACCCTAATTTGTGTGTACTTACCGTTTTATTCAAAAGAGGTTGTTTAAGGTTGGTCTCATATTCAATATTTCGATGCTAAACCAATACAATCATTTGAAACGAATGCTGCACATCAATAGCTTTGTTAGATCTACCTCGCCGATCACAAGCGCTAACACAAACTCATTTTCATACATGGTATGTATTGTATATACATATATATACAGGGTGGGCCAAATAATTTTTTTTTTTTAAATGCAATAAAACAAAAAGTTCTCAATATTTTTTCAAATTTATTTTTTCATTGTAAAGAACAATCCTTCCGATTAATTATTAATTCGATCTTCGAAGACAGTGCGCAAAAGATCAATTGAAACGTGTGCTGTGTGGCACGGAGCGCCGTCTTGTTGAAACCAAATGGTGCCTATGTCCTCCTCTTCAAGTGCCGGGAACAAAAAATCGTTTATTATGGCGCAGTAGCGCTCAAAATTGACAGTAACGGCGGATCCTTGCTCATTTTCAAAGAAAAATGGCCCAATGATGCCACCGGACCAAAATCGATGAGGATGCATCGGCTTCTCTACGATCATGTGCGGGTTCTCCGTGCCCCAAATGCGATAATTCTTTTTGTTTACATACCCGCCAAGATGGAAATGCGCCTCATCCGAAAAAATGATTTTTTTGCCAAGATTTTCGAAGCAATGTTTCAATATTTCCCAGCGTTGTTCAAGCGAATACACAACCATTTTCGTTCAGCGGAAGGATAAAACTAACTTTCTGTCAAATCAAAAGTCACATAACCCTTACCATACTCAAAATAACCGCTAGTTCAAAAAAAAAAAGTTAGATGGCCCACACTATAATGATTCCAAAAATTGTAGTTTGTTAAATGTTTCTGATCTAACAACAGTTAAAACACTGAAAAACGTTCTTAAAGAGTTGGTAATTTTTTTAACACCTATTATTTGATAGATTTATACCTACCAGCAGTGCACTGATAAAATTCAGATATTAGTCTATTTGATTTTGTCGATTGGTGTTGCGCTAAATTTACCTTTATAATACAGGCAAGCAAAATATTGGCAACCAGGGGCTCTATTCTCGGATTCCACATCCATTTTCCACATGCGGAATTCTGTTAAAATTCTCTTAATAATTCCCTTGGTACATCCCTATGTCTATTCCACATGTAACCAAATAATGAGTGTGAAGTTTATGCTAAAAAAAATAACAAAAAATTACACTGTTAAATTAGCTATTTTCCTATTGGAATTTAAATTATATGAAAATTTAATTTTTTTGTAATTTTGGATTTTTCGTACCACCAAACAGATTCTTTTCATCAGAAAACAGGTTCTTTTCATCCTTTTCAGATAGCTGGACCATCTGTTTATCTCGTTAACCAAAAGCATCCAATTGTGTTGAACATTATTATATTTCAGATAATTTAAAAGTTGACTGAATTTTGATGGTTTAAATAATTATTTAGTGCCGATACTGGAAATGTTCCGAAGGCCCCGCACATTTCTTAGAATAGCTAAGCCATATAGCGTTCAATGTCACAGAGCCGATCCAATTATGATGAACTATAATACATTTCACAGTTTTTGAAATTTCTAATAATTTTCCATTATTTTAAAAGTTTTATATCGCCGACCGCAGAGATGTCCACAAGGTCTTGCCTGTATTTTCGGATAACTTGGCCATATGCTAGTCTACATGGTCAATCTTATCCAATTGTGATGAACTATACTATACTTCACAGAATTTAGAATTTTTAATAATTTTATTTGTAAAATTAAAAATTATACCTCCGATCACAGAGATGTCCACAAGGTGTTGCCTATATTTTTGGATAACTTGGCCATATGCCAGTCTACGTGGTCAGTTTTATTCAATGTAATGAACTATACTATAGTTCACAGAATTCAGAATTTTTAATAATTTTATTAGATTTAAAAATTGTTGTATCTCCGATCACAGAGATGTCCACAAGGTCTGGCCTATATTTTTGGATAACTTGGAAATATGCCAGTCTACTTGGTCAATCTTATTCAATTGTGATGAACTATACTATACTTCACAGAATTTAGAATTTTTAATAATTTGAGTGGTTTTATAAATAATTGTATCTCTGATCACAGAGATGTCCACAAGGCCTGGCCTATATTTTTAGATAACTTGGCCATATGGTAGTCTACGTGGTCAACCTTATCCAATTGTGATGAACTATACTATACTTCACAGAATTTAGAATTTTTAATAATTTTATTGGTTTTATAAATTGTTGTATCTCTGATCACAGAGATGTCCACAAGGCCTGGCCAATAATTTTGGATAATTTGGCCATAATGCCAGTCTACGTGGTCAATCTTATTCAATTGTGATGAACTATACTATACTTCACAAAATTTAGAATTTTAAATAATTTTATTTGGTTTACAAATTATTGTATCTCCGATCACAGAGATGTCCACAAGGTGTTGCCTATATTTTTGGATAACTTGGCCATATGCCAGTCTACGTGGTCAATCTTATTCAATTGTGATGAGCTATACATACTATACTTCACAGAATTTAGAATTTTCAATAATTTTATTGGTTTTATAAATAATTGTATCTCTGATCACAGAAATGTCCACAATGTCTTGCCTATATTTTCGGTTAACTTGGCCATATGCCAGGCTACGTAATCTACCTTATCCAATTGTGATGAACTATACTATACTTCACAAAATTTAGAATATTTAATAATTTTATTAGTTTTAAAAATTGTTGTATCTCTGATCACAGAGATGTCCACAAGGCCTTGCCTATATTTTTGGATAACTTGGCCATATGGTAGTCTACGTGGTCAATCTTATACAATTGTGATGAACTATACTATACTTCACAGAATTTAGAATTTTTAATAATTTTATTAGGTTTAAAAATTATTGTATCTCCGATCACAGAGATGTCCACAAGGTCTTGCCTATAGTTTTGGATAACTTGGCCATATGCCAGTCTACGTGGTCAATCTTATTCAATTGTTATGAGCTATACTATACTTCACAGAATTTAGAATTTTCAATAATTTTATTGGTTTTATAAATAATTGTATCTCTGATCACAGAAATGTCCACAATGTCTTGCCTATATTTTCGGTTAACTTGGCCATATGCTAGTCTACGTAATCAACCTTATCCAATTGTGATGAACTATACTATACTTCACAGAATTTAGAATATTTAATAATTTTATTAGTTTTAAAAATTGTTGTATCTCTGATCACAGAGATGTCCACAAGGTCTTGCCTATATTTTTGGATAACTTGGCCATATGGTAGTCTACATGGTCAATCTTATTTAATTGTGATGAACTATACTATACTTAACAGAATTTAGAATTTTTAATAATTTTATTTAGTTTAAAAATTATATCTCCGATCACAGAGATGTCCACAAAGTGCTGCCTATATTTTTGGATAACTTGGCCATATACCAGTCTACCTAATCAATCTTATCCAATTGTGATGAACTATACTATACTTCACAGAATTTAGAATTTTTAATAATTTTATTAGTTTTATAAATAATTGTATCTCTGATCACAGAGATGTCCACAAGGTGTTGCCTATATTTTTGGATAACTTGGCCATATGGTAGTCTACTTGGTCAACCTTATTCAATTGTGATGAACTATACTATACTTCACAGAATTTAGAATTTGCAATAATTTTATTGGTTTTATAAATAATTGTATCTCTGATCACAGAAATGTCCACAATGTCTTGCCTATATTTTCGGTTAACTTGGCCATATGCCAGTCTACGTAATCAACCTTATCCAATTGTGATGAACTATACTATACTTCACAGAATTTAGAATTTTTAATAATTTTATTTGGTTTAAAAATTATATCTCCGATCACAGAGATGTCCACAAGGTCTTGCCTATATTTTTGGATAACTTGGCCATATGCCAGTCTACGTGGTCAATTTTATTCAATTGTAATGAACTATACTATACTTCACAGAATTCAGAATTTTTAATAATTTTATTAGTTTTAAAAATTGTTGTATCTCCGATCACAGAGATGTCCACAAGGTCTGGCCTATATTTTTGGATAACTTGGCCATATGCCAGTGGGCGTAATCAATCTTATTCAATTGTGCTGAACTATACTATACTTACAGAATTTAGAATTTTTAATAATTTTATTAGTTTTAAAAATTGTTGTATCTCCGATCACAGAGATGTCCACAAGGTCTGGCCTATATTTTTGGATAACTTGGCCATATGGTAGTCTACGTGGTCAACCTTATCCAATTGTGATGAACTATACTATACTTCACAGAATTTAGAATTTTTAATAATTTTATTGGTTTTATAAATTGTTGTATCTCTGATCACAGAGATGTCCACAAGGTCTAGGCTGTATTTTCGGATAACTTGGCCATATGCCAGTCTACATGGTCAATCTTATCCAATTGTGATGAACTATACTATACTTCACAGAATTTAGAATATTTAATAATTTTATAAGTTCTAAAAATTGTTGTATCTCCGATCACAGAGATGTCCACAAGGTGTTGCCTATATTTTTGGATAACTTGGCCATATGGTAGTCTACGTGGTCAATCTTATACAATTGTGATGAACTATACTATACTTCACAGAATTTGGAAGTTTTAATAATTTTATTTGGTTTAAAAATTATATCTCCGATCACAGAGATGTCCACAAGGTCTTGCCTGTATTTTCGGATAACTTGGCCATATGCCAGTCAACATGGTCAATCTTATCCAATTGTGATGAAATATACTATACTTCACAGAATTTAGAATATTTAATAATTTTATTAGTTTTAAAAATTGTTGTATCTCCGATCACAGAGATGTCCACAAGGTGTTGCCTATATTTTTGGATAACTTGGCCATATGGTAGTCTACGTGGTCAATCTTATACAATTGTGATGAACTATACTATACTTCACAGAATTTAGAATTTTTAATAATTTTATTTGGTTTAAAAATTATATCTCCGATCACAGAGATGTCCACAAGGTGTTGCCTATATTTTTGGATAACTTGGCCATATGTCAGTCTACGTGGTCAATCTTATTCAATTGTGATGAACTATACTTCACAGAATTTAGAATTTTTAATAATTTTATTAGTTTTAAAAATTGTTGTATCTCCGATCACAGAGATGTCCACAAGGTCTTGCCTATATTTTTGGATAGCTTGGCCATATGGTAGTCTACGTGATCAACCTTATTCAATTGTGATGAACTATACTATACTTCACAGAATTTTGAATTTTTAATAATTTTATTGTTTTAAAAATTGTATCTCCGATCTCAGAGATGTCCACAAGGTCTGGCCTATATTTTCGGATAACTTGACCATATGCCAGTCTACGTGGTCAATCTTATCCAATTGTGATGAACTATACTATACTTCACAGAATTTAGAATTTTTAATAATTTTATTAGTTTTAAAAATTGTTGTATCTCCGGTCACAGAGATGTCCACAACGTCTGGCCTATATTTCTGGATAACTTGGCCATATGGTAGTCTACGTTGTCAACCTTATTCAATTGTGATGAACTATACTATACTTCACAGAATTTAGAATTTTTAATAATTTTATTGTTTTAAAAATTGTATCTCCGATCACAGAGATGTCCACAAGGTGTTGCCTATAGTTTTGGATAACTTGGCCATATGCCAGTCTACGTGGTCAATCTTATTCAATTGTGATGAACTATACTATACTTCACAGAATTTAGAATTTTTAATAATTTTATTTGGTTTAAAAATTATTGTATCTCCGATCACAGAGATGTCCACAAGGTGTTGCCTATAGTTTTGGATAACTTGGCCATATGCCGGTCTACGTGGTCAAACTTATTCAATTGTGATGAATTATACTATACTGCACAGAATTTAGAATTTTTAATAATTTTATTTGTTTTTAAATAATTGTATCTCTGATCACAGAAATGTCCATACGGTCTGGCCTATATTTTTGGATAACTTATCCATGTGCCAGTCTACGTGGTCATACTTATCCAATTGTGATGAACTATACTATACTTCACAGAATTTAGAATTTTTAATAATTTTATTAGTTTTAAAAATTGTTGTATCTCCGATCACAGAGATGTCCACAAGGTCTGGCCTATATTTTTGGATAACTTGGCCATATGGTAGTCTACGTGGTTAACCTTATCCAATTGTGATGAACTATACTATACTTCACAGAATTTAAATTTTTTAATAATTTTATTAGTTTTATAAATAAATGTATCTCTGATCACTGATATGTCCACAAGGTCTGGCCTATATTTTTGGATAACGTGACCATATGCCAGTCTACGTGGTCAATCTTATACAATTGTGATGAACTATAATATACTTCACAAAATTTAGAATTTCTAATAATTTTATTAGTTTTATAAATTGTTGTATCTCCGATAACAGAGATGTTTACAAAGTCTTGCCTATATTTTTGAATAACTTGGCCATATGCCAGTCTACCCGGTCAACCTTACTCATTTATGATGAACTATACTATACTTCACAGAATTTAGAACTTTTAATAATTTTATTGGTTAAAAATGCTTGGTCTGGCGAAATTTTCTTTTCTCTTCATCAAGCAAATTAAAATTGTGGACATTTCTGTGATCATACAACAATTTTTAAGACCAATAAAATTATTAAAAATTCGAAATTCGGTAAAGTATAGTATAGTTCATCACAATTGAATAAGATTGATCACGTAGCCAGGCTTATGGTCAAGTTATCCAAAAATATAGACAAGACCTTGTGGACATCTCTGTGATCGGAGATACAGTTTTTAAAACAATAAGATTATTAAAAATATTAAATTCTGGGCAGTAAAGTAAAGTTCATCACAATTGAATAGGATTGACCACGTAGACTGGCATATGGCCAAGTTATCCGAAAATATAGGCAAGACCTTGTGGACATCTCTGTGATCGGAGATATAATTATTAAACCAACTAAAATTATTAAAAATTCTAAATTCTGTGAAGTATAGTATAGTTCATCACAATTGAATAAGATTGATCACGTAGACTACCATATGGCCAAGTTATCCAAAAATATGGGCCAGACCTTGTGGACAGCTCTGTGATCGGAGATACAACAACTTTTAAAACTAATAAAATTATTAAATATTCTAAATTCTGTGAAGTGTAGTATAGTTCATCACAATTGGATAAGATTGACAAAGTAGACTGGCATATGGTCAAGTTAACCAAAAATATAGGCCAGACCTTGTGGACATCTCTGTGATCAGAGATACAATTATTTATAAAACCAATAAAATTATTAAAAATTCTAAATTCTGTGAAGTATAGTATAGTTCATCACAATTGAATAAGATTGACCACGTAGACTGGCATATGGCCAAGTTATCCGAAAATATAGACAAGACCTTGTGGACATCTCTGTGATCGGATATACAATTTTTAAACCAAATAAAATTATTAAAAATTCAAAATTCTGTGAAGTATAGTATAGTTCATTACAATTGGATAAGGTTGACCACGTAGACCGGCATATGGCGAAGATAACCGAAAATATAGGCAAGACATTGTGGACATTTCTGTGATCGGAGATACAATTTTTAAACCAAATAAAATTATTAAAAATTCTAAATTCTGTGAGGTATAGTATAGTTCATCACAATTGAATAAGATTGACCACGTAGACTGGCATATGGTCAAATTATCCGAGAATATTGACAAGATCTTGTGGACATCTCTGCAGTCGGCGATATAAAACTTTTAAAATAATGGAAAATTAATAAAAATTCTAAATTCTGTGAAGTATAGTATAGTTCATCAAAATGGAATAAGTTTGTTTACGTAGACTGGCACATGGCCAAGTTATCCAAAAATATAGGCCAGACCTTGTGGACATCTCTGTGATCAGAGATACAACAATTTATAAAACCAATAAAATTATTAAAATTTCTAAATTCTGTGAAGTATAGTATAGTTCATAACAATTGGATAAGGTTGACAACGTAGACTACCATATGGCCAAGTTATCCGAAAATATAGGCAACACCTTGTGGACATCTCTGTGATCGGAGATACAACAATTTTTAAAACTAATAAAATTATTAAAAATTCTAAATTCTGTAAGTATAGTATAGTTCATCACAATTGGATAAGATTGACCACGTAGACTGGCACATGGTCAAGTTATCCAAAAATATAGGCCAGACCTTGTGGACATCTCTGTGATCGGAGATACAACAATTTTTGAAACCAAATAAAATGATTAAAAATTCTAAATTCTGTGAAGTATAGTATAGTTCCTCACAATTGCATAAGGTTGACCAAGTAGACTGGCATATGGCCAAGTTATCCAAAAATATTGTCAAGATCTTGTGGACATCTCTGCAGTCAGCGATATAAAACTTTTAAAATAATGGAAAATTAATAAAAACTTTAAAAACTGTGAAATATATTATAGTTCATCATAATTGGATCGGCTCTGTGACATTGACCGCTATATGGCTTAGCTATTCTAAGAAATGTGCGGGGCCTTCGGGACATTTTCAGGATCGGCGCTAAATAATTATTTAAACCATAAAAATTCAGTCAACTTTTAAATTATCTGAAATATATTAATGTTCAACACAATTGGATGCTTTTGGTTAACGATATAAACAGATGGTCCAGCTATCTGAAAAGGATGTAAAGAACCTGTTTTCTGATGAAAAGAATTCTGTTTGGTGGTACTAAAAATCCAAAATTTACAAAAAATTTAAATTTTCATATAATTTAAATTCCAATTGGAAAATAGCTATTTTAACAGTGTAATTTTTTGTTATTTTTTTTTTAGCATAAACTTCACACTCATACCACATAGTTTATACTTGTATCTTTCGGAATTTTTTATTCACCACTCTGAAATTGTCTCAAATTTTTTAGTGCGTCGAATTTATTTTTGATAATTGTTTTTGTATTTGGTTTGTCAGCGAGATTAAAATTTACAAACTTTTGTTTATTTTGATCATGCTTTGTTGCATTGCTTTGGTAAAGTTTTTGGCTTAAGTTGTTTTAGCTGTTTTCGAATTATTCAAAGCAAGAACAAAAATTTTATTTATTTGTTCTATTACTTTCTTTTACTCTAGTAAAATAAAGTATAGTATTTTTGGACCTTGAGAATTTTAGAGATTTATCTGTTTTGAGGTCCCCTGAGTCCGAAAAAGTGGATTTTGAAATGGTGTCTGTCTGCAGCCCAGATCGTTTAGCCAATTGAACTGAAACTTCAGATTTAAGGTTTTTTGATAAATTAGGAGGTCCCAGTGAATTTTACTCCAAATCAGTCAACGGGAAGTGGTCTCTCCCTAGGGCCAGAAAATTTATTTTGCAAATATCTTAAAAAGTATAAGATTTACAAATAACTACTTAATACAAAATGTTTCCAAAAATTAAAAACAAATAAAAATAAAAAATTAAAAAAATTGTAATCAAAATAAAATTGAGTTGTGGCCAACACACTTTCTCCTACGAGCAGGGAATTTTGAGACACTTATTACGCAAACTTCTTTGAAATTTATTATTTTGTATTACTTTCTCTAACGTAAGTAAAATAAAGTAATCATGAAAATTTGGGATCTTGAGATTTTTAGATATTTATCTGTTTTGAGGTCCACTGAGTCCGAAGAAGTGGGTTTCGAAATGGTCTCTCTGTCAGTCTGTAAGTATGTCAGTCTGTGTCCCCTCTACAGCCCATATGGTTAACTAATCGAACTGAAACTGTAGATTTAAACTTTTTTGATAAATGGCGAGGTCCCAGTGAATTCGACTACAAATCGGTTCACCGGAAGTGGCCACTCCCTTGGTGCAGAAAATTTATTTTTGTAAATGTCTTACTTTTTGTAAAAGTATAAGGTTTACATAAAATCTATTAAATTCAAACTGGTTCCAAAAAAAACAAAAGAAAATAGAGGTGCGGCTAACACACTTTCTTTTACGAACAATTAAACGGGTATGTCGAGGTCCACCATGGCGCGAATCCACATTCTTAGTTTCAAATTCGGAAATAAACTGTATCTCGTCAGTGGCCAAGGAATCTTCAGCGACATATATATCACCAAATGCGCGGCTGTTACGCTCTGCTGACGTTGAGATGTGGAAATTTATTCTTGTAGGGCACTAGAAATTGCGAGTGAGAATAGAACCCTTGCAGTTACGCAACGTAGTTTTGCTTAGTGCAAGGTAGTATCGTCGCTGTATAACTGACTCTGTCGCCTGCGTGAACCTTGAGACCCTCTCATTAAGATTGAATACAACGATCTGACTGCGGACCTACAATTTTCTTCGTAGTTTGAATTTTGTAGTAAAAGTAAATTTTGTAGTTTTGTTATAATTTGAATTTAAATGTATGTAGAAATTAATTAGTTTATTTCAAAGTAAATTAACCGTCACCGTTTCTTTAGGTAAATAAAAATTGACACCACAATTGTCTGATCATATGAGGCGTTCTCTTGCTATGGTGCTCTCAATCAATGCAAATCAGTGGAACGATAGGTTCGCGGTGCGGCTTTCCTTGCCGTCTTAATTGTCTGCGACCAAAAGCTAAATTTCGAGTCGCCTACTTTCTAAAAACAAGGTACTGATTTGTAAGACGTTATCACTGGTCACGTCAAAAGTTAAAACAAGTAAACATTACGAACTTAAATATGTATTAGGTGAGTGTAAGGGTGACCACCAAAATTTTAAAGTTAAACCTTAGAAAGCGACGTTTTTTAATATTTTACTTTCTTTTCCTCTAGTAAAATAAAGTATAGTAAACATGAAAATTTTGGACCTTGAGATTTATCTGTTTTGAGGTCGGCTAAGTCCGAACAAGTGGGTTTCGAAATGGTGTCTGTCTGTCAGTCTGGGTCCTCTCTACAGCCCAGATGGTTTAACCAATCGAACTGAAACTTCAGATTTAAGCTTTTTTTTGATAAATTGGGAGGTTCCAGTGAATTTTACTCCAAATCGGCTCACCGGAAGTGGCTACTCCCTTGGTCCAGAAAATTTATTTTGCAAATATCTTAAAAAGTATAAGATTCACAAAAAACTTCTTAATACAAAATGTTTCCAAAAATTAAAAACATTAAAAAAAAAAATTTAAAAATTTAAACTGCAAATTGCAAGCAAATTTTGTAAATTTACCAAAAGAATAAAGCAATTGTCAATAAGGTCAATTAAAAGTATATAGTACTGAAAAAAATCAATTAGTTGCGAGTTCATGAATACTTACACCAATTACAATTTCCGGACGTTTTTATGAATTTTGACAGATGTCCGCATGTGAAAAATGGATGTTCAAATCAAGAATAGGACCCCAGACATGTTTCACTTTTTTATCGCCTAGTGATAATGTGTAGATATATTAATTTCATATAATATTATGTTTAATAAATTCCTCATTCCATAGGAAAAAAATCAACAACAAATACTTTCAAAATCTGAATTGGTAGAAAATTAGAATTATAAATAAAATCGAAAATTTAAGCTACCAATTAGAAAATGCCTCATTTTGTATAATGAACACACGTTACGTCTGTTCGTACGTTTACACAAAATGATATTTCCTAACGTGTTGTGTTGCATGCAAATTCTGATAAAAAACAGTAAATTATTGAATCTTAGTTAAAAAAAGGGTTATTTTTTAAATATAATGTCACTTTTCCAATAGATTTAATGCAATTTGAACGTTCACATTCACAAACACCCAATCTTGTTAAATTTCGTTTTACCACTTCCTACCCGGGAGCCTAAAGTGGCAAAGCAAAGATTACTCACTGTACTCGATATTTAAGTTTTGAAATTCCTATTTTGCAGCAAAAATGAAAACTATTTTTCTTATTATGTACTGTTTCTCAATTTAGGTTTAATTATTTTTTTTATCTTAATGATAATGTTGATTGTTAGCTATTGATTGGCATTAAAATTTGGCCAAAAATTTAGTTATGTGAAATATGTTTAGCACGCAAAGTACTTTCATTAAATATAGACGAGTGGAAGTAGTTAATAGCTATCGAAAAACGTCTAAACACTGTTTCAGGTGTTCAACTTCTTCCATAGTCATTCTGTTCAGATTTCACTCAACTCAAATTGTAGATGTACATATGTCGAAATAAGATGTCATCGATGGATACCTGTAACCACACAATTGTAATGTTAATAACGTATAATATCCAGTATAGAATTTAACTTAGCTTGTGTTAATCCAATTGGAAACACTGTTGAGTATAACCTAAAATCACTTAAAACTGTGTTTACTTTCTTAAGTACTCATGTAACAAACACTTTTATATCTAATCATCTCAACAGTGGCAAGTTGTCTGAAATAGTTTATTATAATTAATTAATTAACATTAGTATCACGTAAATAGTTTGTTACCTTATTATTGTTTACTACTTTATAAAATCATTTTTGACAATTCAATTTGTAGCTCAATTCGAAATGTCGATCGAATTGAGTGCGTTTATGTCCCGAGTAATGTGTTTAATACTCTTTTATTGTTTACACCTATAGTAGAGCATTAGTACTACTGTAATTGTCAAATCATTCTAAATAAAGAAAAAGATTTCTTGCTTGCTCTCTTGCGATTCAACCAGTGAAGTCGTCACATCAAATATAAAATTATTGGAACAATTAAAAAATAAAATTTAAAGAGAAGTAAAGTAGCTTTTGTTTTATATCATCTTGTAAGAAAGTGTTCATACAATATGGTAATTGTACACGAGATATCCTGCATTCGATTTATTCACCTCCGCCTGAGGTTTGAAAACGAGAGAACTAACACTGATTGTGTTCGACTTGCTGCTTAATTTGGATACGGAGAATTCATACATAATTATATTGACCACCGCTTTACAACCGAACACGAGATATTTACAACTTTACAATAATTATTAAGCTTTTCGGAAACGGCGAATTTTACAAACGGTTGATTGCGCCTTACAAGTGCATATTATGCAGAACTTCAAGTTGGACTCATTGGCGACACTTTGTTCATAGTCCTTCGAGCCGGATTGGTGCCCTTTTTTAATAAGCGAGTAAATTCAATAAAACTCTGACAAAATTTAATATATGCGAGTATTAACAAAAATCGTTATTAAAACTGCGATAGTGAGAAACTTGAAGTGGAAAGTTATTGAGAATATTTCGAACAATAGCCGTGAAATTTTTGAATTTTTTTATGAAATTAATTACGGTCTGTGAATTGGCTACAAAATGGGGAAAACTATAGCCATTAACCGCATATTGAAGAGTTTTGAAAATATTAAAGCTCGAGTGAAAACTTTCAGCGACACTACTCGTTTACTGAAAATAAATAAATACAGAGCGCCTCTAGAGGACGGATGCGTGGAATTTCTAACTAGTGAAAAAAATGTGAATCGCGAATTTGACAAAGCCCATATGAATGTCATCATTATATGGAGGAAATCCATTGATCTGAATTTTGAACTAATCAAATGGGAAAAATTGCATGAAGAAAATCATGCTTCCCAAAATAATATCTCAATTTAACCAAAGACAAAATAAATAACGGCCTATCAATAGGCTTCAGGATCTGTATTTATTTTGCCAACTTGCTTTGGATTGCTCGAATATTTCTAACCATTTAATAGAAAATTCGATTTTATTGAAAATCAACTGAGCTATAGCCCACAAGCTCTATCAATAGGCTACAGGATCTGTATTTATTTTGCCAACTTGCATTTGGATTGCTCGAATATTTCTAACCATTTAATAGAAAATTCGATTTTATTGAAAATCAACTGAGCTATAGCCCACAGATTTTGAACGGCAAAAATCTAAAATGCTCTGATTACGTTGGTCAATAGCTCTATCAATAGGCTACAGGATCTGTATTTATTTTGCCAACTTGCATTTGGATTGCTCGAATATTTCTAACCATTTAATATAAAATTCGATTTTATTGAAAATCAACTGAGCTATAGCCCACAGATTTTGAACGGCAAAAATCTAAAATGCTCCGATTACGTTGGTCAATAGCTCTATCAATAGGCTACAGGATCTGTATTTATTTTGCCAACTTGCATTTGGATTGCTCGAATATTTCTAACCATTTAATAAAAAATTCGATTTTATTAAAAATCAACTGAGCTATAGCCCACAGATTTTGAACGGCAAAAATCTAAAATGCTCCGATTACGTTGGTCAATAGCTCTATCAATAGGCTACAGGATCTGTATTTATTTTGCCAACTTGCATTTGGATTGCTCGAATATTTCTAACCATTTAATATAAAATTCGATTTTATTTAAAATCAACTGAGCTATAGCCCACAGATTTTGAACGGCAAAAATCTAAAATGCTTCGATTACGTTGGTCAATAGCTCTATCAATAGGCTACAGGATCTGTATTTATTTTGCCAACTTGCATTTGGATTGCTCGAATATTTCTAACCATTTAATAGAAAATTCGATTTTATTGAAAATCAACTGAGCTATAGCCCACAGATTTTGAACGGCAAAAATCTAAAATGCTCCGATTACGTTGGTCAATAGCTCTATCAATAGGCTACAGGATCTGTATTTATTTTGCCAACTTGCATTTGGATTGCTCGAATATTTCTAACCATTTAATATAAAATTCGATTTTATTGAAAATCAACTGAGCTATAGCCCACAGATTTTGAACGGCAAAGATCTAAAATGCCGATTACGTTGGTCAATAGCTCTATCAATAGGCTACAGGATCTGTATTTATTTTGCCAACTTGCATTTGGATTGCTCGAATATTTCTAACCATTTAATAAAAAATTCGATTTTATTGAAAATCAACTGAGCTATAGCCCACAGATTTTGAACGGCAAAAATCTAAAATGCTCCGATTACGTTGGTCAATAGCTCTATCAATAAGCTTCAGGATCTGTATTTATTTTGCCAACTTGCATTTGGATTGCTCGAATATTTCTAACCATTTAATAGAAAATTCGATTTTATTGAAAATCAACTGAGCTATAGCCCACAGATTTTGAACGGCAAAAATCTAAAATGCTCCGATTACGTTGGTCAATAGCTCTATCAATAGGCTACAGGATCTGTATTTATTTTGCCAACTTGCATTTGGATTGTTCGAATATTTCTAACCCTTTAATATAAAATTCGATTTTATTGAAAATCAACTGAGCTATAGCCCACAGATTTTGAACGGCAAAAATCTAAAATGCTCCGATTACGTTGGTCAATAGCTCTATCAATAGGCTACAGGATCTGTATTTATTTTGCCAACTTGCATTTGGATTGCTCGAATATTTCTAACCATTTAATATAAAATTCGATTTTATTGAAAATCAACTGAGCTATAGCCCACAGATTTTGAACGGCAAAAATCTAAAATGCTTCGATTACGTTGGTCAATAGCTCTATCAATAGGCTACAGGATCTGTATTTATTTTGCCAACTTGCATTTGGATTGCTCGAATATTTCTAACCATTTAATAGAAAATTCGATTTTATTGAAAATCAACTGAGCTATAGCCCACAGATTTTGAACGGCAAAAATCTAAAATGCTTCGATTACGTTGGTCAATAGCTCTATCAATAGGCTTCAGGATCTGTATTTATTTTGCCAACTTGCATTTGGATTGCTCGAATATTTCTAACCATTTAATATAAAATTCGATTTTATTGAAAATCAACTGAGCTATAGCCTACAGATTTTGAACGGCAAAAATCTAAAATGCTCCGATTACGTTGGTCAATAGCTCTATCAATAGGCTACAGGATCTGTATTTATTTTGCCAACTTGCATTTGGATTGCTCGAATATTTCTAACCATTTAATAGAAAATTCGATTTTATTGAAAATCAACTGAGCTATAGCCCACAGATTTTGAACGGCAAAAATCTAAAATGCTCCGATTACGTTGGTCAATAGCTCTATTAATAGGCTACAGGATCTGTATTTATTTTGCCAACTTGCATTTGGATTGCTCGAATATTTCTAACCATTTAATATAAAATTCGATTTTATTGAAAATCAACTGAGCTGCCCACAGATTTTGAACGGCAAAAATCTAAAATGCTCCGATTACGTTGGTCAATAGCTCTATCAATAGGCTACAGGATCTGTATTTATTTTGCCAACTTGCATTTGGATTGCTCGAATATTTCTAACCATTTAATAAAAAATTCGATTTTATTGAAAATCAACTGAGCTATAGCCCACAGATTTTGAACGGCAAAAATCTAAAATGCTCCGATTACGTTGGTCAATAGCTCTATCAATAGGCTACAGGATCTGTATTTATTTTGCCAACTTGCATTTGGATTGCTCGAATATTTCTAACCATTTAATAGAAAATTCGATTTTATTGAAAATCAACTGAGCTATAGCCCACAGATTTTGAACGGCAAAAATCTAAAATGCTCCGATTACGTTGGTCAATAGCTCTATCAATAGACTACAGGATCTGTATTTATTTTGCCAACTTGCATTTGGATTGCTCGAATATTTCTAACCATTTAATAAAAAATTCGATTTTATTGAAAATCAACTGAGCTGCCCACGGATTTTGAACGGCAAAAATCTAAAATGCTTAGATTACGTTGGTCAATAGCTCTATCAATAGGCTTCAGGATCTGTATTTATTTTGCCAACTTGCATTTATATTGCTCGAATATTTCTAACCATTTAATAGAAAATTCGATTTGATTGAAAATCAACTAATCTATAGCACACAGATTTTGAACGGCAAAAATCTAAAATGCTCCGATTACGTTGGTCAATAGCTCTATCAATAGGCTACAGGATCTGTATTTATTTTGCCAACTTGCATTTGGATTGCTCGAATATTTCTAACCATTTAATAAAAAATTCGATTTTATTGAAAATCAATTGAGCTATAGCCCACAGATTTTGAACGGCAAAAATCTAAAATGCTCCGATTACGTTGGTCAATAGCTCTATCAATAGGCTTCAGGATCTGTATTTATTTTGCCAACTTGCATTTGGATTGCTCGAATATTTCTACCCATTTAATAGAAAATTCGATTTTATTGAAAATCAACTGAGCTATATATAGCCCACAGATTTTGAATGGCAAAAATCTAAAATGCTCCGATTACGTTGGTCAATAGCTCTATCATTAACGGGATCAGTAAGTTAAGTGATTGTTGTGAAAAAGTGTCCTTAGATTAAGGCGAAGAAAAGGATGCGACAATGAAAATGACATAAGCGGCACAGATATAGGGTTCCAACCGAAAAAACCAACCGGAACGGCGTTGTCATCAAATCTAAAACAACTTGAGGATTCATTTAACAATTCGTCATCATCGAATAGGAACAATGGCATTAATCTGACCTTAAATTTATTTAATACAAACGATATTATCTCGAAACAAAATCAAATCAAAACAGAGAATAGAGCCGAAATAGTGGGAAAAACTAAATTGCAACCAACTATTAAACCGCAGCAACCGTTAATACGGGGAATAGCCACCAGCACTTACAAAGTAAATTCGAAGTCGTTCGAAGATAAACTACCCGCGTTGAACAATTCTTCAAGATTTTCCCTTAGATCAAGAGCTGTGGCGATACACTTGAAACCAGAACCATCTTGATGTAAATAGAGCCGCAATGTGAAAAATGAACTTAAATAAGGGACATAGAAACAATAAAAAATAAATTATTTTCATAGAGTTTGTATGAAAAAACGCGATTGAAACAAAGTTAAACAAAGTTAAATAAATTTTTCTCAAATCGCTAAAAATCAACTCCTTTCTTGTAAGCAATTGACTTAATGTTTTATTTTAAATACATTTATGACTCATTAAAAAAAATTAATAAAAAATACCTACAATTTAGGGGGCCAAATCGATAAATTGCTAAAATATTCTAAAATATTCGAAATCTCCCGTTTGGCAATTAGGGGCGTGGAAGTAATGGAATAAAATAAACACTTTTTTTTTGTGTATTTTATTGGTTTGTGAAAATTCTATCTTCAATATTAATATTTTGTTGAACTGCCTTTTGCCTCTATTACGGCGGTACAACCCCGCAAATGAAATATAAAAAAATTAGTCAAGCAATTGGTTTATTTTACGCCTACCGTTTTTGGCCGTAATTAGGGTGCAGATGTTTTATTGCTCGCAAATATTTTATTGAGTATAAATAGTGCATATTTTGTAAGATTAAGTTATTCTGTAGGTGATCGTAGTCAAATAAAGAATAAAGTGCAATTTTAGTTAAAAAAAGGGAAAAGCTAGTGAGCACCATGCGTGAAATAGTAGAAATATTAAACATTCCGAAAAGTATTGTCGCGTGGAAAATTAAAAAAATGCGAGAGATGGGCAGAACATAAAGAAAGAAAGGCTCTGGAAGTCTCAGAAAGACAACGCCAGTGGAAGATCATTTTTTAATATTATAATGTCGTCGAAACCATTTTAAAACTTCATCGGACATAAGAGAGGATCTTGAGCGAGCAACGGGTAAAGAAATTTCAGCCAGCTTAGTGAGAAAAAGCCCAGGAGCATGTTTCTTGGACTCAAGAGATGTGGAATCATGTGATTTTCTCCGATGAGTCAAAATTCAAGCTACATGTTGGAGATGGAAGAATTCTCGTAAGGAGCGAATCTCGTGAGAGGCTTAGCAACGAATGTCTTTTAAGACTTCCACCGAAAAATGAAGGAGTCATAGTCTGGGGATGCTTTTCTGGAAATATAGTTCCAAAATTACAGCAGCTGTTTATTTGCAGGTCCTACATAACGAATTTGAGCCTTCTGTGATAAAGCTTTTTGGCGAGACTTTCAGATTTATTTTTCAACAGGATAACACTCCGTGCCACACCGCCAAAGTTGTGAGTTATTAATTTTGGATTGTAGATAGAAAAATTGACTTTCAGATAAACATAAATAATTTGTTAAAAACTAGTTTATTTTTTCTTTTCTCTTCATTTAAAAGTAAAAAAGTACTTCGCAGAAAAAAATATAGATGTATTGAGCTAGCCTCCGTACAGTCGAGACTTAAATTCCATAGAAAATGTTTGGTCTATAATGAAGCTAGAAGTAGCAAGAAAGCGCCCAGAATCAATTCAAGCTTTAAAAAATTTGTTGATGACGATTTGGGAATCCATACCTTCTACGACTTACGAAAAATTTATCAAATTCAATGAATCAGAGGTGTCCCGCTGTAATAAAAGCAAATGGCGGTCCAACAAAATATTAATATTAAAGATAGAATTTATAGAATAAATTTTATTCTAATTTAAAAATTATTTGGTTTTCAAAACAAATTTATTATTATTAATTAATAAAATTAAATTATTTTTATAAAATGTTGTTTATTAGAAAATTAATTTAAGTTACACAATTATTTTATTTTATTTATCGCCACTTTATTTCCCGATATTCCAGTAATTATCAAAAGAAAATAAGGGAATTTAAATTAAAAACATTCTACAATAATAACAATATGTATTAAAAAGAGAAAATTCAATTTAATGACTTCTTGAATTATCCACATCTAAAACCAATGGTAAGAAAAAGACAACACGTCTCCGCTCAACAATTGAAATTAAAATAAATGAAAAAGAGCCAAACAGAATAAATTAAATCAATGAGTGTGAAGAAAACCAAAAATCAAAACGAAACATCAATGAACGATCAATGGAAAGATATTTAAATTCAAAATTGAATGGAGGTAATGAAAGAGATGATTATTGTATTGTTTATAAATTTCGAGTTATAAATTTAACAAATTTACCTTGTTTTTCAAGACGATTATCTCTAAGAAATAAACATTTTCGTGACTCGATTTTTCAATCAGATAAAGTTACATGTTTCATAAACATTTTCGCATAAAAACAAAATAAAAGGTCGTAGTTCTAATAAACTAAAATTGTAAATGAAAATAATCGTTTTCCCAGAGCCTACTCTATAAATAAGAGCCTCCACATTGACTGCATTTTTTACTAAACTTAAAATAAGGTACATAAAATTTTTTCTTTACTATGAAACTATATGGGAAAATGATTGTTTTCATTTACATTTTTAGTCTATAAGAATTATGAGCTTTTATATTATTTTTATACGAAAAAATTCATAAAACTTGTAATTTTACTTGATTAAAAAATCGAATCATGAAAATGGTTATTTCTTAGTGAAAATCGTCTTCAAAAATAATTTATTGTTGAACTTTAAAGTGTTGTGGTTTTTGTAATATAAGTCATAAACTAATAACTCAAAATTTACAAACAATACAATAATCATCTCTTTCATTGCCTTCGTTCTGTTGTTATTTTGAAATTGCGAAGCTTGCTAGATTGTTTGGATTTTTTGTTTTCTTCACGCTGAATGTATTGATTTAATTTGTTCTGTTTGGCTCTTTTTGATTTATTTTAATTTCGATTGTTGCCATTGGTTTTAGATGTGGACAAATCATGACGTCATTAATTTTTTTTTTAATATATATTGTTATTGTTGTAGAATGTTTTTTAATTTAAATTCCCTTATTTTCTTTTGGTTATTGCTGGAAAATCAGGAAATTTGAGAACCTTTGTTGTAAATGAGTAACCCATTGAATTGTTTTATAGCGATGTTAGTATTCAACTGGGTAAAACTTTTAATTCATGTCAATTCGTCAATCGAAATCGCGTTTTTTCGTACAAACTCTATGAAACTAAATGAATTTTTGGTGTTTCTATATACCTTATTTTAAGTTAATTTTTCTCATGGCGGCTCTATTTACATCAAGATGGTTCTGGTTTTCCCATATACGAGTAGTTTCATAGTAAAGAACAAATTGTATGTTCCTTATTTTAAGCTTAATAAAAAATACAGTATATACTGGAGGCTCTTATTTAGGCTCTGCTGAAACCTGCCAAAACTATGACAACACAAGCTATTGTTGATACTGATATTATAACAGCCAGTGCAGTTGATTCACTCGTGTCGACACCCGAACAAAAACCCAAAAATTTTCGACGGTGGTTCTTATTTATCTTTCTCCATCCATGTCTTTGTCAATGTTAGAAACCAAAGCGACCGTCGACTCGTCCAAACTTACAAAACTTTCCGACGATGATCCACATCGAGATGACAACACATCAGTTAATTCTTTGTTTTAAGCGAAATAAGCAGTACTTCCGAATGAATCAGTTGAACAGATACAAAACTCCACTGATAATATTTCAAAGGGTGGAAATATATTTAAATCTAACAGAATTGCAAACGATAAAATTAAAAACAAAACAGCTTTAGATAAATATAAAACCAGTGATAATAACAATGAAACTAAACCTGAGGTTAAAGAAAATTCAAAAAGTACGGGTAACAGCAATATTGGTAATGGAACAGACAATATTAGTGAATGTGAAAGTCTGAATGAGAACTTGAACAGCGATACTAGTGAGGTCGTATTAAATATTCCAGAAACAAGGAAAACATCAATGAATGGTAAGAAGTTAGAAGATGATAACCAAAATGAAAATAGCGAATTGAGGTTAATAATATCATGAAACTTCTCAACTGAAAAATATGGTTATCTCCAGTAATATCCGGTGTATCTACGGTAACGAGACCATCTGATGTAAAATCGTTATTCTGAAAATATAGCAAAAGTTTTCACTGATACACTAACCCCGGACAAAATATGTTACGGCAATGTTACAGCGAGTTCGTATAAGAATGCTGTGAAAATGGTTTTAACGTGTACCCTTCCATATTGGAAGCAAAAACACGACAACTATTTTCGACGGTTATCGTTTTGTATTAGAAAGTACAGAAAGAAAAAGGCAAACATTAATTTTTGCTTTGTTTTTTATTCCTGTACCTTCTAATACAAACGATAGCCATCGAAAATAGTCGCCGAATTGAATAGTTAGGCCCCAGATTTGGGAAAGTTATAGCTGCAGTTTAGAAACAGACGCAAACTCTTGTTTTTCGATCTATGCTTTCGAAGATGATTTTTGAATTTAAATTATAGAAGAAAAGGATACTTTACACAAATCGTCGTTGTGATGTTTCAATGTTTCAATTATATTGTGAACGTTTCAGCTATTAGTTTTGTTGATCCTTGATTCGTACAAGTTTTTTATTTTTTATGTTGCTAATTATTTATAAATATTACAGGATTATTGTATCGTAGAAAAAATAGCGTGTGGAACTCGTGTGAAAACGTCTAGATGCAACACTCAAGTGATTGGAGCCCTCGCTGTCCCTCAGGCTGCAAGTTTCACTTTCGTATTGCAATGACTCGTTTTCTTCACTTGTTATGCAATATAAGTACTATTAAAATTATCAAGTTACCCTAGTCAAGACAAACTAAATAGGCAATCAAAATAAACTAGGTTAACTTGATAATTTTTAAAAAATTGGCATTGATTTTCTTTAAATTATATAATCGAACTGATTGTGTTAATAATGTCTATAGCTGTATTTCCATAAGAAAAATTTAATTCGAATTATTTTTCTCATGAAAACAAGTCGCGAATTATTTTTTCGAATTGAAATAAACCAACAAAGAGATTAATTAAATAATTCAAACCGTTGGTTCGAATTATTTGATTCGTGTCGCGAGCAATTACTGTTGTAAAATTCTCATGGAAATGCGACTTAGTTAATTCTAAGTGATAGTAAATGTATTCTAACTTTTGGTATTTCTTAGTCAAGGGTCAAGGGATCGCTATGATGCGATTTGTGTGTATCTTTAAATACTAAGAGCCTAATTTCAAATAAGTAATTTAATAATTTAGCTGAGGTTATCAGAATATACTAATATACTAGATATTCCTGAGTAATAAATATAACCTAATCAAAGTAAAGGCATACAAGGAGCAAAATGTCATCGTTTTTGAAATCAAAATACCACTTCCAGAACAATAATACTACAAAATATTCAAACTGACACTTATCCTCAGTGGAAATTAGAGACCGAATTTACTTCATAATAGAATTAAAACAAATATTCGCAGTAAATAATACCAGCTATATTATCATGGATAACCTTGGCTCCTGTTTCCAATCAATAAACACATACTTGTGCCACAAACCTGCAGTCTCGTTTACATCGAGCGTCCTTCGATCGTATAAAATACAGCTATTCTTGGGAATAACGTTCGCGTTCAAAAAATTTTGAACAATTTTGTCCACGTGCAAAAAATATGTGGATGATGAACGTGACCAACGACAAACCTGAAGTAGCAGATGTTGTCTGCGGTAACCAACATATTAGCCTAACGAAAAGGTATCCTGAAAGTAAATAGAGCAGCCTTCGAACTTAGCACCAACGTATTCAACATTTATATAACATGGACAAATCTGTAAATTCAAGCATTTTGATAGAAGTTCCGAGACGTATATTAGAAAGAATCTTGAGTTGGAAGAGCTACGGAATAAAAAATCACGAAACACCCAGGGTGGCATTACCAGCAAACCTTGACACAAATACGAAGTTAAAGGGCATATGAAAGGAAATCAAGCTACTGGAGCAGAACCAAATGGACAATGGAAACGAAGGCCTTTGATGATCCAACATGTACGATTTGACAACGTTTGATATAATAGCGGTAGTAATATCCCTTTACGTGGCAACCAAATATATCAAAGCAAAGACGAATAAGAGAGACACTAATTCAAGTACATAGTTATATTTTTGTCAGCAACACCATATCCACTACCACCGAGCATTTGGAGAATCAACCTGGTACCAGCGGTTAGCACGAGTACTAACTCGTACGTACTTATATGCGTGTTCTGGTTTTAAAATAATGTCAAATATTCATGTTGCTCAAATTCCTGTAAACTAACCTAGTTAAAATGTTTACATTTTTATTAAGCTAAATTTGTTAATTTTAGATAAGTAGTTTTAGTTTAGTTTTAAATAGTAGTTAATTTTATTTTGAAAATAAAAAAATCGGTTCGTTTCCAATAATCAATCGAATAAGTGTAACAATCCTTCATAAAATATTAAGTAAATGTATGGTAACAAATAGTTAAACAAGATAGTTCAGTGGTGTGTATTTTTTATTATATGTTTTATTATTAAAATTCAATTATTCATTAACTATTAAATAAATATATCTGTTCTAGTGAAAGTGTTGCGAAAGTGTATAGACTGTACAAAATTTAACATAGCCTCGGTTAAATTAATTTATTAATTATTGCTAGAAATCGTAATTGTTACAAATTTCGTATTCAAAATAGTACCTACTAAAAGTAGTGAAATCTATGTATGTAGGGTAGTAGTATAATCGGTGGTTTAATTTTCACTTAAACTCGTCGTCATTTCACTCGTACCTTGCCGGATTCAGTGATGAAATGTGCTTCAATTACATTTCGAAGCTCAAATAGATTTCCCCAGATTTTCGATCACATCGGCCGGTGATGTTGGATTTATATCATTAGTTAGCCCATTCCAGCATTTGTAAAGTAGATATTCTGCAAATCGGATGAAACTACATGACGATTAGTGTTTTCATTTCGCTCGATCATACCATCTATCACGTAACCCTTTACTTTAAACCCTTTTTTAAACTGTGATTAATTATCGTGGTGTTTCTTATTTAAATATGTATATGAAACTTTTTGTTTACGACTGACGACAATTTGTCAATTAGTTAGACTACAATTGACTTTTATAACGTTGTTAAAAACTATTTTGTTATCATTTTTAGTATTTTCAAATAAGGCCTTGATGTATCATTGGTAGTTATAAGGTTTATAGTTAAACTAAGTAAATGTTCAACCTAAGACCTCAAAATTACTAATTTATTCTTGCTGTCCTAATTTAGGTTTTTGTTTGCTATCGTTTAGAAACTCATTCAACAAACTATCCACGCTAAATATCAAGTTATTTTTGTAGTGTCAACATACAAGGCATAAACGCTAAAAATCGAGCTAAATGGCAGTATTCAAGTACTACTTGTGTTCAGCATCCAGTGCAACATTCATTTGACTCTTCAGTGCCTAAAAATATATCTGATCCCTTAGTACAAGACAATAAAGGACCAAACTCATCAAAAAATGATACTGATTTTGAAGAGGTACTAAAAGAATATTTTAACATCTTCTTGCTAAAACATTATTTATTTATAAGTAACCACATATTTTGGTAAGAAATACCGGAAGGAAGAACTCTTTTTGGAGAATGTAACGTTTTTGAAAACAGATAAAACGAGATTTTGGAAAACGAAAATTTATTGCTTAAGATACTTTCAAAATATTTACTGTCTCAAAAATCATTAATGGAGAGACGATGTTGCAAGCCAAAGCTTGAGCGAACATTAAATCGTTACTTTTTTCAAGCCAGCGAATCATTTTCACAGCTCAGCATCAAGCCCTAAGATATATTGTAATTTTCGAGCAATAACGATTAACTGACGCTGTCCATTTTTTAATAATCTTTAAGTTAAATTGAGTTACCATTAGTTCACGAACCTTCGTAAAATTCAATACATAAGACGCACAATTAAATTATAAATGTGCGAATTTTAGCCAAAATGTAGACTATCAGTTTACATTAAATTGACATTGTTATCAGTTTGCTAATTCAATAGATAACAATTTCCCCACTTATGAGCAATATATAATTGAACCCATACATGCAGTATTGTTCGAACAAACAATAATTTTAATTACCTAAATAATTCATAATATACTACCTGCTATCAATATTTTGTTAATTTCGTCAATTATTTATTAAACCCTTTGCGGACAAGGGTTTTTGGAGCATTTTTTGTTAATTAAATATATTAAGGTGGATGTGAATTACATTAGTTTGTTCATTTTTACAAGGCTCATAAAAGATCCGATAATAATTTGTATAGACAGTTTTACCCCCAGGCCGGTATAACGTTCTATCCGATTATTGTAGGACCTGTTTTTACAAGTTCAAGTATATATGACTTAGCTAAAAGGACGCACTTGACAAATCTTATGAACAAATGGATGAATAAACATAATCAATTAAAGCTGCCTATGTTAATTTTTACAATATATTTTTAGCATCCCTTACTACTGAACGATGCGACGGTGTCTTACTGCAAACAAGTTGTAAACAGCCTCACACACGATACAACTTTCCTTCAATCTGCCGAATCAACAAAAGTCATACAACTTGTTGTATGACCAATCATATCGTGTATGGGCCTATTGAGTTACATGACGATTGGACTTTTTTTTAGCTTAAGTAAATGTGGGAGTATTCCAGTTGGGGTCTGTGAATATAAACATCAAGGTGAATAGGTTGTTTCGTGTTCTTGGTCATTACTCATCAGATACTACTGAATCTGCTATATAGTAAAAGTTCGTTGGATTCGGTCACAAACCCATAATTTGATTGACAGCAGCCACCTTGGTTTCATGTTCTTAGGTTGACTTTTTGTGTATGTTCTGAACCATTGTTATTATTAATTTGATTCGCATATATTGTTGTTGAACACAATCTCAAAAATTGATCCAAACATCTATGCATTAAGGATTTAATTATTATGTGCGGTGGCCGCAGACAATTCACATCAGATTGCAATTGGAAGTTGCCATAAGTCTGAATGTGTAAGACAAACATCACATTTAACAGCCACACACTTATTAAACGATATGAATAAGTTAGGACAAGGCACACTAAGGCAAGCAGAAATTAAAGGTACATTTTTAAGATAATTAATCTGTAATCTGCTGTCGTTTTGGTGAACAATCTTAGATTTATATCAATGAGCTAGAGGCTCCACCTTGCTAATCTGCCGCTAAGATCCCGTTGCCCCACGAGCTACTTTAGACTGGCGTGGTCTGTAATCAACGTAATCTCGTAACCTTCTACATACGCTCTATATTTCTTAATTGATAAAATTGCTGCAAAACATTTCAACTCTGTTGCCGAGTAATTTTTTTAGATCGCTCGTTTCCTCGTGATCTTTTTTGGTATAATACCGTACTTGAGTCACACCTAATAAAGAAAGGCCCATTGAAATTCGGATTTACGAGCATTGGAGCTGTAGTTAATAAATATTTCAAATGTTGAAATGCGTCTTGTTGCTGTTCTTGACAATCAGAAATGGGTGCTATTATGTCTGCATAATTCGCTATTAACCTCCTATACCACCCGCACGTTCCCAAAATCCGCCTTGTCTGCTTAACGCTGGTTGGAGCTAGTAAATTGACAATTGCATCTAGTTTACCTGGGTCTGACCTTAGTCCTTTTTCTCCTACAAGATAACCTAAATATCGAATCTCACGCATCACAAAATTGCTATTTTCAACATTAATTGTTAGACCGGCTGCCCGTAGCCTATCGCTTATCAACTCTAGCAATGCAAGGTAGTCCTTCAATGGTACCGGTGACGATGAGCAAGTCATCAAGATAAACAAAGACTTTGTCGTGTAGCTCATGTGGAATAACCTTATGCATCAATCGGCACATTGATTCGGCTGCATTACACAGCCCAAATGGCATCACCCTGAACTGAAAGAGTGGCCGTCCCTGTACTAAAAAAGCGGTCTTGTCTCTGGCAGCCTCCGCAAGCGGAATCTGCCAAAACGCATCCTTTACTAGTCCTGTAATGTACTTAGTCGCGGACAACCGGCCCAACAATCCGTCGATTAATGGTAACAGATACGCATCTTTTTCCGTAACGGCATTTAGTTTACGAGCGTCTAAACATAACCTGTATTTACCATTTAATTTCTGTGCTATAGTGTGATCGGTGAACTCCAGGAACTTTTGCTGATTTCGATTGTCATCCACTTGTTTCTGAACACCCGGTGAGATGGTGTAATAGGGTTATTTAATCGGTTTGCAGTTTTTTGTTATTTCGATTTCGTGTTCGTGCACCTAATCCGTCTCTTGTGGAGGAAGGAAAATTCAAAATAATTTTATCCAGTTTATGTTTCACGATTGGAGAAGACACCAATTCAGCTACTCTAACATTACCCATACTTGGGAATATTTGAAATTCTCCCAAAAATCAATCCCTAGATAGATTGGAAGCCATACATAACCCACTTATTCTGTTTTTCGTACCATTCGCGGTCTTAATGTAGGATTCTAATTTGTGGTATTTTATGTTAGCTCCGGACAAAAATCGTGAAGAATTTTTACCTAGTACACTAACTGATGCCCCACTATCCAATAAACCTTGCATAGTTTTTGACGCGATTATTACTTCTACGTACGGTATAGGGTCGGTTTTACTTAGCTTGGCAAGTACTGATGAATACAGTTGTTTGTTAAAGATCGTTTTTCACTGAAGTAATTGACAGATCTGTTAAATTTGTTAGTTTAGTTGTTACCTTCTGAAAGGTATTTTTGATCGAGATGTATTGGATGTAATGAATTTTTATCTATTTTTGATTTCAAGCCTTCTTTCCCGAGTGCAAGTCCGTCGACCCTCCCGCACTCGAGCGCACGTTTTTTCCCGAATGTATAAAACAATTTTGGCAAGCTGGTTTTCTTCGTACATTCTCTGCACCACACCCAAAACAAAATACGTCTAAAAATTCTTTGGTAAAATTTTGGTATCTGTTAACCAGGTCTTTACAATTCCAACAAACCAACATGTTTGGTTTGTTTGAACTAGCACCTTCTGCTCGAAAGGCTCTTAAGTCATTAAACTCGTCGTTTGGGTGTTGTCTGGTACGTTGGTGATCATGTCGACTTGGCGACTTAGGTAAGATTCCATCGTAGGCGCTGATCTGGTCAAAATCTTGCTTGATGTAAAGATTTCGTTGACCTGCGTTCGTTGCTGCGTTTTGGAGTTGCCTCAAATCGATGTGAATCATACCCCGTTTCTTCTTACATTTTCTCGTAGTTCTAGTAAATTCTCCTTAGTTCCTCCACCGATTTGATTGTCTTATGAAACGGTAGCATTCCTTAATGATGGAACCATATTTTGGCATAGCCTGTAGATTAACTTCCTTTTCTACAGCCGAATTTCCAAGCGAGAGTTTAATTTCTGGATTTATAAAACAAAGTCTGAAAACGTTTCCTTATTTGTTTGATATCTTCGTATTATTTGCTCCTAACTTCCAACGTTGGCGAATTTTGCACAAGTCCATTAAAAGGTTTTGCTGATAAATTTTTGGTTGCCTGGGTGGATTGAAAAGTTGATGGTTGGAATTTTTAACTAAGGCGTGTCTCACATCTGCATCTGGATTGTTTGTGCAAACAGTTATACCCGGTGAGTCGAAATTTTGGTTAGATAAGTCTTGAGTAATCAATTTTTCTAAATTATTAGCGACGCTAAGTCGGTTCTCGGCCTTGGCAAAGAAATCAGCAACAGATGACTTCAAATGTGTACAGTCCATCTGGAATTTTTTCAGGATTTCCTCGTTAGATGATTTCCGCCTATCTTCACTGGATTGTTCTGAGTGCTCTTCTTTGGATTGATTCCTGTTTATATTTCTGGAAGATCTTGCGATTGAGCTGGAAGTATTAAGTTGTTGAGATGGTTCTTTGTTCGATTCGGTAGTGGCATTTGCTCTTTCAAATTCACCCATCAGCTTCTTACACCAGTTATATAAACGCCGCAAATTGCTGTTAGTATTATTTAGTCGGGGCTGTTCGCCAAGCCTTCGGATTAAACGTTCTGTTCTTTTGCAAGAACCACAGTAACTTATTCTATAGGTGGATATGCGCCTTTCTCCATAGTTGCTTTTGAAAGCTCTTCGTATCTAGTAGCACATGTTTACAATTATGTACCATCTCAGGGCACCGGGGCGAACCCTGTTATATATTAGCTCTTACCCTTCTAAGCAAAGCTCTGGGAGGGTCGACAGATATTTCTTCGGTACTCGTGAGATTAACGTGATAAAACTGAAACATCAACACAAAGAAAGAGAAGATTAGAGAAAGCGAAGTTAAGACGGCAAGAAAAACTTACCACCGTAAACGACGACGCGAAACGCCAACGATTAAGCAAAATGCGTGATTAGGTAAATAGTGAAACACATACTCAACGACAGTTGCGGCCTGACAAGGCTAAGCAATGCATGGAACGATTTTGAGCAACGGAATCACAAGAAGAACACGATGCAAGAATTGAAAAAGTTCGTTAACATATGTCTGAAATACGAGGAGCCGAATCTACTGAACAGCGAGAGGCTCGTTTGAAAACCACACGCGAACATATGTCTCAAGTAAGAGCAGACAAGACTGCTGAACAGCAAGAAGTTCGTTTACTATTTTCACAAGACATATTTGAATTTACTGAAACTTTCAGCCTAATGTTTTACCTACTGACAGTATAATGGTTGTCATTACAGAACATCTGGTAAATTTGAACATATCGCGTATACTCTATCATGTCCACGTGTAAATGAGTCACTGAGGTGGCAGTCAAATCATGACATAAATTTCATGATGTATACTTACTCTTTTAGAATAGAATATGATGAGGGAACAAATTTAAATGGATGTTTGCGGGATTCAGTTAACAATCAAAATTTAGGGATGACATTAAGAGGCTCTGACTGCCGTTTTTACAAACCACAAAGCCGCTGTTATAATAATAAATATTATTTCACCGACTCTCACGCATGTGGTCCTTAAGGTGCAAGCGCCTTTCATAACCACGGCAGAGCGTGTGTTTTCGAATGTGATTCCCTAGATGACCTTGTTCAAGTTTGCAAACGCGCCACTAATTCGGATAACGTACAATATACCCTCAATTACATAGATATTCATATAGGTAATTAATAATACTGCACAACATATGCGTGCTATCAATGTTTGAGTACCATAGGGTTAAAGGAACAATATCCGCTTTGCTGTAAAACTCGAAAATAAAGATAGCAAATTCGAAGAATGCCAATATGGATATTCAGCCATACGGAACAAATGAAGCAATAACATTTATCCAAATATGTTTCTAAATCTGATCGTACTCAGTTTGATGGTAGTGTAGAACAAGCTATACGCGAAATACAACGGGAAGAAACGGATATATCACGTAAATAGTTTAAAGTATATATGCGTATATTGAAGGATAGACAAGTTTCTGCGTGTGAATGTGCTTTTAGACGAAAGGAGTTTTCGAGAAAATGTACCTTTTTGAAAACAAGTCAGCCTGAACCGGGATACAGCTAGGGTCCTGAAATTTGATTTAAATGGATCGGCTACCGATTACTGCAGCAACATATTTATGATAAACGGCCCACTGTGCACTCCAATTACGATTTTAATAATGTGTGCCTTCTAGAATTTCCAATGCTATTTGAACCTCATTACGTAAAATCAAATCAAGACCCTTAAGAATGTGTAGGCACACCAAGGTATATTTCAATTGTTGCCGTAAATCTACCAAAGCAGAAAATATACATGATTAAATGACTTTTTCGCATTGTCACAAAAAGTATTCTGAGAAATTTAGGAAAATTGTTATTTTGTTGTTTGTGCCAAGCAAAATGTTTGCGCGATTCGTTAACGTCAAACAGTGATTTTTCGATTTACAACATTTTACTACTCATAAACGTAACAGACTACTTTTAGTTGGCTGTTTGACGGCCAATGACAGTCAATCTTTGAGATAGCGCCCGAACTCTGTTTATTCCAACATTTTATTTATACTTTGAGGAATCTTTGTGCGACCCGTCCAACAGCGATTTTTTGATTTTACAAAATTTCACTACTCATAAAAAGAGTAGTTGGCTGTTTAATGATCAGAGACAGTAAATCCCAGAGATGGCTCCTGAACATTATTTATGCCATCATTTTATTTGTACTTGGTACTTGGTTATGTAAGTCATAGAATTTCATTGATTTTACACTTATGTAATTCATTTTGGCATTTCAACGGCCAGACGCGTGGTTAGTTTGATTTGGCCTGCCAATGCCTCTAATTTTAGAGTTGTGTAATTTTTTCGTTGCCTGTTATAGTGGTAAGAGTCATTTACAGTTTCTAAGCATCAATGCAATGTTCTTAAAAAATCATCTTCGTTGAGTGTTAAATTCTAGATAAGCTTTGTTAACTACCAAACACAACTAACTATAATTCCGCAAGTCATGTTCAATGAATATTATCAAACAAGGAAACTCGATACTAAAATTATTTTAGATAATTTTGTTTGTTTTGTAGGTATTATTGGAAATTTGATAAGATTGAGAAATTTGAATTGGTTGGACGATGACTAAACACAGTTAGGTAAAAAAATATCAAAACAATAAATTAAAATAACTTATCCTTTAATATAATTTATTCATTATTAATCATATCTTAAACTTAAATTAGAAACGCTCAAGGTTCTGAGTTAGTTTCCTAAAAATCGATTAATTCAGTAGTTATAATCTCTTCCGCTGTTGTGGAATAAGTTAATTCTTCGGTTGTTGTATAGGTAGTATCCTCCGTTGTTTCAGTAGTTTCAGTAGTACCATAAATCCAACCTAGAATAATATTCCATGCCCGATTCCGTACAACAAGTAAATTCTCAGTCGTGAATTCTGCTTGAAGCTCACTTCTAATCTCAAATAATTTTCCCAGATCTTCGATAACGTCGGCCGGTGATGTTGGATTTAAATCACTGGTGATGCCCACCAATCTAAATGGATCCAGTCCACCGTTTGTAAAGTAGACGTTTTCTAAATCGGGCGAAATTTCGTGTCGGTTGGTATTTTCATTTCCTTCGATCATGTCATCAAGCGTTATGCCAAATACTTCATTGCAAAAATGTGCAAATAAGTCGATTGTAAATTTATTGTTAAATGGTGGTCGAATTGTATTAGATGTTCTGTGCCATGACCAGAAATTACATTCCATATGGAAATTTTGACGATTTCGAGTCAACACTCCAAGTGAACCCCACTCTTCGCCTCTAAGCAGTTCAAGTGTGCTCTCATAATTTACGATGACGTTTGGTATCACAGAGTGTACAAGATATGCTAAACCATCTGCGGCAGTTGGAAAACTTGGGTTAAGTAGTACACTACAGATTCGGTTCATCGAAGCTTGACTGCCATAAGAGATTTGAGTTGCAACTGCTTCAGCCGCTGTATAATAAAACATACCTACTTCATATTCGTTATCCGTGTTTAATGGCACGGCTAAATTAAATATACTTTGAATTTCAGCACCTTGCTCTTGCTCGACTAGTGCATAAATGACGTCAAATCCTTCCTGTAATTTTTGAACGCATGCTTCACTTGCAAGATTTCCAAAAGATACAAAGGCGTCCTCAAAGTACGCTTGAAAATCGGTAGTAACATTTACTGGGCCAGACACCGACCAAACGCCATCCACTAGTCCTGGATTATTTTGATGAATCCATGTAGCCATTGATGCACCTTTTTCAAATCCAAAAAGAATGAATTTACTTTCAGATAAGAATTGTTTTGTGTATGAGATAAACTCCACATAATCTGCAATCATTTGATCAACTGTCATGTAGTTACGTAGATTTTCAGTCGAAAGATCACTAAAATGTTATAGTTTATTAAAGAAACTCATTAATATTTTTAAATCCACAGTAGAACTTACTCAGTTGGACGAGACCCTCCGTAGTATCGTGGACCAACGCCATAAATAACCCCTCCAGTTTCTTCGGCAATTCTTGAAACTAGAGTATTAGGAAGCCACAAATTGAAGTCCTCAATACTGGGACTTATAAAGAAAAATACCGGACCACCACTGTAAGGTTCATCGTACAAATAAACAGTTTGGTAGAAGGTGCGATCATCATCGGGATTGAAATGATCCAATGTTTGAAGTCGTTGCACTGACCGAATATCACGACCCGATTTTGCCACCGAATCTAAAGCTAGTTGTTCCGCATAATGTGATCGAATTTGAAATGGAAGCAAAGGTGCAGTTGCTTCAATCATACAAATTAAAGCAAGTACGCTGGCGCATATTGTTAAAAATTTCATTTTCACTAAATTCTAATGTAACACACCCAACACTATACACAATTGACAAATGAACTGTGGCAAATCATCGCATTGTCTCATATTTATATAAAAACGTGCGATGACGGCACCACCAAGACCAACAACTGATGCTATCAGAATAATAATCGACATGTCTTTTTAATTAGTCTGGATTTAATAATACTAATCAAGTAGCGTAGCTGAATTTAGAATAAAGACTAATTTAGGCATGGCTTGGGCTTGTTTTGGCAAAATGTTCTATATATTTACAAATGTTCTATATATCTACAAGTATACTTAATTACGGTCATTTTAGAAATCTGCAAACTGGATGAACAAGATCTGGTAATTAAAATGTTCCGCTACTGTATTATAGATAGCTGTACGCGACATTGCTTCTGTAATCAAATTTATTTTGTTATCATTTGGAATATCCAAGAAGTGGTTTTGGTTGTGAAAGTTGAAACATGTTTGTAATGAGCAATCAATTGACATTTAAAATATTTAAAATTTATCAATTTGTAAAGAGGGTTCTAGAAAATTTTCTGTCAGAAATTCTAGAATACGATAATAGGTACTGTGAAACTTAAGTGTATTTCATTTGTTATCTATTGTAGATTAGTGCCCACATTTTTGAACTGGGTAAACTTCCTAACATGCGATTCAATATACCTTATCTATAAACTGTTATATTATGAAGTCAGGTGACCTTTGAAACAAGTGACCGGATAAAAACTTGCTCTGAAATTGTATTTATGAACAACAAACCACTTGTTACCTTGCTGAAATGCAGCATAACTTCTTCAATTTATTCTGGGAATTCAGTTTGTTTAGGAAATTTTTTATTTTTTATTCACTGATCTTTGTTTATGATTAGTGTAACCGGATACTACAGGTGGAACTTTGAAATCAAAACAATATTTAAGATTGTTATCAAACAATTCACGCCATGCTAAACCAAACACTCTAAAATATTCAGGTGTAGATACCGTCATTATCATTGCCAAAAAAAAAAAAAAAAAAAAAATACAATGATATGTAGTAGTGCGCGCTAACGTTATTGATAAGAAAAAGAAAAGTCACACGATTTTTTAGTAATTTTAATACGACTGCGGTATTTTTTTATTCTTATTCATATTCAAATTAAAGCTACTAAAGCCATTAGATGCTGACAATTATGTAGGACAATCAGATATTTTAAATATTCAAAATCAATATATTAGCTAAGTACTGTTATCGCGAACATTTTTACGATCGGAATTTTGCCCCTTTTCTGAAGTAATTGCAAGGACAATATAAATTGCGTATTTTTCAACTAAATCTAGTTCCACAATTTACTGTTTTAGCTCGAATAACTTTTAATACCTTTATAGTAATAAATAAATAAGAACCCTTAATGGGCATGCTACTATAATACCAAAAACCTTACTAAAAAATGTTCTGTGCCTCTTCCTCTTCATCCATTTTATTCCCACTTTATAAATATCAGAGTCATAGAAATACAAATTAGTTAGCTTACTTTCAATTGGACCCAAATCTTATTAAATCACGCATAAACCACAATTTAAAGCTACCAAGAGAATCTAAATAAAAAAGCATCTTTCAACTTGCTCAATTCGTTGAGGGTAATCTACACTTCACTTGATGATCCCAAAACCCAGTATTGTAAGTAATGGAGTACTATAAACAATTGAGGGATTTCTAAAATTAACTAGAATTGTACAAGTATGTGCTCTATTGTCGAATTTGAAGAGGATTTGAGATCAATAAATTGCTTATATAAAATACAAACATGCTGAATCAAAAATGTTCTTCGGCCAATGCAACGGAAACCCCCCTATTCAGCTTTTCTTCAAATTGGAGCACTAAAGAATGGCTCAAAATATTGCTGAAATAAATGTCCATGTGATTGTAAGCAAATCTTTTTTGACTTATAAAACACAAATTTATATAACCTCTTCTAAATGTTTTACAGCAGCCTGCTAAATAAACTCGATGCGTGTAAGTTTGTTTACATGTCAGAATAAATTAAATAAAAAGATAAAAATTGTAAATTCTAAAAAACTACTAGCGGCCTGTGGCTGCCATGGGCCTGAATCTTTTGTAACTAAAGCTTTTAAGACAATCACGTGTCATAACAGAGCACCCTGTATTTTATAGAGCCATAATCAAAAAATCTGAGCTTTTATAAGGGAATTAGAAACGACGAAAAAACGAAACTTTTCATAGTAAAACACACAAAACATATGGGAAATCACTGTTTTTCCTAAGACCAATTTTTAAATGAAAAGTTACAAATTCTTAATTATGATTTCTGAAATACTTTCATATATGTTTGAATTTCAACATATATGAATATCGTTTAAATAAATCGTTTTCATTTTCTTGTAATAATTGATTTATTTTAACCAAAATATTAAAAAAAATTCATAACAACAGCATTCTGGTCAAATTGAAATAAAAGCTTACTATGATTCGTTTGGTCATTAAGTCAATATACATTACATAGATGGCAGTGATGGCCGTAAAAATTTGGAAAAATCGTACCAAAAATTACCACCTGGAGATATTTCAAGTTCAAAAATTTTAGGAAAAGCAAAACAAATTCACAAAATATAGGAACGTGTGATAATTTTGCGATTAAATAATTTTTTTTCGTATTTTTCGGTAACTATTTTAGACATCTTACGTACACTAGTAAAACTAAAGATAAATTTAGCAAGTATTATTTTAATTTGTCAAAGCCAACTTTGATGTATTTTTCAAAATGAAAGTTCGAAAAATAGTAAAGGGTTTTCCAATAAGGACTTGACAAATTTGAACATACACTGTGAACGCACCCTTAAACCAATAACCAAACTGTCAGTGTCAAAACATTCAGTAAAGACAACATTTTCATCATGATGAAGTACACGAATGAACAACGTTTACAAATAATTAAAATTTACTACAAGTCGGTGACTGCAACTTCAAGAGCGTTAATTCCAATTTGTTGGTTGTAGTTATCGTCCCAGTAGATAAGCAATTCATAATCTAGTGAAAAAATTTGAGACTAAATATTCGCTGTCGGATGTTCCCGTGCCAGTGAGACAACTGTTTGGTCGAAATGCCGAGAATATTGCTGCCGCTCAAGCGTTCGTCGCAAACGAACCAAAACAGTCGATTCGCTGCTACAGAGACATGTTGCAACGTTATTTCTTTGGTCAATTGCAAGAGCTAGACATTAATGATATGTGATTTCAACATAACGGTGTGACATGCCACACAGCGGGTCTAACAATCGACTTATTGAAATCTAAATTCGATGAACGTGTTATATCCAAAAATGGTCTTGTCGATTGGCCGACTAGATCGTGTGATTTAACATCTCTAGTCTTTTTTTTATGGGGCTACGTTAAATCATTGGTCTATGCCAACAAGCCGGCATCGTTAGAGGAGCTCAGAGCCAATATTGAACGAGAGATACCGGCCGTTTCGGTCGAAATGTGCGGCCAAGTAATCGGAAATTGGGTTCAACGAATCGACACTTGCAAACGTTTCCGTGGTAGACATATGAACGATGTCGAATTCCATACATAAATGTTTTGATTGTACTTCGACCCAATAATAAAATTTTCGAGATATCTCAAATGGTTTGCGTTTTATTTAAAAAAAAAGTTGTCAAGTCCTTATTGGAAAACCCTTTATATTGTTTAATTAGGAGGAAAAGTACTGCATTCCCGGACGATAGTGGAAATTGGCGGACGAGGCGATAGCCGAGTCCGGCAACCACGGGAGTCCAGGAATGCACTTGTCCTCGGAATTGTACATACTATTTTTTCTCCGATCGGACTTTAAAACGAATATAAACCCAAAATAATTTTTAGTATTATTCATTAATTATCATATTAAGAAATCAAAACAAAGTAAAAAATCGAAAATAACATAAAATTATTGCTTAGTTAGCCACGACATCATAAGACATAAATACATTTTGTTTTTTTTTTTCAAAAGTTGTCAAGTTTGTGTACCTATTTGATTTATAAAAAACGTGTGAACGAAATTTAAGGGATATGGACAGTGAAAGCGAATTATCCTTATCTTGTACCCCGCCGGATATAGTGGAAGCAGCTAATTCAGCTACATGTGATTTACTCCCGCAAAAATCGAAGGAAAAATACGAAAATGCTTATAAACGCTTTATGAATTATCGTCAATCTAAACACAACAAATTATTTTCGGAAAACGTCATTCTGGCGTATTTCGCTGATTTATCTACAAAATTGACTCAAACTACTCAATGATCAGGTCGATGCTAGTGGTTAAAAATAATGTGGATATTGCAAAATACCAAAAATTACGTGTCTTCTTGAAACGCAAATCCGACGGATATAAAGCGAAGAAATCTAAATTATTAACTATGGAATATGTTCAACAATTCATTTTGGAAGCTTCAGATGATTCGTTCCTAGTTACTAAAGTAAGGATGTAGGAATTTAAAACGATTATTATTTGTATTTACACATTAAATTCAAATTTGTTTTCGGATAAAATACAATTCACACTGCAATATTTTTTTGTATGTAATATTATGATTGTTTTTTGTAGGTTGCGTTAATTTTTGGAATCGCTGGTGCTTGTCGACGGGATGAACTAGCCCGCATGGAAATTACTGACATTAGTGATTTGGGATCTAAACTTTTAATTAAAATCCCGAATAACAAGACAAATAAACCACGACCATTTATCGTAAACGAAACTTATTTAGAATATTACAGAAAATATATAGCTTCGCGTCCAAAAGATTTCAATTCTTTGCGTTATTTTTTTTAAATACACAAATGGTAAAGGTTTCAAACAAGCAGTTGGCATACATCAGTTTGGTAAAATGCCACAAATTGTTGCTACTTTTGTAAAATTGCCAGACGCAAAAAAATACACAGGGCACCGTTTCCGCCGTTCATCTGCGACAATTTTAGTTGATAATGGCGCAGATTTAACATGCTTAAAAAGATTTGGAGGATGGAAGTCATCGACTGTTGCTGAAGGGTACATCGATGAATCCATTATCAATAAAATTGAAGTTGCTCATAAGATTTTCGATACAACGGATAATGAAACAGCCGATGCAAATAATGTTAATGATTTTAATAGCAATATATCCACAACAATGCTGGGATGCGATACTACTAATCCACCAATGTTCAATAATTGTACTAATTGTACGATAACCGTTAATATTACAAATAAGTAAAATTAAACTCCTATACCTAACACATAATTAGTTTGGCATAGGTTTATCAAATAAAATTGATTATTATGTATACTGTTAAATTAAAATAAATAAATGCGTTTGACCTTATAAGTGTACTTTTATTTCTTCTAAACAATTAAAAATCCATACGGGAATATATTCCCAGCCTAGGCCAGAAAAAATATTCTCGTACTATTATTACTTGTTGCCTAGCAACAAATACAACTATTTAGAAATAATTTAATATATAAAATATTTAGAAATAATGTAATTTTACTATTTCTGCAATTAATATTTACTTATGCTGTGTGCCTCAGAATACTTTTCAAACTAATCTTTTCAAATTTTGAAGCTTTCGCTATTTCCTCATAGATGCTTGGTGAAAAGGCAGTTTACGAGGTTACTTTTCGACGTCTTTCCAATTTGTATGACATACAGTTTAAAATACGTAGTCAGAAAGCCCGGTACACATTGAGAACGAGTAACGAGAACGATATTCCCTTTTTTACCAAATTATGTAACATAATTATTACAATAGTTAAAACTGTATGATTTTAATGTACGATAGTTACCATATCGTGCATTTACTAAAAATGAAATTTAAAATTTTAACAGTTTTAATACAAAATTTCAATTTATCATCGTAAATTAAAACGATAAAATGAAATTTTGTATTAAAACTGTTAAAATTTTAAATGGTATTTTTAGTAAATGCACGATATTTTAACTATTGTTAATTAAAATCATACACAGATTTAACAATTTTAATAATTTTCTTACATAATTCAGTTTATAAGCAATCGGTTTCTCATCGGTCAGTTCAATATGCATTTTTATGTTTGGACTTGGCGTCCTCTTCTCTGGATTTTAATTTACTAGCAATAATCGAATTCTATGCACCACTTCACGATCATTATTATGGTTTATGTTCAGCGGAAGTTCTCCATGGTCAATCACCATTGAAACGTTTTACGGAATGAATTTTCTCATAGTAATTCCAGTCAGCGTTTGATTTATCAAATCTCTACCCAAATCTCTACCCAATAAAAAGGTAACTGGCAATATTCCATCAGGAACTATGTGAATTGTGGTCTCACATATTGCTCTGGACCCTGCACCATGGAATATTGTGCACTCTGTAAAAATTTGCAAATGCCCGTTCCAATGGATTTTTTATGTTACATTACGCTAATGTCGCATCCGGTATCAACTAGTGCACAAAGTTCCTTTCCATTCAACATTACACTTTGACAGCTTTAGATGAACAACCACCCTGATTCTCTATGTCTGCACAAGATTTAAAACTTTGAACTTTACTTCCACACTCCGTTGAAAGAAGACTAAATGCTTAGCATTTGAAACATTTCGAACCACCGGTTCAACCACAGTTGTAACATCTTGGCATTCTTCGGAATCTATTTGACTTTTTGCTCTCAATTGGATTTGTTGTTACGCTCTCGATTGGTGCTTTTATCTTAATTTTTTGTTTGATGTCTTCATAAATTACGAATTTACTGTTGAAATCATTCATAGAGATTGATCCATATAAAACCGCCTTATTATGTTCATAATCGGTTATGCCACTTACGCAGTAATCCATTATCGAAGCATCTTCCAAGTTGCCGGTTCGACCTAGTTGACGCATAGCAATTAAATAATTTTTGAAAGATGCATTTTTCTTTTTCATCTTCAACATCCTGAATCCATTTCTCGACGGGATAATCATCCTCCCCGCTAAACTTCGAAAGCGATTCTTCGACATCTCTAAAACTTAAGCAAGCTCCAGCGGCAGGCACGATAGTAGATTTCATTCTGATTCTTGTATCTTTCAGCTGTTGGTTGCCGTTTCTTCTTCCTGTTGGTTGCCGTTAAGTTCGCTAGCATTAGTCTCCCTACTTCTGTTTGTCATATCTCCGCTGTCACCACCCTCCATCATAGTGCTGTTTTTTGGTTGGTTCAATAGCACTGTATTATTTGAATTCACCGACTAATCATTCGCGATTCTTCCAAGCATCATCTTACGCATGAAAGCGTCATCAATTTCAGGTGAATTACTTAATAATTTGTTATATTATAGCAAACCTTACTTTCAGCCCCAAAATCAAAACAACATTACTTCATATGTAAACAGAATAAATTATAAGAACCCTTCTAGTTTTATCTTTTATCTTCACTAAATTAAAACTCTATCCAACAACACTCATTTTTAAATTTCACGCAAACGTCCTTGGTACACAATACGGAACTTTATATTTCTCGACTCATGAATTTGGTGTTATTCAACGGCACTTTATATCACCACAAATCTTGGTATATGGAAAATCCCTTACGGATATCAAAATTCCCCAACTATATTAACTTCACGATAAAGTTTTATACACGTTAATCACCACAAACTTAAATGTTTAATCGGTCGGTTTACCTGGTTTGGAACGCAACGTCTTAAACGCACCGAAAATAAACCTAAACGTACAAAAATACACATTTGCTTCAAGAAAACTCAATAGGTTAAGGAAATGCCTTGAAAATGCCTCCGATTCGGAATCACAAAATTAAGAAAAATCCCTGAACCGGAGTGGGTTCGGTTCGAAAAACCATATTAAATAGGTAGAACTTCTTTAAAGTACTTATATAGAATTTCAATTAGGCCCCTGAACCTCCTCATGCAAGAATTTATTTTAATAGCTTACTTCAGTTGTAATTCAGTTGTATTGTTTTATGAAAAACTGGGAAGCTGTTTCTGAATATTATATGAATTCGTAAGTGTGAGAATCTTATGTGATTTGAACGACCAAATATGAATCTAACAATCTCGAATTTGTCCTGGATCGGAGGTGTATAACTTCTTAAAAATTACTTCCTTTGCATCTTCTGCATTCAACACGCAGTTAGAAATTATTTTTTTGTTTCCAATAGCATCTTTAATTAAATCTTTGATTCTGTGCGCTTGATCTACGGTAGAGTGTTCTCTATAAAACCAAATTGGTGAGGGGAATGAGTTTTCTTACTTCTATTAGATACTAATTTTAACCTCTTGAATAGCAGCTTTTCAAATAAATTTCAAATTTTAGGAAGGAGGAAATCGGCCTGTATGACATTTTCTTCTTTGGCAGCTTGCTAGGTTTTATAATCATTATCACCTCTGCCACCTTTCACTGGAATGGAAGTATTTTAGTGTGAACGCTGTGTTGATTATTTGCAGTAATTTTTCTAATCCTTTCTCTTTTGTTAATTTTATCTTTTGGATCTTTTAGCTCTTGTAGAGTTACAGATCTTATGTTTTGGTTATTCGTTTTATTAACTGGAATTATATTTTATTCAGCTGTTTACCTTGGAGGGGTAAAAAATTGTCTTCAATCCATCGCTATTCTTAGGTGTTTTATGCAATTACTTTGCAAGAGGGATACTTAGTGTCCTTGTGGCTAGCTAGGCATTCGCTAAAAGGTTTATTCTTCATTTATTTCATAAGCATTTTCAATTTGGTGCTTAAATAATAAGTCGTGATTTGCTTTGTGGAGCTACCACTTCTTATGGATAGTTGATCTGATTTTTCGTCTATAGTTCAGCAGCTCTGCTACTTGTAATTCAATATTGTCTTCGACTAAATTCCAAAAGAGAGCCCAGTTTGTTTTATTATTTGTTAACCTAGGCAAATTTGCTTTTTTCGTAAGGGTATAATTGAGTGTCATAATGACAGGTGAGTGGTCAGACGAAATTACTTCATTTTTTTCGAGTAGCGCATAGCTTTCAGATGTCCCTTCTTTTATAAAGAAATCTAGCAAATCTGATATCTTATTTGTATCCGATATGTATTTATAGTATTAAAGTCGCCTCAAATTTTGAAGTTTAAAACGAGTAATGATGGCTAGTTAAAAGACAGAGTGAATGTCGTAATGTTTGACGTTTTCGTTCACAAATATGGTTGAGCCTCCTCTCGCTTTTCTTGCTGGTTGGATGGCGTGGTAGCAGTGGCATCCTCGAATTCTAACGAATAAATCTTTTGTCAAATGAGAATTTGAAAATAGGCATATACATATCTATCTTTTCTGTATTTAGAGAAATTTTTAACTCTGGAATTTGTTGCAACAGTCTTGCTTATTTAACTGCTTATTTAAAGCGTCCAAACTTCTTTCTTGTTTTAATATTTTGAACAAATACTTCAAGCGCATCAGACTTGTTTTTATTTTTGTGTTTTTTAAGCATTTTGTGTCGTGTGGTCAAAAAAATAAAAAATTAAAATTAATACGAATCAATTATCACAACGATGACGATTAGTTTATTGACTGATTATTAATTACTAACTTAATTTAAATGGATTATTATTAAAATAGTATAGTGGTAAACTCGATCTATACATTTACTATTTAATGTGTTGTAGTGGTGCTGTCTTTAATAAGCTAATAATTAATAGTAGACTGTTAGTGTTTTATCTAAATAAAAATGGTATAAATCAACTACCATTAAACTTGTTTAACATATTACAGGACTTAGTGTATCTGAAACTGTAATCAAAATCTCAATATAAATTGAATCATAAACATCTTGTGTTGCATTTACAGTTGTTCAAATTAGTGAGTTGATGTTGGTTAAATTTGGCAAATTGTGACGCGCCACTTAGCGGTTTGCATCAACTGAATACAAACGACCCTTAATAAAGTAATAACAACTAAATTAAACCCGTTCTAAAATATTTTCGTTAACATCATAATAATTTTAACAGTTGATTATTATTTTATATACATAATTATTAAAATTTCATGAAGTGGCTGTTCTAAATTATTTAGTTCTACATCTTCGGATACTGTGTCTTGCAATTATGCATGAAGCAATTTCACTATGACTGCAGTGGCATTGATCGTGCTGCCATCAACTCGATAAAAAAAATATTCGAATGTTTGCTATTTTTACAACTGTTGCAAAATTTTGATTATGAACAACGATTTCAACAAGCTCTTACATAAAATTGATATAATTACTGAAAGAGCCGCGGAAAATATTGACATGAAGAAGATCGAATCCGAGGTAGCTGAAAATCGAAAATTAATCAACTAACCGTTAAACAACTCTGGGAGTGTCACTCCCTCCGAACCATCATATGCAAAAGTTTCTGAAATGGACTCGGGTGCTGGTACTATCATTAGTTCACGGAACCATACTCAAAGTGTTATTGGTACAGGTGATCCCGTTGATTCAATTAAACCTGCCGTTATTCCTGCCAATAATAAAAAATATTTGTATATAAGCGGAATCGACCCATCCGTTTCACCTGAAATGCTTGTTGGCTACATTCAAAGTAAACTAGAAAATTGCTCGCCTGACGAAGTGGATTGTAAATTATTACTTGCAAAGGGCCGGGTAATTGAAAATTCCATTACCTTCATCTCCTTTAAAATTGGATTAAAAGATGCCCATTTCAATAAGCTAAGCAGTTCTGATATGTGGCCTCATGGTTTGTTAATTCGTTCATTTGTAAATCATTCTCAACAGCCAAAAACAGAGCTGCTTTAACGTTTCAACAACACGGATAACTGCTGATGCAACCAGCACTATCAACGATTTTATCTCGATCTACTACCACAAGCCTCCAGTATTCGAGGTAAAACTTAGGTTTTTCGGTTAGGCGTACTTGACAACGATTACGACGTCATAATAATCAGCGAGACCTGGCTTGCGATAAATATGTTCTCCGAAGAATGCTTCCCATCTGATTACGTCGTTCATAGAAAGGATAGATACGATTTTGGCACCAGTCGTAAGGCCATTAAGTCAGATTGGCCATTAATACTTCGATTGTTGTAGTCGCCGTGTATATACCTTACAGATCGGACTTGGATTACTTCCACACGTTTATCAACTTCATCGACTCAGCTGTTATGCCTCTAGTTCGCCCTAGTGACCAACTTATCATTGTGGGGGACTTTAATTTACCCGATATATCTTGGGACGATGTGGATGGCGTATTTTCTTCATCTTCTCCGTATGAGAGGGCATTATCGATCATCGATTATTTTGCTGGCATGTCAACTACACAGCTCAACAGAATTAGTAACAGTCGGGGTAAATTCCTTGATCTGTTATTTGCTAATGATGTTATGCATGCCGAGATTTCTGCATGTCCGGACTTCACTGGTTGTGGGAGCATCTACCAAGTACCGATTACGATAAATATTTTTCATTCTAATTGTACAAAAAATTATGTTTCTAATGATTTTAATTTTATTATTAGAAAAGCCGACTTCACATCCTTCAATGAATTTCTCAACATTTCTGATTGGGACTTTTTACAACGTGGTGGTGATTTGAACTGTATGGTGTTAAGTTCCAACGATCTTCTCAGGTGCGGGTTAAAATAAATAAAATCAGGAGCCATGGTATAATAATGAGTTGGTGTTGCTCGAGAAACGACGTAATAAGCTTCATTCATTATATAGATTGCATGGTGTTAAATATTATCCAGATTTTGATAGAGCACGCAAGGAATTTAAGTGCCTAAACTGGTTCCTTTACAACAACTATGTAGTGCGAATTGAGGAAGAGTTAACATCTAGTCCTAAAGAGTTCTGGAATTTCATTAACAGCAAGAAAAATGTGGCTAGCTTTCCGTCTTCTATGTCGTACCAGACCTCCGTCGCTAGTCAGCCCTTGGATATCTGTAATCTGTTTGCCAATTTCTTTGCGTCGGTTTATAAACCTGTTATGTCGTCCGCTATCGTATATTCAGCTTTGCCCACCTTCGCTCAATTTAATATTTTCAAGTTTACCGAGGAAGAAGTACGGGATTGCTTGCTCCAGCTCGAGGTTGGAAAGGGAGCAGGTTATGATGGCTTCCCACCGATTCTGTTTAGGTGTTGTGCTGAGAGTTTGACCCTTCCTATTTATTTATTTATTTATTTATTTATTTAAATGTATTCTACAGTTAAAAACTTAATGAATAGTAAAAAAAGAATTATTATAGATTAAAAAAAAAATAAAAGGAATACTAACAATACGGAACATGAAAAAACGAAAACTTTAAAAACGTAAAATGAGATTAAAAATTGCAATTTCTGATTGCCTTACGAAAATACACTCTGGATCTCTCAAAATTAAATAAATGGTAAAACTCATTAAAAATTCTAGCCATTGACTTGGTTGGCTCATTGGAACCATAATTCGTTCTATGAAAGTCAACAAACAAAAATTCCCTTGGACGCAAGCTTCTGGTAGGTACTTAAATGCTCCAAGCAGAAATGAGTTCAGGACACTTGATGCGGCCACTAAGGGAATCACTAACAAACAAGGCAGATGCAATTTTTCGGCGTTTAACCAACGTATCAATATGAAGGCACTCACACCGAATCACATACGATGGGAGACTTCGCACCTGTTCCCACATAGGTAGATGACGATCAGATAAATGACCAAGCTTCCTGGCCATATAGATAGTAAAACGTTTCTGAATAGATTCCAATCTTGCAATATGCACATCCTGATGAGGATACCAAACCACTACAGCATATTCAAGGTGAGATCTTACTAAAGAAGTATATAGACTAACACACGAAAATGCATCCATAAAATCCTTTGTCATTCTAAAAATAAAACCTAACATAGAATTGGCCTTTAATATTATTTTATCCATGTGTAAAGCAAAAGTTAATTTCTGATCAAACAGAACTCCTAAATCAACAGTTGAAGTTACTCTACAAAGTAGATCGCCATCAAAATAATAATTGACAATATTTGGATTGAGTGTTCTGAAAAACGACATCACCTTACACTTCTGTACATTGATGAACAATTTATTCTTAGAGCACCAACTAGACAGTATATTAATTTCGGATTGCAAAACCTCAGCATCACTTACAGATTGAACATGCATGAAAATCTTCAAATCATCAGCAAATAATAAACATTTACAGAATTTAAAAATATTAGGAATATCATTCACGAATAAAAGAAATATAATTGGGCCTAAATGGGACCCCTGAGGAACTCCTGAATGACAATAGATATAATCTGACTTAACATCATTCAATAGAACATACTGCTTCCTACCAACTAGATAAGAAGAAATCCATTTAAGAAAATTTGGATCAAGACCAATAACCAAAAGTTTTTCAATAATAATTTTATGGTCGATTGAATCAAAAGCTTTAGCAAAATCAAAGTAAATTGAATCAACTTGGGCGCCTTTAGATTCAAGTGACTCAATAGTGAATTTAGTAAATTGCAACAGATTGGTAGTCGTAGATTTACCACTGGTAAAACCATGCTGGAAACAAGAAATTATCTCTTTAGTATGGAATAACAAATGTTTCGACACAATTAATTCGAAAAGTTTTGGTATAGACGAAAGAATTGAAATACCACGATAATTTAATATATCAGAACGGTTACCCTTTTTGTAAATTGGAACAATGTGAGAAATTTTCCAAGCTGTAGGAAATTGTCCAGAAATTAATGATTGGTTAAAAAGATAACATAATGGAGTTACAATATATGAGCTCACACATTTAAGTATTGACGAAGGTATCCCATCAGGCCCACATCCATCATTAAAATCAGACAGATATTCATAAATGTCATCTTCAGTTATTGTTAGGTACGGATTGTTAAATTGGCAATTACTAACAGTAGGGTCGCTTTCAAAGGATCCGTAATTAACTTTATATACCGATTGAAAGATCGGATCTCGCAGATTTCAGGAACCGTGCTCAGTTTACCTCCATTAAAAATCATTACCGATGGATAGCCAGTTGTGTTACGTTTTTCGTTAACAAACTTCCAAAATGTTTTAGGGTTTTGTTTGATATTAGTTTCAATCACACTTATATACTGACAATATTTAGAATGAAATACAGATTTAAATTGTTCACGTAGATCAACAAATTTGAATTTATTCAGTTGACAATTATTGGATCTGAATCTATAGTAAGCTTTATTTTTACGGTTACGTAAGTTGATCAAATCAGAATCAAACCATGGTGGGTAATTATAGTTACGCTTTTTCCTCAAAGGTACGAATTTATCAAAAGCAACAAATAGTAAGTCATTAAAATTTTTTACATTTTCATTAACATCATTGGCTCGAAAAAAATCATCCCAACAAACGCCACGGAGATATTCAGAGAGACCAGGTGTGTCGCATTCTTTAAAATCATAAAACGAATCATCAAAAGAAAAAACCCGACATTTATCATCTCGATTACCAACATGAAATATAATCTCGAGGGAATTATGATGAATATCATTATCCTTGAAAGATGTCAAAGACTCATGAACTGACAAATATTCCGTATTATTAACAAAAATTAAATCTAAAAACGAATTGTTATCATTACAAAATAAATTAACTTGTTTGAGATTGAAACTGAACAGTGCATCCACCACCGCTGCATCATTTGCAGATAGAATATCCGAAGGGAGTAACCCCAAAGACTCAGTTTCACTATCAACCAACCAATTAATATTACTTAAATTAAAATCACCTAATACAACTAAAGTATCATTATAATTAATTATATTAACCAATTCACATATACAATCTACATGACTCAAATAAACATCAGTAGGTGAGCTAGGTGGTATGTACAAAACTATAAAATAAAATAAATTATTACAAATTAAAACTTTGACACATAAAAATTCAATAGAGCCACATCCAGGTACTACAACCAGCTCACTTTGCATAGAAGAATGGGCTGCAAACAGCACACCACCTCCACTTTTTTTAGCGCTGTTAAGAATAGATCTATCACATCTATAAACGACAAAGTCATCAGAAAAGAACTCATTATTAAAGATCCCCTCATGAAATCCAGTTTCCACAAGAGCAAAAAATTGAAAATCCGTTGAATAAAAGAAATTCAAAAATTCAGCTGACTTAGACGACATACGCCCAACATTACGATAAAATAATCTCGGAGACGTCAAATTATAATGATTAGTTTGTTTATCAAATCGACTGGCATCAGTTAAAGAGTTGGTTGGTTTCGTTGAAGAACGGGAAAATTCGATTTATTGGTTCGTCCCTTATTAAAAATTACAAATTCTTTAATTAATGACCCAGCAGGCCAAGAAGTAGGTTGTAATAAATTCTCAAAATCAGTAACGTCCACATATAATTTAAATGACGAAAAATTACGGTCTGCATCATTAATCCGTCGAGATATAATACGCTGGCAGTTTACATCCTCAATGTTAAATTTATCTTTAAGATAATCCAAAATTACAGCTTCGGAAACATCTTTATGGAGTCGAGAAACAAATAAAGTTTTACGTGGCTTCACAACCTGGAGCGATGAGACCAGATCACCAGTGCCAATAATAATTGGTCGCTCAGAATGAGGTTTGATATGATGTGCAGCCCCACTATTATGAGCATGATGAGAAGCTTGAAACGACAGTGGCGATTTAGCATTATTCTTCAATTGATCCCGATCATGATTGATTGAGTTTGCAGATGACTTAAACACTTGACCATCAACATCACTAGCATCGATTAACGGTTGATGACCAGAACAGCAATCAGGAATATGGTGAGATTTGTTCAAAATCTCAGTAATCAGTTTGTTAATAGCGGCCACATCCGCTTCAATTTTCTTTATAACTAAGGCCTCTGCAGCTCTATCAGCAGCCAGATCAACCTTTTGCCACAATTTCGAGATGTTGTGATTAATAATCCAATCATTACAGCCATTACAGAAATAACAAATATTCATAAATTTTTTTATGGAATTATTGGCAGTTCGATCAATACCGGTACACTCCAAGTGGAATTGTTTACCACAAAAACTGCAGGGAACTATATCCACAAAAGTAGATCCAAAGGATTTAGTACAGCTGTTGCATGACATTATGAAATCGGAGAATTATAAATTGAATGTTTATTATATGATGTGTATTAAAACAGATAAAATTTGACAGTTATTTAATATTAAGTATAACGATTAATGATTAGTATTAAAACAGCTATAAATTGACAGTTATTAAATATTACGATTTATGATTTATTACTATGAAAGGCAGCACTGTAACAAAAACATGTAATATAACAACGCTTAATGTAGTACGAGTACAGTTACAATAAAACGTATCACAGCTAATTGGTGGTAAAATGATCGATGCACAAATTTATGATCACATACAATCACACTACAACAAATTATGTTTGTATAACAAATCACTGAAATGTTTAACTATCACTATTATTATTGTTATTATCACTACCCATTAATTACGTATTATTGTATCTCAGACAAGTAAATTAAAACTTAAATCACAAAAACACACTGGGATTAAATTTCTATTATATAACAAGATTTTTTTATTTATAATTTATTATCACTGTTACCAGACCATAAAATTAAAAATCACGTCTGTATCGAACGATGGTTGAAAAACCTTCACCTTCAACCTCCAATTACCTTCATATTTAATGAAAACCTTCGTCGTGGTTTTTTCCCTGATCCATGGAAAGTTTCTTGTATTCATCCAATTCTCAAGGCGGGTGATGTGAGTAATTATCGTGCGATCGCTATTCTTTCTGTCTTACCCAAGTTGTTTGGGTCTATGGTTAATAGAATCTTGTTCTTCCACACCAAAAACTTCATTTCTCCTGTACAACATGGATTTTATCCCGGTAGGTCTACAGTTACTAACTTGATTTCGTTTTGTGGCAACTTATTTGATAGTTTAAATTCCAGACATCAGCTTGACGTTGTTTATACAGACTTTGCCAAGGCTTTTTATATGATTGACCACTCTATTCTTCTTAGTAAGTTAGAGAGTCTAAATTGTCAGTTTATTCCTATTAAATGGTTGCGTTCCTACCTCACTGATCGTTGATATTCCGTGCGTCGACGTGATGGGCTTTTATTCATTGACCTGGTGCCAACAAACTATGATCTTTCGGAATCGATCCTGAGAATATCACGGGTGTTCAATTCAGTTTCTCAAGTTTTCGAATTTCACTTGTCGAGAGATTTGTTCAAGAATGTTTTATTTAAGTTTTTTAACAATTGTAGATTGGCGTAATTGTTTGTACCGATTGTAGTCACTGTAATATCAAATAAATAAATAATAAATAGCCTTAAGTTTAAGGCTTCTATATTCTTTAGAAATTTTTCAAGAATTAGGCTTCCGCCGTTTTTCTTGTTATTCGCTTCCCGCTATTGTACCATCTGTGAATTTGTTTTCCGGCCTCCTATTGCAATTGTTTGTTGTAGGTCTACTACTGGGTTTTTGGACAGTCCTATTAAAGGGCATCCCACTGCTTTTGCAGTTCCCTTGCTAGTTGATATCCTCCATAGTTAGCAGGTTGCTGTCTGTTACAGTTTACGTATTTTGAGGCTTATTACTTTTGTCAAATTACTAGCGATTGTCAAATTATTAGGCGAGATGTTTTCCCGAATGCTCCCCACATCCACATTGGATATCGACGACTGGGAGCTGGCTTGCATACTACTCAAAGTCACCGGCACCTGGTGTCTATTTCCCTGCGCCCTAATGTTTTCTAATTTCGAGTTCTCCATATTGGTTATTATATTCAGGGAACCCTGGCTAGTTTTAGTCCGCGGACGCTGTTGAAAGACTACAAAAGTTGTTTTTTCCAGACATTTTAAAATGCCAAGCAGTGACGATAAACGTATTAAATCTACTTTGTCGATCAATGCAACGTTTTTCTCACTTAGACAAACAACTCTTACAAACGGTGCACTATAGCCGATAGAGCAGCGTACAGGATTACTATTCGACCATATAATTTCATTGATTTTACTTTTATTTAATTACTTCGATCTAAAAAGACCAAAGTTGTTCCAAAACCACCTTACTCGACATTTTGAAAGTCCCAGAGTCTCCAAAAGCAATAAAAGATTGTCCGTCTGGATGTTTGTACCCATGATATTCCGAGAATGGCTTATCCAATTTGGAATTTTTTTTTTTTAATATAGTGAGCAGTTGACTAATTTTTTATATATGCTGGTTTGAGGATTGGGTTTAGCGTAGAGTTTGCGGTTGAGTTGGGTTCCGTTTGCGGATTGTATTAAGGTTGAGTTGGGGTTAAATTGGGGTTTAGTTGGAGTTTAGTTGGAGTTGGATTGGTTTTTAGTGAATAGTTGAGCAATCTATATATAAATGTCAGTGTTTATATGTACATATATAATCCACCGATTTAAACCAAACTTTACTCAGATATTGTTTTAGATTTAAGAAAGGAGGAATTTCTAAAACTTCAAACATTGAGTTGAATCTGTAATGACGGTATGATGGTATGATGTTTGATGGTGTAATGGTATAATGGTGTGATGGTGATATGATCGTATGATGATGGTATGGTTCAAGTGATGGCTTGAAGTTACTATGGTTTCATGATGGTACGTTCGCATGATGCTAATATTATATGATGGTAAGCATGATGGTATAATGGTATGATGATATGAAGGTATGATTTTATGGTGGTATGATAGTACGATGGTATCATGGTATGGTGGTGTGATAGTATGATGGTGTGATGATATGACGATATAATGGTATGACGGTTGGACGGTATGGTGATATTATGGTTTGATAGTATTATGGTATGATTATATGATGGTATGATGGTACAATGTTACGAGGGCATGGTTATATTATGCTACGAATGATGGTCGATTGGTGGTAAGATATGCATCATGGTGTAATGGTTTCAAGTTACTATGGTATCATGGTATGATTGTATGATGGTTTAATAGTATAGTATCATAATGGTATGGTGGATTGTTTAAGGACGGTACGATGATACCTATGCCGGTATGATTGTACGTTGCTATTATGGTATGACGGTAAAAAGTGCGGTTAGGGATTGACTTAGGGTCGAGTTTAGGGTTTAGTGGGGGGCGGAGGGGGGTTAGATTGAGTTAAGCTCATACAAGCATGTAGCATCCGAATCGAGTTAATTTTGGAATGGGGTTGGCCAATAAGTGTAGAGCTGAGAGGAGGGTTTGAGATTTGGTTCGAGCTAAGTTGGGTTGAAGTTGTTTGGGAATTATTTAAAGGCTGATTTGGAGTTAGGTTAAGAGATGATTGAGTTGAGGGTTGGGTTGGCGGTTAATTTGGTGATTACGTTTTGGATTTTGTTGCGATTGAGATGAAGGTTGAGTTGTAAATTGAGTTGAATGTTGAGCTAAAGATTGATTAAGATCGGGATTGATTAAGGAGTTAAATTAATCAAGGCCGAAGTTTTGATCACCTCATGAGGTTTCAGCGCTTTTTATTTTATTTTGGCATTTGTGCTGAGTTTGTTTTGGCTGTCATACAAATTTAAAAAGACTACCTACCTGGACTACTTTTCGACACGATTAGTTATCTAGGATTAAATTTTTCAACAGTAAATTAAAAATGTCGGAAGGAAACGTAGGTAATTATTATATTGCTCGAAGGTGTCATCAAAAAAAGATTGAAGCACAATAGCGGATGCAATATTACCGCAGCGGCAGTAATTCGGATATTTAAACAAGCTCCTCCCAGACAAATAGAGTGAAGTTGATACGGTGTGTCAACTTTCACGTGTTTTATGGTGAAAACCATGTCAAAAGTTGATAAATGTTTTGGGATACGTAAAAAAACTCAGCCACACGATTAGACAAAGTATGCGTTAGTAATACTTCCTAAGATTGTTTTGAATGACCTTGAATTTAATTTTTGTGGCTCGTTTTCTCTACGGGTGACTTTACCTTCTTTATTTTATTTTTATTCTTATATTTACAATGTAACTGACATTGTTAACCCTCAATCCAAGAACCACGGTCGTTTTCGTCCTAACCAAAACTGCTTTTTGTAATTTCGAGGGCACGCACAAAAAAACTAGTGTTTCTTGAATAAGGATGCCTAGAGATAATCCATGAATTATTTAAGAATTTTTTATTGATAATTGTTGATTTTATTGCGCAAAGACGAAAACGACCCTGGTTCATGGAACTAAAGTACCTAATAAAATACCTTCATGGATTGAGGGTTAATTTAACAAGCCACTTGAAACTTAAAGGAAAATGCGTCCTGCAGTTGAACTTGTTAGATTACAGCGATACGTGAAATGAATCTAGAATATGGGTGGGTGCTACATTGTTGTGGAGAGCAAATGTTAGGATGAGTTTGGATTTCTTTTAATTTGGTGGATAATATTACCGACCGACCATAAAGAACGAAATTTTTATAAAATTACCACATTTGATTTTCTATAATTTATAATAATTCGTCTGAAACGGTTACCATAATATTATGTTAATAAAACATATCTACTGATAAGCGTATATACATATTTCAAATTACTTAACGCTTGTTATCTTTATTGCTTTGATCGTTCAATGGTTTTATTATCATCATGTCATCATAAACCTGTCATGAAATAGTACGATTTGTGAAATAAAACGACAACTAAAAATATTTATTATTTATTATAACATCATTATTTCCAGTTTAAACATTTCGAGACGACCACGAGGTGATTAATTCAAGTGCTCGATCTCTTGCATCATATAATTCAGCGCTAGCAGCATCTAAATACACATATCGGTTGAAATCAAATAATTTTCCAAGTCTTGGTATTAAGTTAGCAGCTACAGTTGAACTGATATCTTCTCGTATACTTATAAGATGATGCGGATCAAATTTAGCGTTTGTGTAAAACACATTTTGAACATTATCATTAAATATGTTTTGTTGAGTTGTCCGAATATTATTATCAATGAGAACGCTGTAAGCAATTCCAAATACATCGTTACAAACATCAGCAAATAAATCTATCGGGAATCTATTTAACGTAGAATTAATTTCTGATGATGTTTTAAACATTGACCATCCCGCACATCGAATATACAACTCTTGCCGTTGACTTGATAGCACAGCTTCAGCTTCTTGTGATTCCTCTTTAAGAAGTGAAATGAGTTTGTCATATTGAAAAACTTGGTTATTCAAAGCGGTTCCATAGTAACTTCCTAAAAGTTGCAGGCTACTGTATCCCTCTAACGGTTGGAACGCATTACACATTAGGCTAATAGTTAATGGTGTCCCATATTCTACAGGTGAAAACAATAATTCAAATAACTGCCTGTAGAATAATCCAACATCATTTTGATTTGATAAATCCAGTTCAGAATCAATAATAAATATATTCCGGATCGTATCGATGTCCTCATTATTGACCACATCATCCAGTTCCTTAAATGCTAGATTAATAGTCTGTTGACATTCGATAGGAAATTCTTGATCAATTGTCATGCCTATTCCATAGTAGTAGGCTCCCCAATCAGTTAATGTCGAGATTGGTGAACTGGCGGCCCAAACACCATCAGCAAGCCCGGGATAACGTTGATGTATCCAAGTCGCTAAGGTACCACCACGCCCATGTCCCACTAAAACAAATTTATCAGACTCAAAATTGATGAATTGGCTACGTAGGTATGTAATAAAATCGGCGTAGTCCGCCATTGTTTGATTCAAATGTAAATATTTTTCCAGATTTTCCAATGACAGATCACTAGTTGGATAACTACGACCGAAATATCGGGGCTCTAGTGCATAAATAACACCACCAAGTTCAGCTGCAATATTAACCATGTGTGAATTTTGCAACCAATAGATATACGTATCAGAAGTTGCCGATACAAAGATTAGTATCGGTCCTCCAGGTTGATAGAAGTCATCATTTATAAAAACATACTGAAATTAAAAGGACAAAGTTATTTCATAGATTCCAAAAGGGTTACCGAACTCACTTGATCGAATGTGGCAGCACGATCCGTGTGATCCACCCATTGTGTGAAAATAGCTTCTCGCACTTCTTTTACATCGCTTATTGATTCTGCTTGTTCAATATATTGCCGGTTTAATTTTTCAACTGGCAGTGTAAATAGCAAAGAAGCCTGGCAATATGTAATTAAAGTTAAGTATCCCAACAGTATAAACTTCATTCTAAAGTACGTCTCGTCGACTGATTGATTACAATAATCCGCAAAGTTTTTATAGAACAAATTATACAACGTAGCAATTATTTTTTACAATCGACATAATTCTGATAAATTTTAAGTGCTTTATGGAAGAATGGTGCACCTAATAAATAAACAACAATAACTATACACATTTTAAAGTGCTACTTTAAGAGAAATGGTTTGATCAAACCATGTTTTGTGGCATCTTAAATAAAATCCAAGGTTTAAGAACATCATTCTTATCTGAGAAATGACCTAAAAAAAGTTGTCCCTTTACATAGTTATCTTGATTTATAACATCTATAGTATTGTAATTGAAAACGCGATATCGAAAAACTGGGAGATCAGATAATATCAGATCAGATAAACTTCGATTGATTAATTGTTACAAATAATAATAACAATAATAAATAATCGAGTTGTTGATATAAAAGACCAACTTTGGGCCAGATGGATACATTTCTAAACTCAATCAACTACTCCATGCCAGAAAATGTGACTAGCTAAACATGAGGTTGACCTTCTACTCCCTTTAACAAATTGGGGCTTAGTTAAGCACGATTAGTAAATTTTTGATTAGTAAATGCCATGTGGGCGATCAGCCACCTCGTACTGCAACCTAAAAGATCTATTGTGCTGGACCTTGCTTAATTATCCGTCCAGTCAATATTCTGGTTCTCAATGAACTTGATAATACTGCCAGCCGGTACGTTACATATTATCTGGGCTTATTGCTCTCCCTCCTATATGTTTACATATGCTGTTCCACCTTAGATTAGGGTTTTTCGTCAAGGTTTTCTCCTTTAGCGCCGCATTTTAGCCTGTGCCAAATGGCCAAAATGTGCCAAATGGCCTTAGTTACCAGTGGTTGTCACGAGGAGACAGCACGTTCACTTGTGAATTGTGAACAAGTTACCCCTTACACAATTGTACCCATCACGCAGCTGCCGAATACATGACCAGAACAGCTCACGTGATGCGCACCCTACTGGAAGGTTACGGAGATGGTACATTAATATACTCAACTGTGCCTCCCCCCCCCCTTCAATAGAGGCTGAACCACCAGCGACACCCATAAAATCGACTATTTAAACGGTCAGTTGGAAGGTGCCGCGGCCAAATTAATCAACCAACAGAAGAAAATTACCAGGCCGTTGGGAAATTTTGAATAGTAGATATAACAACAGGAGACTGCTCAACATATTTAAATACGTTGTTGTTGGGTCAGACAAATATAAACGTAGAGTCTGCCGCAGCACTGAGAAATCTTCATGATACAACAACTGAATGTTTGTATGGAATCCGGAATGCAGGAGTAAATATTGAATCTTGGAACTCAATAATAACCTTCATTTTGTCTAAAAAAAACAGGACAACGCGTCACATCGACTCTATGAGATTTCCTTGGCAAATCCAAGAAAATTCCAGTCAACAACGGAATTTTTAAAGTTCTTGGAAGGAAGATTTAAGTCATTAGAGGCCAATGGCAACCAAAAGCCAATAACGACACCAACAACCTCCACAACAACAAGAGACAACAAAGGTCAAACAGTTAAACGTGCTATTGTATCAACAAAAAGTATCTGTATTTACTGTAGAGACGGACATAAGAAGATTAATGAAAGCAGGTAGCGATCCTACATAAGTTAAGCAGAAATTATTTAGCAGCGGAATATGAAATAATTGAAGACATAACACAGGATTGCATATCGGTTACAAAGCAGGCAAACAGCAGGTATCTAACAGTTATGTGACAAGGAAATCTGGTTCTGTATAATACCCACAGCTATGATCACAATAACAACAAGCGAGGGAAAACGGATGCTCGTCAGAGCATTAATTGAACCAGGCTCTCAAGCGTTATTTATCACTATAAAGGCAGCAATCCTTCTTAGGGCGAGGCAACGACAAGTCAACACTAAAATATCAGGAATGGGAAGAAAGGAAGCCGGGGTCTGCAATCACAAAGTCGACCAAACTTTATCCACGAGGTTTCAAAGTTCCTTTGTGATTAAGTTTCAAGCAATGGTGTTTAAGAAATTAACCGACAACGTTCCAGACATTGACTTTGACACCAACATGTACAACTTGCAGATTCACATTACAAGGCCAGTAGCATCGATGTCATAATCGGCATTGACTAATATCCTTTAATTCTAAACAGTAACATCATCAAAGGACGCCCACAAGATCCAATTGCCCAAGAAACTGAAGTTGGTTGGATCATAATGGGAAGCACAAGCTGCAATCAGGAAGTCAAAAGTTTGTCTATGATCACCACTAAACAATTGGGCAACAATTAGATCTATTAATAGAAAACGATGCCTTTCCGCAAGAAAAAACACCTACTCTGGAGAAAGCAGGCGCAGAAAAACTATTTACAGAGACAACAACTAACAGATGGAAAATACATGGTAAACTTACCTATAAAGATACAACCGTCTTTACTAAGGGAATCTAGAAAGAAGGCAGTAGCACGGTTACTGCAAATCGAGAGAAAATTTCATTCGCCAAACTTTATCATGAATTTATGGAAGATTGTCTAAGGCAAGGCCATATGCAGCTAGTGATAAATGAGCAAGGGGTCCGACATACTACATATCAGATCATGGAGTGATCAACCACGAAATTACCACTACGAAACTGAGAGTAGTATTCGATGCATCCAGCAAAACCTCATTGGGACTATCCCTGAACGACATACTCGTAATGATGAACGGGCCGCACCATGATTAACGCAACACCCTTATGCAAGGATCCACAGGTACAATCCCATAACGACAAGGATAGCGCGCGTTAGTTGAAGCGTATATTGGTGTACTGCCAAAGGTTCATAAACCTTCTTGTTCATAAACAACGGCACCAGTCGAAGGAAGTGACAGTACCAGAACTGAAGCTCACGGAAGCCCAGATAATTAGGATTGAACAACGTCGGTACTTCCGCAAAGAACTTCAGGCATTGATGAAAGGCAAAATATTGGATAAGAAATCCAAGCTATCGGCTTTAAATCCAGTCATCAGCAAGAATGGGATATTACGATTACATGGATGTTTGCAAGAATCACAACTACCAATAAATCAAAAGTTGCACATTATCCTACCAAAGAAAAGCACTATCAGCAAACGAATAATTGAAGATGCACATAAGACAACACTTCATGGTGGCATACAAATAACATTGGGAACTGTTCGCAATAAATTCTGGATCATTAATAGCAGACATCTGGTACGCCACATTATACAGAAATGTGTTACATATTTCAGATTTAAACAAACAACGTTCAATCAACTAATGGGCGATCTACCGACCTGCAGAGCAACTCCTTCACGACCGTTCAGCAAGGTGGGTATTGGTTATGCCGGACCGATTCAACTAAAAAACCAAAATAGGAAGAGGTACAAAGATTACATTGCGGTGTTTGTGTGCATGGGCACCAAGGCCATACATGTGGAAGAAGTCAGCCTACCGTAGATTCACATAACGCAGCGGTTTGTGTACAGACATGTATTCGGACAAGGGGACCAACTTTGTTGGTGCGTATCGAGAACCAGAAATTGCAAGGTTATTACAACAGGATGAAACAAGCTGGCACTTTATACTGCCGCACCACATTTTGGCGGAATATGGGAGGCAAGGGGTAAAGTCACTGAAGACTCACATCAAGAAGTTCATAGGGGAGACCGCACTGACATTTGAAGAAGCAACAATAATGACGGCCCAATTAGAAGCATGTTTAAACTCTCGGCCATTGACGGTCTTGTACGACGATCCGGAAAACGTACGTACGGATTTTTTGAGACCTGCGCATTTTTTAATAGGCGGGCCAATGAATGCAGTTCCTGAGAGTAATGAAACTATTTACTCACTAAAGACAAACTGGCATCCAGTAAAAAAATTGTAGACGAGTTTTGGAAAAGATTATCAAGGGAATATCTGCAGCAGTTGCAACAACGCATAAATGGCGAAATTTTCAGCCCAATTTAGCTGTAGGAGATGTCGTTCTGATGAAGAAACAAACATTGCCACTTGCACGTTGGAAATTGGGGAGAGTGCAGGAGATCCATACTGGCTCAGATGGGTTAGTTCGTATTGCATCAATAAAGTGTAGCCAGAATATCTATAAACGACCAAGCACCAAACCTTGCAAGATACCAAATGAAGAAGATAATTATTGGTCGCACCAAATAAGCAATACAAACGAAGCTCAAGATTTAAAACCAACAACATCTAACAACAACAACAACACCTCAATCAGGCGGCAACCAGGAAGACTGGCGAAAGGGGGAATCAAGATGCATCTGGCATTGTTGGCTTTCATGAGCGTCTGAGGTTCCACTGGCAGCGTCAAAGAACCGTTACAGATTGAGAACTTCAAACATCCCACTGTTATCTATCTTGAGAAAATCAGTAAGATGGAGCTGGTTGCCATGAGATGGACTTTAGTTGTGCGATATAATCTGAATATGAATTGGGAAGAAACAACTAAGGCGGACCGCCTCATAAGAGGCCTTGCATTTATGTGTTGCAAAATAGCAATAAATATGAGGAAATTCAATTGTGAACTAGTAATTCAGCAACTACGATCCCAAATGAGTAAAACAAATCAGGGCAATCAGTTACTACTGTCATGGTGGTTTGGCGTCTATTGGAGGCGGGACCAAAGTTGAGTAAATTAGCCTACCAGCTCCGTAACCTTCCAGTAGGGTGCGCATCACGTGAGCTGTTCTGGTCATGTCATTAGGCAGCTACGTGATGGGTACAATTGTGTAAGGGGTAACTTTTGGCACATTTTTGGCCATTTGGCACAGGCTAAAGTAAGGCGCTAAAGGAGAAAACATTGCCAAAAAAAAAACAATATAAGGTGGAACCATATGCCGGTGGATGAATGGCTGATATATTAATCAGTCCAAAATATGCGGACTCTGGATACCAGGCACCCTCCAGTTTTATTTAGCCTTCCTGTAGTAAAGCTGGGTGACCTACAGGTGATTTGCAATTCCCAGCAACTCGTAAGAGTAAAAGCAAACGCAATACGGGGCAGGAGTAGGAATATGCGGGAGTGGGACTTCCCTCTCGAAGTCCTTGGACTCCAATGCTACCGTCTTTCTAGCGGAACTACATGCTGTAGTAAACAACTAGGAGGGAGAGCAATAAGCCCAGATAGTATTTATCACGTACCGGCTGGCAGATTATCAAGTTCATTCAGAACCAGAATATTGACTGGACGTATAATTAAGCAAGGTCCAGCACAATAGATCTTTTAGGTCGCAGTGCAAGGTGGCTTATCGCCCACATGGCCCTTCAATAATAATAATAATTATAGGATTTACCTGAACTGGACCTTTGGGTAATTAACTGGTTCATTACTTAGCATTCCACCTTTTCCATCGCCTCTTTCAATACTAGCATTAATTAAAGTTTCAATACTTCTCATCTTAAGAACTGTTTTTGTTTCACCCTTATTTTTATTGCAATTACAAAAACACTTTTCCATTATAAATAGTAAAGTTTAACTTAAAATTCGACTGTGATCTACAAGTACTGGAAACATACTAACACAAACTTCTAAACGAGCCAAGAGAAAGATACATTCCATTTCACTCAGTTTTACTAAGTATTATTTGAAAAGACTTATCCCCACTTTCAATACGTGTTTACGAAGTAGATGGTACTAACCCATATGGGTTATCTATCATATGGCGAATATAGGGGTTTCCATGATCCTGGAGCCTTATTTCGTATTTTGCGGCATGGATTTTTATTTAATCTTTGATATATTCCATCCGTAGGTTGTGTACTACGGAGCATTGACGATGCTACGAAACCCTGCTACCTTGTTTTGAAACGTCTGTATCATTTTGGCTTTTGTTTGCTTAGTACATCACCACAGTTGTATACAGTAGGTCCATATCGGTTTCAGAATTTGCCGATATATCAGCAGCTTGTTGTGAATTGTGAGCTCAGAGCCTCTACCTATGAGCCAATACATTTTTCTGAACTTTATGTGTAGTTCTTCTTTTTTATTTTTGACATGTTCTCTTCGCTTGAGCTTGACATCCAGGGTCTTTAGCTGTATTTGCATATGGCACTTGAAACCTAACCGCTTTGTAATAGCTTCGATGCTGTTCATAATATTTTCCATAATTCGGTCATTTTCAGAGCCCATATATTTGGTTGAACCCGAACTTTTCACTACCTGAGCAAATGTTCTTCTTTGCCCTGCGTTGCTTGGTTGTGAATTTTGATCCATCTGATTTGAAGGTTGAATCCTTCGAATTTCGTGATTTTGCGGTTGATTTCGTGTTTTATCTCTTAATTTTTGTAGTTGTTTAGCAACCTCATAGCCTTGATAATTAGCCGGATATTGACCCTTATAATTTATACACTTAGCTGGCACATCTCTCCCTAATGTTTACATATTACATATCTCGGATACAGGCTGCAATATCTATGGATGTGATTAAATCCCTGACATTTCTTGCGTGTAGTGGTTCTCCTCATTGGTTTAAGTTTTACTTTCATGTGAAGAATTCCTTTTATACCATAAATGGTTTGAACATTATTTTTGTTATCAAATACTAGCATAAAAAGAGTGAGTCCGCTTTCACTGAAAGTTTGGTTTTCTTCCTGATTTTCTGTTCTCTCTTCTTTAACAATAAGCACAGCATCTGGTATTTTAAGACCTTTATTTTGTAAGTCTTCCTTTATTTCTTTGGTTGAGCAAGTGAGATGCAAACCTCTTCCCATAACTTTTATAGGTCGAGCCTATTTGTCCTCATAGGTAAACCACTAATACTTTTCAGCATTAAACTTTATAGATAAGGTTCTATAAGAATCTAAGTCCAGAATATTAATTTTCCAAACGTCATTGTTTAGCGCTGTTACCCTCTTACCTTGTACTCTTTGTTAGTAACCGATTTCATCAGTGACTGAATTTCTGGGTAACTGGTTACGCCCACAATATTTATTGGTGGGGGTGGTTTTTCTTTCGATTGCACCAATTTTGGTGTAACTGTTATTTCAAATTATGAACCTCCTGTGGTCCAAAAATCGACAGGCAGGCCAATAATTTTTCGATGATTTCGGCAATGAAATATTGGAAGGGACCAACGAAAATGCCGTATTGCCTGAGCTGCCGTATTTCTATGATGAATATATGGATATCGTTCAAGCGATGCTTTCGAGAGGCATCGTCGTTGCTCCGGTCATTGAACCTTCAACGGCTGAACCTTGTCGATCGAGCCTATCGTTAATTCAACGCTAAATAACTCTGCAAGAGTTCCATCACAATTCGAAGCATATCTTTCGATACATAGCAGTTCATCAAGCAACAATGCAGGGCCAATTAGACATAAGACGACGAAAGGGGCCAACAGAACCCCTTATCCAACATAAACAAGCGTTTACACTCCGAGTGACACACGATAAATTTTCGACGACATTGGAAAGCAACAAAACGTTGCATGGGAGATGTTTCGTGCGAAATTTGTACCACCATCTACAGCTCTACCTACATACATACAGTAGAATTCGCTTATAGCGAACACTCAAGGGACATAATTTTGTTCACTATAGCCGACTGTTCATTTTAATCAAATATTCGTTTACGTTTATAAACGTAGTTCTTTGTTTGTAGTGTATTAGGCAGGCCACACACGTACAGTTTTAACTGACAGTTTTAACTGTACAGTTAAAACTGTCAGTTTAAACTGTACGTGTGTGGGTATTTCGGTTCAGTTAAACTTAACTGTACAGTTTAACTGAGAACTTTAAAATTTTTATATTTTTAACTGAAACGATTAACTTAACTGAACGTGTGTGGGGGTTTAACTGCACAGTTCTCAGTTTTTTGTCGAAATTTTGAGATGAGAGGACGTTTCATATAATAATTAAAACATTGAATTATACAAAACTAGTTCGACTATTTATATAATTTTTTCATGCAAAGGCTACATACTATAAAACTTTGCGCTAGGATAGGCATAACAAACGGCCTAAACGATGCAAAGATTTATAGTGTATCAGAGAGCCAATCGGCCGTAAAGGCTCTTAGTTCTTGTACAGTTTAGTCAAGGATGGTATGGGATTGTCTGAAGGTTATTAAACATCTGGCAGGCTCAAATAAGGTAACACTTATGTGGGTGCCAGGTCATACTGGAATCGAAGGAAACGAGGCAGCTGATGCCCTCACCCGTGAGGGTTCTGCCTCTCCATTTATTGGACCAGAACCCTTCTGCGGCTTCACTAAGGGACACTTTAGAGCAGCGGTAAAACGCTGGGAGGATCTTCAAAAGTCCTCCTACTGGCGCAGAGTTCCAGGTTAACGACAGGCAAAGAAATTTATATCACCTTCGTCTGTCAGGGTTAAGGAGTGTCTTGAACTTAGGAAACCTGAGTTGAGGCTGCTTACTGGCTTCCTCACAGGTCATGTCCCCTTATTGTTATTATTATTATTATTGTGGGGGGCCATGCGGGCGATCAGCCACTTCGCACTGCGACCTAAAAGATCTATTGTGCTGGCCCCTGCTTAAATATCCGTTCAGTCAATATTCAGGTTCTTAATGAACCTGACAATACTGCCTCCCGGTACGTGATACATACTATCTGGGCTTATTGTTCTCCGTCCTAGAAGTTTACTACAGCATGTAGTTCCGCTAGAAAGACGGTAGCATTGGAGCTCAAAGACCTCGAGAGGGTTGTCCCACTCCCGTATATTCCTACTCCTGCCCCGTATTCCATTTGATTTTACTCTTACGAGTTGCTGGGAATTGCAAATCACCTGTAGGTCACCCAGCTTTACTACAGGAAGGCTAAATAAAACTGGAGGGTGCCTGGTATCCAGAGTCCGCATATTTTGGGCTGATTAACCTATCAGCCATTCATCTTTCGGCATATGCTGTTCCACCTTAGATTAGGGTTTTTTGTCAAGGTTTTCTCCTTTAGCGCCGTACTTTAGCCTGTGCCAAATGGCCAAAATGTGCCAAGTGGCCATAGTTACCAGTGGTTGCCACGAGGAGGCAGTACGTACACTTGCCAATTGTGAACAGGTTACCCATTACACAATTGTACTCATCACGCAGCTGCCTAATGACAAGACCAGAACAGCTCACGTGATGCGCACCCTATTGGAAGGTTACGGAGCTGGTAGATTAATCTACTCAACTTTGATCCCCCCCTCCAATAGACGCCAAACCACCTCATGTCCCCTTAAGATATCACCTTAATAAGATGGGCCTAAGTACGACAGATGGATGCCGCTTCGGCGATCTGGAAGCGGAATCAGCGGAACATGTTCTGTGCCAATGCCCAACCATTTTCCAGCAAAGACTTCAACATTTAGTAGGGAGAACAATGAGCCCGGATAGTATGTATCTTGTACCGGGTAGTAGTATTATCAGATTTATTAAGAGCCTGAATCTAGTGGTTCTTCTTCACTTAATTATTTTAATAAATTTATATGGGAAGTTAAATTTCGTTTTTTAAGCTAATTCTTGCACCACTTTTGAGAATTTTTTTTATTTAATTTTTTTAATATTTAAAAAACCACACCGAGAGGAGGCAAATCGTTCCGCTCATTCAAATCCATGATAATAACTAAAGTATTAGACTGAACGTGTGTGTGCATCTTAAGAAAAAATAAGTGTTCGTGCAAATTCAAGGCACACAACTATAAGACAAAACTATATGATCATTTTAAGCGTTTGTTCGTTATATACATGGTTTGGTATAAACGGATTCCACTGTACATATATATTTAAAATTAATTAAGCTAATATTTCAAATAATATTATTTTACTAATATTTTAATTAAGCTAAAACGAAGGTATGATCATTTTATATTATTATTTATAAAACCATTACTTTATTATTAATAAAATAAATGCAGCATTAACATGAGATATGTTAGTAAAATGTTACTGTGTAGACACACAGTTTATTTTCACACAGCTTAGCTTATTTTACAAATATATTCTCTTAATTTGAATAAATCAGTTGTCGTGAAATGAACAGTGTTAATTACAAATGGATGTAACTAATAAAACACAGCAGGTACTTCACTTTATAAACCTTTCTTGCCATGATGATAGTGAATTCATATTAAGAAAATAATTTGTAAATTATCTTCGCACTTCATAAGAGTAGCACGATGAATTATTTCCAACCACTCTGCGAATTGGTTGCATGAGGAACTAGAATACCATTGTTCCTCAACGGTTCTTCCATTGAAAAAATCTCGGTCTACTAGTTCACGATCAATATAACTTGTGGTTTCGTTCTTGAATGATTTTTAACATGGTTAGGCGTGTTGTTCTGATAGGTCGTCTTAAAATTCTAAACTTTGAAGCTAGAATTCCAAATGCATTTTCAATTGTACTTTGACAACTTGAAATCTTGATAATCGGTAGTTACAATAAAAATCTTATCAAGTGACAACCTACCTGCATCATTTCCTGGATTTGAGGACGCATTAAATTGGGAGGCATAGGGAACGCTCTATCACCAAAAAATGTAAAAGGCACCACTTTTTCCGTACCTGCTAGTTTCGTATCTGCTATACAATTCATACTGGCCTATCTATTTAGGATTCCAGATCCAAAATTGGACTTTCGAAAAATGTCTCCATCAATATTTCGGCCAGCACTAAATGGTATTTTAAGGTTAAGTTATTGGATATTAATATATTTCCCGTCTATAGCGGCTAAACAATGGGGAAAATTCTATATTGCCTCAAAATCTGAGCTAATATTCGCCCATCTGCTTCTGTTTTGAGGACTAATACAACTGGTAAAAGACAGTCCCTTGAAACAACATGTCCCACTAATTACTTTAAAAGATATCCATATTTACCAATTGAAACCATGAAATCCACACTGACTATAATAAACCTACTTCAAAGTTAAAGGTAATCTTTTGGGTCGTGTTACTATGAGAAACAACATTCCGTCAAAAATTATTTAGAACTGATGAACAAAATTGAGGAAGTCGACATACCGAGGAACGGAAAGTTAGCATATTTTGATGTTACAAATATTTATACGAGCATTCCAGTAGAAGAAACGATAATAATTACAAGACGACTTTTGATGGAGAAACGGATAGATGTACATATCATAAACGAGGTTATCGCGTTATTGCAAGAAATCACACGTCAAAATTATTTAAAGCACGAAGAGAGATTATATATTCAAAAACTTGGTCTACCTATGGGAAGCCCATTATTCGGAAATTTGGCCAACATATTTTTAAATCATATTGAAAACACACATATTTTGAACGATAGAAATCAATTTTTCGGAAAAATCCAATATTGGCCTAGATATGTGGACGACATATTGATATTGCTTACTGGGACGAGCAGACAGCTGAACCAGCTTAATAATTATTTGAATGGAATCCACACAAAATTAAAATTCACATTAGAAATTGAAAATGATAAATCTATAAATTTTTTGGACCTAACAATAAAGAATTTAAATCAAAAATATAAATTCCAAATTATCAGAAAGCCTACACAAACGTGCCAAACGATTCATCAAAAGTCGCATCACCCTTATCAACAAAAGATAGCAGCATACCGCCACATGATCCATAGACTAAACAGTATTCCATGTCAGATGAAAACTACAAAGTACAGCTGGGGAACATTAATTACATCGCCCACCAAAATGGGTACCAAGCAGCAGAAACAGAGAGGCTGAATTATGGATGCGAGGGGAAAATGGAATATCGGGGGTGTTTGGATCCAGCCGTTCACCTGAAATTAAATAATTAAATTAGTATAAAAAATATTCAAAACTAAATCCAATACTTAGCTTATGTCATTACATTACCACCTGCACCTTTGTAAATTATCCATGGCATATCACAATAAAATTTGCATCACAGAATCGTTCATACATTAAACACACAAAATGTAAAAGAAAAATCAGATGCTTTTGCAGAAATCTCAATAAATTTGTTTCCTTATATTAATTGCAAACCACCTGATTTATCTTAATTTATAAAATCACTTACCTTTTAATTAAAATATCCACAATTTATGCACACGATCACCAAACACTTGACATTTATATTTGTTATTGTTATTTATTTATCAAGTAGTGTGATTGTTGTATGTATACTCGAATATCGAATTTATATACTTAATGTAGCAGTGTGTATAATCGATAATGGTAGAGCGCTATACTTTGAGGTAGCAGGGTAGTTGAATTCGAATAATGGTACTGTAGTGTTTCGGTACAAAAAGGTAGTTTTAAATATTTAAGCTGGATATTATAATTTTATGCCTACCCTGCAATTCGAAATTGTAAATAATCTTTCTGAAAATCATTTTTTTCTTCCACTTATAATTGAGATATTCAACAATCAACATTATACATTGTTGTAGTAAAATTAATTTATAATAAAACAAAAGTCAGCCATATTTTTAAACAAAGTTTATTTTGGAAAAGTAATACATACAGCGGCTTTTTTTTTTGGTAAAATTATTCTCGCCAATTTCCAATAAGGTTTGAAACCAATCAACCTTATTTTATTTGTATTGTGGATTATTTACAACTCAACTGCAAAAATATATCTAAAGAAAATTGTCGAGGAAAATCAGCAGCCTAAACCACGTTTTATTTTCTGGAACGCCAACACTTTTGCTGCCGATCATCCAACAGTAAACAATTCAAAATTGTTCCAGGGGGTATACCATTCTAAATTGTGATGTTGATGATACAAAATACATAAGTATGGGTTGGAGTCATACTAGTAAAAAAATTCAAAAAGTCTTTCAGCATTTTGGCTATACTCTGGCGCACAAAACAAATAATAAATTAGAAAAATTAATCAAGAATAGGTGTTTATTTAGAAACTAGTGCGCCTACCGTGGGTCGGAGCTAGTCCACTAATTCTAAATAAATAGTTTAATTGAATGAGAAGCGATATGTTTACTGATTTTATAACTTCTGTCTTTATTATTAAAAATTTCCAGTTTATATATTATAATTTACTTCACTAAATGGAAGTATCAGATTTAACGTTACATACGTTTAATTTATATGGTTAATTACAAAATATAAGTATGTGCATGCTGTATCGGCACATTTATATGTTTGTGTTTTACTCAACAAACAAAATTTAAGTAAATGCTATTTCAGCTTTTTGTCGCAATCGTTTCCTGTTACCAGCTGAATTGGTAACAATAGGAGTAACGAAACTTTGGATACGGAGGTGTACAAATTAACATGTCCAAATTGTCATGCATTTTATTTCAAATCAATCGGAAAAATCTATATACTACATAGAATGAAGAAAGGGGATGTGCTAAGTCGAACCGAAGAATTCGAAATATATAAAAATAAGGACAACCGATCTATGTTGCACAACATATACACATAACACTGCAACAAATCCGCCTGTTCAGACGTGTATTTACTACAACAGCATCATTAATCATTACACACATTTCGCGTTCACACATAAAATGTTGAATGTTGCATCAATGGCAATTTATCTATGTATGTGTATGTGTGAAATTATTTTCATTTCATTATGATGTTTTGAGAAGAAATGTACTCAACAAGAAAATGAAACATTTTTAACAAACAATTTTTTTTAGTCGTTACCATTTTGACTAGTCTATATATTTATATGTATACAAAAAAATATACATTTGTATTTATACATATTATTTTAGTCTTTTATAAGAACGATAAATAATTCAGTGGTAATTTTGTGAGTGCATTAAATCAAAAATTTCAATTAAACATTTGAAAAACTGATCGTGGTTCTATTTCTCGTGGCTGATTGCTACACAATGAATGATAATTTTAAAACTTTAGGGACTGATGCTTCCCTTAATGCATTGTTTCATGAGGATGATATTGACGTGGCACTTCTGTCGGCTGATAATGATGCTGCATTTTTGAGAGAGGAAGACGACGACGATGATGGCTTGCCAATTATCAGCTGCTGCTTGCTTATTGTTAGCTGATGCAATAGAAACTGAAGAAGAAGATTCGAAAATAAAAAAATGTTGGGTCAAGCCATATAGGAAAACACGAAAATCATTTGGAAACACACAAAGCCTCATGAAGGAGCTTATACCAAACACGGCCGATTTTAGAAACTTTATTAGAATGAGTGAAGATTCTTTTAATTTTATCTTTTCGGCAATCAAATAGGATATCATAAAACAGGATACAATCATGAGAAAAGCGATAACTGCAGAGGAAAAATTAGCAATCACCCTTAGATTCTTAGCCACTGGAGAAAGCTATATGGAGCTAGATTATAACTCGAAAGTATCGAAATCTTTACTGTCCACATCAATCATAGAGGTGTGGGAGGCCATATAAAAACATTTAAAGGATCAATTTTTAAAGGTGAAATAAAAATTAAATTATTTTTTTATTAAAGTTAAATTTATTTGTCATATTGATATAAATCGCCTTCAAAAACCTAATCGCCAAGGGTATCCTCCATAGCCCTCTCCAATAAATCTTTTGAAGTTGATGTTTGTGGACGATCAGCTTCTTTTATGATGTAATGTTCCAAAATTTGTTTTTTACTTTGCTTTTTTATATTAACTGTTGGTATTATAGGGAGATAGGGATTTGAGGATGGGATGAATGTTGAAGTTTGAGGCGGTTGCTCAAAAATAGTTGGCTGTTGATTGGTGTGAAGTTCAGAAACTGGTGGTGAATTTATTGGTGATAGGAAGGATATTTCAGGTGACTTTTTAGCAGTATTAATTGTTGGAATTATTCGGAAATAACTATCTGAGGATGGGATGAATGATGAAGTTTGAGGCGGAAATTCATAAATGTGTGGTGGATTTATTGGTGATAGGAAGGATATTTCAGGTGACTGTTTGGGAATGGTTGGTTTAGGCTCATTTATTTTAAAGTGGGAAGGGATATATGTAGAAGTTTGGGAGTTGTCATAGGAATCTTCAAGAGTTGAATGTTTGAAAGAGCTGTATTTAATAGGAAAGGGTAAAGGAGAATTTAGAGATGATTCTGTTGAAGCCGAACTTTTACGGCTTCGATATTTTTCTACGGCTTCGGTATCTTCTGTAGCAAAACTTGGCGAAATCGTTGTCAAGTGTTCGCTTTGCTGGAAAATAGCTGGTTCTTCTAATATTTTAGAGCTGTGTTTAATAAGAAAGGGTAAAGGAGAATTTAAAGATGATTCTGTTGAAGCCGAACTTTTACGGCTTCGATATTTTTCTACGGCTTCGGTATCTTCTGTATCAAAACTTGGCGAAATCGGTGTCAAGTGTTCGCGTTGCTGGAAAATAGCTGGTCGTTCTAATATTTTAGAGCTGTATTTAATAGGAAAGTGTAAAGGAGAATTTAGAGATGATTCTGTTGAAGCCGAACTTTTACGGCTTCGATATTTTTCTACGGCTTCGGTATCTTCTGTAGCAAAACTTGGCGAAATCGGTGTCAAGTGTTCGCTTTGCTGGAAAATAGCTGGTTCTTCTAATATTTTAGAACTCACCAAATCAAGAATTTTTGATTTCAAATTTTGAAGCGTGCTTTCTAATTTTATACGTTTAAGCTCGCTACAGAGATACCGACAAAACTCTTCCTCTTTTGATAGTGGTTGTTTTCGACGCTGTTCTACGATATTTTTAGATTGTTGAATCATTTTTTTGGCCTCGATTCTTAACTCGTTTTGCAATTTGGTCTTCCTTTTCTGAAAACATAAATAAAAAGAATTAATATTTAACATCCATTACATAAGTTAAACTAATAGAAAAATTTGTTTTCAGTTGCCAACAACCAAAGAAGAGTGGCTAAAAATAGCTGACGATTTCAACAGAAAATGGCAATTTCCACATTGCGTAGGTGCTCTAGATGGAAAGCACATTGCATTTAGACCATCAAAAAAACAAGCACCACTCTTCTATAATTACAAAGGGTTCCATAGTATTATACTACTTGCCCTTGCGGATGCCGACACGAAATTTGTTTTTATTGATGTTGGGTGTAACGGCAGGATTAGCAATGGTGGTGTCTTGCAAAGATCAAAATTGATGTACGTCCTGAAGCAGCCAGAGAAATATTTACCGCAAAATGCGCTTCTTGGAGATTCAGGATTATTGCCATATATGTTTATTGCAGATAATGCCTTCCCATTATCACAAAATATGATAACACCTTATCCTTTTACAACGGTAGATGAAAGCAAGAAAACGTTTAACCGCAGGTTAAGTAGAGCTCGAAAAACAATTGAGCGTGCTTTCGGAATACTCGTAATAGGTTCCGAATTTTTCAGAAACCTATCAATCTCCATCAGGATAAAGTTATATTAATTGTGAAATGTTGTTGTGTGCTGCACAATTTTTTAATAACTAAGAGTCGATGGTATGGTGAAGAAAATGTTTATGAACAAAATCTAAATTCTACCTCTCAGGAGGTGGCAGATGGGTGTTCAAACCCAAGGAATTCAGGAATTGGCGAAACTATCAGAACAAGTTTGATAGAATATTTTAATAAAGAGGGAGCAATTTAACGGATCGCAAAAACAATGTAAATAAAATTATTCAAATATAAAAAAATTTATTTATAAAACTTACTTTTGGTGTTTGACTTTCGCTACGTTCTTCGGCGATTTCGACTTCATCTACTTCAAGCTGAAAATAAAAATTAAATGCCTCATTAAAACAAAAATTCTATAAAAACTTATGGAAGGTAATCCTACATCTTCTATATTTGATGTGCTCGGTTGTGCGTCGTTGCAATGCAGCAAAAATGTCAATTCATTATAACACCATAATTTTAGCACATACACATTATCGGCACTTGCTCCGCTTGTTTTTGAGTTAATCACTTTGGTTTTCTCTCTACACATTTGACTCTGAAGATTTCGAATCTTATTTTTTATACACTTTATAGTGACACCACTTTTCACTGTTTGTATTTCATTTAAAATAATATTTAATTGTTCACTTCGCTTTACTTTATCCGTAAAGTACTTGTCCAATGGATTGTAAAGGCATGGACAATTACGGTACGCTTCTATTAGCGCCAACGTTTGTTGTCTGGTCCAAGTATCAGTCATTTTTCAATTTAACAATTTTTTCCACAACTTTCACAAATTTATTATCAAGAACTAACTATAACAAACAATAACTCTGGACTAATAACAAATAATAGCTCTTATGTAGAACTTTAGAGAACTTAAATCCAACTGAACCATAAAAAAATACAAATTTCTTTCCCTTAACAACACCAACCATATAATAATAAAAATTAAATTAATATGTACTTAAACCTAAAATACGTTTAAAAAAACGGAAAACCCTAAAAAAAACGAAAACTTGTTACGATGCGAGGCATCTTCGTTGGGTAGGAATAAAACAAACACACATTTTCTTTAAAATTTCAATATTTTCTTTTATTTTTAATTTTTTATTGTTGTTGTTTACAATTTTTTTGGTTGCTTCGCGCACCGTATGTACATTTCGCGTACCGTATCTGTCAAAGAAAAAAAGAAAACATCTCATTAAAAGTTCGTTTAATATTTCATAATACTTATCTGACAAATCGTAATCCAACCCATCATGTCCTTTTCTTTCACCTGTAGTTTCTGAAAAAAAAAAAATAAACATAGAATTAACCCAAAACATATAGAATCGGCTTTTAATTACCAAAACTTTGCAATTACACTTACCTGTCACAAATTCACAAACAACAACAACAGCACCGACCAAACCAAATAATTCACTAACATCAGCTGGTGGTGTTTTTGGTTTGGATTTTTTTTTGTAGTATTGCTTTGGTAAAAGGAAATTTAACAAATTTAAATTTGTCCAAAGCAACAGCAAATTATAATTTAGTTTTTTTTGTATTGGCAACAGTAAATTTATACGTAATTTCATCGTAAAAATTTCGGTGCTGTGTATAATTTTAATTCAGCTAACTTATTTAACGTATTTATTTTCAAGAGCAACACCATTAAAAACTATTTATTTGCTGTACTCATTTCACCAATTCCCATACAAAATGCAATTGTTGTTGTAAAATTACCAAAGCAACACTACTTTTGTCTGTGTGTTCGAGAGAATTTTTTTTTGTAAATGTCATTGGGTTTGGTTGCATGCACATGGAAGTTAGGGGTGCCTATATGTAGGAGCGTGGTGATCGTCCTAAATAAACAAAACTAATAATAATAATAACAAAAATTGTTGTTGTACTTGAAAAAAAAAAAAAAAAATGTATATAAGCGGATGCCAAATGGTTATTCGGGGTCTTGTGTCTTGTGATTCTACCATACAAACAGCGTGTCAACAAAAAAAAAACAATAAAGGCAAAGCGAAACATCCATATTGGAAATCACCAGTATAACCAAAACAAATATTTGTATCACCTGACGGAAATAGTTTAAAGAAATTCTAAATTCTAAGAAAATTTCTTTTAATCCGTGGCAAAAATAAAAAAAAGTTCAGTGTGACATTTTTGGTTTACAATAAATCTTGTGAATATATTCGGCATAAATAGATTTTGAAAACTATTTGCGAATAACCAATATAGCAAAACAAATTTTCTGTAAATTGCTAAATAAATTGTGACACACGGTAGCTGAAAATCCATTCGATAATTATATCGGTGACGAGTAGTGTGTTCCAGGGGAAAAAAAAGCGACGAGAGAACCAGAAGGGGGAAAAACAAAAAGAAAAAAAAAAAAAACAAGAGGAGAAACGAGGCTTAATTTTACTACGTGTTATGTTCCTGCGACGGAGAGCGGTGTTCCTGCGACCGATTGCGGCAATCCTGCGACTGATTGCAGTGTTCCTGTAACAGAGTGCGGACCAAATTGGGTAAGTATTAGAGGACCGAATCCTCGGTCGATAATCGTTGATCGCTGGCACCGAGTCTGGTGGCGCAGACATAGTTTTTTTATATTTCTAGTGATCGACGGATGGTTGAGCCATAGTTCGCAGATCATCGTTTTCGCGGTTTCCACCGTGCCCGTGGCGGTTCAGCTACTTATCTGGAATGAGGATATCGTGCCTCTGATACTACTGGTACTTTGTTTTGTTAAAATTCCAAATCCCAATAAAATTTATTCTTGACGCGATGACCGGGTGCGGACTCGTTCCTGATGCCAACTCACTTCTAGGAGTAGCCTGGGCAACTTGGCTGCTGAGGTGAGTTGGAGTTTTGGGTTCGGGCCCCATATCCGCGGTCCCCCAAATTGGACTGTGCTGTTCCTCTCCCGTCACGTAACAAACTTCCCATTAAAATATTTTATTTTACCCGTTTAATTGGCATATTTCAAATGAATAGCGAATAAAACAATCGAATTTATACCTAAACCACGTTTAAAAAGACGGGAAAATCCTAAAACAAAATTGAAAACATATGATTTAATTTGCTTATGTTACTCCCTCAATGGTCATATTTCAAATGAATAGCAAAAAAATAAAAAAAAAATTCGACCCAAAAATTTTTTTATTGCTTTTTCAGTGTATTAGAATGTACAACATCGTTCCGCAATAAAAAATTTTGAGGAAAAAGTGCAACAGAAATATCCCCACTCCAAAATTTAGTTTATAGGCAAAAACAGTGCAAAGAGGTAAGAGACGAGGAAATGCAACAGCGTAAGCGCGACTCGTGTGGAATGGCTGAATAAACTACATATACGATTTAATACTCAACATGCAATCAACGTAAGCAGAAAATAGTTCTTGAATCAAAAAATGTACAGCGTAACCACTGAAATTCCAAAAAGATTAGAATAAAAAGAATTGAGAAATACGAAATAATTCAATAAGTATAAGTCAACTGACGATGATGGGAATGATATCAAAGGGCCGAATGTCGAAGGGCCGAATGTCGAAGGGCCGAATTTCAAAAGGCCGAATGTCGAAGGGCCGAATGTCGAAGGACCGAATTTTTTTTTTGTTTTGTTTTTAGAAATATAATTTTTAAAATTTGTTGTTTTAAGGAATAATAATAAATAAGAAAATGATATAAGTACATGTATGACGTTATTTATGGTGGTTTGGCGTCTATTGGAGGGGGGGATCAAAGTTGAGTAGATTAATCTACCAGCTCCGTAACCTTCCAGTAGGGTGCGCATCACGTGTGCTGTTCTGGTCTTGTCATTAGGCAGCTGCGTGATGGGTACAATTGTGTAAGGGGTAACCTGTTCACAATTCGCAAGTGTACGTACTGCCTCCTCGTGGCAACCACTGGTAACTAAGGCCACTTGGCACATCTTTGGCCATTTGGCAAAGGCTAAAGTACGGCGCTAAAGGAGAAAACCTTGACAAAAAACCCTAATCTAAGGTGGAACAGCATATGCCGAAAGATGAATGGCTGATAGGTTAATCAGCCCAAAATATGCGGACTCTGGATACCAGGCACCCTCCAGTTTTATTTAGCCTTCCTGTAGTAAAGCTGGGTGACCTACAGGTGATTTGCAATTCCGAGCAACTCGTAAGAGTAAAATCAAACGGAATACGGGGCAGGAGTAGGAATATACGGGAGTGGGACAACCCTCTCGAGGTCCTTGAGCTCCAATGCTACCGTCTTTCTAGCGGAACTACATGCTGTAGTAAACATCTAGGAGGGAGAGCAATAAGCCCAGATAGTATGTATCACGTACCGGGAGGCAGTATCGTCAGGTTCATTAAGAACCTGAATATTGACTGGACGGATAATTAAGCAGGGGCCAGCACAATAGATCTTTTAGGTCGCAGTGCGAAGTGGCTGATCGCCCGCATGGCCCCCCATAATAATAATAATAATAATGTATGACGTTATAATATACTAAACTTTAGTCTTGTAAAATTATTTTTCTATATTTCCTTCATTATACTTAGATTTTAGTGAAGAAAAACTCACTAAATAATATATTTCTTTAAATTTAAAAGGTAAAAGTCATTATAACATTTAGTGAGTTTTTCCAGAATATAATTTTATTCCAATATTGTGTTATTTATTTCAGGTAAAAGTCTTACTATGGTAAAATGTTAATTTTTTATCATCGCGAAGTATTTTTTATGGCATTTTATTTAAACTAGAAAGTTTAAAGTTTAAAAAAGTTTCAGCAAAGTGTACATACTATATTTTCGTTGCTAAGTACCAATAGAAACAGTTGAAAGATTTTGAACATCAAAATCACATTCAATGTTTATTATCATTTTATTAATCATTTAAAAAGTGCACATTTTACTAAGCAAGATAATTATTTTATATAAATTAATTTGAAATTTTTAAGTGATAATGTATTTAAGTCATGGTAAACAATTAGTAGAAATAGCCAAAGCCGCATCAAAAATAAATAAAAATATTAGAAATGAAGAACCAAAACCTGTAAGTATTATTTACCTTAATTTATTCAATAAAATTATTATTAACTTATTAAAATGCTTACTAATTATTTAAATTTTTTGCATTTCAGGGACCATCTAAGATACCCGAAATACTTACATTTCTGATGATTCTTTTAATGATATTAAACAAAAAAAATCGTAAACGTACCCCAAATCCTGCTACATGGAAACTAAATGTCGCTAAAGTTAAACGTCCCTTATGTAACAAAAACAGGTTTAAGAGATGCTAAATTGCCCAAAACTGTAGACTGTTCAAACTGTAAATTTCGCTGCAAGGAAAATATCTCACAGGAAGAGAGAATCGATATTTGCAAATTTTATTAGGGCCTTAGCAGCTATTGCAGGCAAAAGGATTTTATTTTGAAAAATGTTGTGTCTTTAAAACCAAAGCGTACAACAGGAAATTCTTTGCGATTGCATTCCAGATCCTATTACATTGCTAATGCTCTAGGTAATCGCATCAGAGTGTGTTCAAGTTTTTTTCAAAAAACCTTGTGCATATCTAATGGACCAATTAACTGGGCGTTTTCGAAAAAAATTCTAGTGACCGTTATGAGGGAACTGATAATCTTGGTAAAAAATCACCGGGTTATAAAACAAGCATTAGGAGCAGAGATGTGGTAAAAAAACACATACAAAGTTTTCCTATTACACCTGCGCATTATGTCAGAAAAACAAGTAATAGGAAATATTTGGACAGTACACTTTCCATTCTTAAAATGTATGAAATGTACTGTGAATTTTGTAAGGAAAGCAATGAGCTCCGGTATCAGCAGCAACAAGTCGTAGGATTTTTTGCATGGATTTTAATATTTCATTGTATAAGCCGAAGGAGGATCAATGCAGCACATGCACAAAATACAAACTAGCTGATACAAACAAAAAACTAGAACTAAAAGATGAATATGAACTACATATCAAACGAAAAAATGATTGCATGGAAGCTAAAAATAAAGAAAAAGAACGTGCACGTACGGATTCTTCTTTCCAGGCTGCCACATTCTTCTTTCCAGGCTGCCACATTTGATTTAAGATTAATGTTTTTAATCTAACTCTTTATGAAGAAGGACACAATCAAAATGGCTTTTGTTATTTTTGGAATGAGTTAAATGGAAAGCGTGGTAGTTCTGAAATCGGTTCCATTTTATTCAATTACATTACTTCATTACCTGCATCTATAACTGAGTTGACCTTGTATTCAGATACTTGTGGAGGACAAAATCGTAACCAACACGTTGCAGCCATTTTGCTTTACGCTGTCCGAAATACGCGTTTATCTACTATAGAACATAAATTCCTTGAATGTCGTCATTCATACATGGAGTGTGACTCTATGCATGCAGCCATTGAATATTCAAAAAAAAAAAAATCTGTATTTATGATGAGAGATTGGAGCGACATATTTATTCAGGCAAGATCGAAAAGAGGTCAATATTTTTTTAATTTTCTCATGAAAATTTTAATAGTAATTTTATAAAAATGTTCAGTTGCAAATGTTGGTTATCTTGCATCTGCATCCGTTTGAGAGCTATGATGCTTTAAATTAAAAAAAAAATATTTTTTTTTATAAAATTGAGTTTGTCTCAAAAAACACCGTAAAATTTATATGTTTTTATTTAATTTTAATTCGCCATGATCTCCCCTACAAGCCCTCAATACATTACTTGTACCGAAGTGGCATAGTTTTTTACGTATACCGTTAATTCTCAATCTAATTAAGAGATTTTTGTAGTGTTAATATTGTAACAAATATTTTTTTTGATCAGTAAAACAGTAGGCGATGATTATCAACTACTTTGTTTAAATGTTGGAAAAACAAAAATTAAATATTTGGATTATATTGTATTCTATTTCACTTTTTAATTCGCTCTTTCTATTGCGATCTCAGTTTGTTGCGTACTTTTCCTTTCTTTGACATCGATAAAGTATCATAAACAAAAATTTGGGTGATAATGAATCATGAATAAACATATGTGTAAGTAGAAAAAAATATTGTTTTATTCGAGCAAGCTGAAATAGCAGCAAAAAAAGCATAATTAAAAAGAGAAATAGAAAACAATTTTATACTTCAAAGAATAGACAAAACTCTATCGAATTCATTTGGAAAGTGATGCTACAACATCCCACCCCTGCATGTATTGCTACACAACACTTTCTCGTTTTTTACCTCTTTGCCTACAAACTTTGTGGGAGGGGTAATATTTTTGTTGCGTCGATTTCAACAAAAAAAATTGGGGTGGATAAATTGCAACTCACCAACACAAACAAAAAAAAACAATCAAAGTAGTTAAAATTTTGTTCATCTAGTAGGCTTACAATAAAATATTACTTACACGTATATAAATAACAACTGTTGATGCATATAACAATAGCAAATGCATGCAGGTAGTAGCAGGTAGATTCATTAGGTTAGGTTAGGTTTGGGTGGCGGTCCACTGGCATAGACACCAGGCATAGACACAAAAATGGTCCGTAGCCATACCACGAATAAACGTTTAATCCAAATCATGGGAACCATTTTGGGATTTTAACAAAGTGCTGGATACTCCTGGACGTCCATTCTGACGTCCGTCAGGTCCTTGAAGAGGGGTGCCTCTAGAAACTTTAGTATGTTTCGTGCCAGACGAGGGCAGGTGCAAAGAAGATGAAGTACTGTCTCTTCCTCCTCTTCGTCCTCGCAACTACGACAGTAGTCATGTGAGAAGACACCAAGTCTACTCGCATGCCTCCCTATGACACAGCGCCCCATAATCACTCCAACAACCACACTGATCTGACTTCGCTGAAGTAAGATTAGCTGTTTGGATCTCGCAAAGTCCAACTTTGGCCAGACCTGTCGAGTTATTACGCAAGAGGTGATACTTGACCATCTGTCATTCGTCAGCTTGCTAGCTTCTTCCTAAAGCAGCAGTTTGCATACCGCAAGAGGCATTTCAATATCATTTCTGCTTTCTGAGAAGTGGTCCGTTGTACCACGTCGAGCCAGTTCATCGGCGTTTATATTCCCTGTACTTATGAAATGTCCTGGCACCCATAAAATGTGGATGTTGAACTGATCTGTCATCTCGTTAAGAGATGAGAGACAGTTCTGGACTACTTTCGACGTGAGGAGGTGTGATTGAAGCGCTTTAATGGCAGCCTGACTGTCCGTATATATGCGAATATCACAAACTGATATTACATTATACCTCAACCAGTCTATAACTTTCTTTATGGCAGTTACTTCAGCTTGAAAAATGCTACAGTAGTCGGGGAGACGGAAGGAGAGATTTAACAGAAGTTCCTCACAGAAAACTCCAGCGCCGAATTTCCCGTCCTGTTTTAGCCATCAGTGAAGAAGTTTATAACTCCTGGTTCTAAAACTGCACCCATCATCCAGTCCTCCCTGGATGGGATCCTAGTCCGGAACTTTGTGTCAAAAGATAGTGACGGGACAGTATAGTCGGTGGTCTTGGGAATTTCTTTGTTGCACAAAAAAGATGAGTACCCTGTATTGTTGCAGGTCCACCTTAAGATGGATTTCAACCGTATGGCAGTACAAGCTGCCAACTGTTTCCCCAAGATATCTAGAGGAGTCAAAAATAGCAGAGTCTCTAGTGCTTGAGTGAATTTGCTCCTCAGTGCACCACTGATCCATAGAGAGATTGTTCTCTGAACTTTTGTCAACAGCTTTTGGTTGACAGTTTTGTCCAGAGAAGGCCACCAGACAATTACGTCATACAAGAGAATGGGTCTGACTACTGCGGTATAAAGCCAATGTACGATGCGGGGCTCAAGCCCCCATCTTTCCCAATGGCATTTTTGCAAGAGTATAGCGCTACCGAAGCTTTCTTTACCCTTTCCAGAGTATTGGGTTTCCAATATAACTTGCTATTCAAAACGAGACCCAGAAACTTCGCTTCAACTGTAAAAGTCAAGCTGAATCCATTTATAGTGGGAGGATCGATGTGAGGAAGTTTATATTTCCTACAGAAGAGAACCAATTCGGTTTTGTGTGGGTTCACATTCAACCACAGCCATTGGCACATAATGAAATAGTGCCCAAGGCATTTTGCATAAGCTCACTAAGGGTGCCGGGATATTTACCACGGACACCAATAGCAACATCATCCGCATAGGCAACCACCTTAAAGCCATCGTCCTCCAGTCTCAGCAACAGGTCATTTATGACCAAGTTCCAAAGTAGGGGAGACAGTACGCCACCCTGTGGCGTACCTCTGCTTGCAAATCTTCTGACGGAGCATTCCCCAAAACTGGCATTTATGATCCAGCCTCTTAGCATCTGATCTACGCCAGTCCTTGAGTGATTCATCCACTCCCAGATCTGAAAGTGCCCGAGTTATAGCCCCTGCAAGCACATTGTTAAAAGCCCCTCAATATCCAAGTAGGACTATTGCGTAGTCTCTATATTCGAAAGATTTTTCAATGAAAAATACAAGAGAATGAAGAGACAGTCTCTACAGATCTCCCCTTGCAATAGGCATGTTGAGATTTAGACAGCTTTTCCGACACAATCGTGCCTCTAATATGAGCTTCTATTTATCTTCCAGTGTTTTAAAAAGGAAGAAAGACAAGCTAATCGGTCTAAGGTCTTTGGGATTGCAGTGTGAGCATTTTCCCGCCTTAGGTATGAAAACAACCTTCACTTCTGTCCATTTATTAGGAATGTGACATAGTTCTAGGCTGCCTTTGAAAATTACCTCTAACCAGGAAATTGTTAGATCCGTAGTTTGTTGAATATCCGCAGGGATAATAATCGACTCCAGGCGACTTATATAGTTTAAAACTGTTTATCGCCCACAGGCTCTTTTTTCTGCTAATAATTTGGCCTATGATGCTAGTTGCCCTTTTACCTACTGATGTGCTAGGTACAGATTCGGAACAACTAGGAAAATGAGTCTCCATCAGAAATTCCAGCGATTTCGCACTATTAGTGGTCCATATCCCATCCGGCCGTTGAAGATAACTCAAGATGGAAGGACCAGTTGCTAGTACTTTGCGTAGCCTAGACATCTCCGAATACTCCCATTTACGACGTGTTTGTTGAATCTCCTTGGAGCACCAGGGTGGCCGAGATTTACCCCTAGGCCTGCTAAGGGGACTAGAGCCCAGTATCGCTTCATTAACGCTGGACAACTCGTCCACCAAGCCATCCAGCTCTTGCGCAGTTTTTGGAGGTTTTGGTACCGGAACTGGTAGTGAATTACCCAGAATGGTTCTAAAGGTATCCCAGTTGGTTTTCCTCCTGCTTCTGTAGATTGGACTTTCTGGAGAAGTCAAGTCAATGACAATGATCAGAAAAGGAGTGGTCCTCCGATACTCTCCAGTTTAATAAACTAGTCGTCAGAAAGCTTGAGACACGAGTAATATCAGAGCACCCTGTATTTTATAGAGCCATAATCAAAAAATCTGAGCTTTTATAAGGGAATTAGAAACGAGGAAAAAACGGAACTTTTCATAGTAAAACACACAAAACATATGGGAAATCACTTTTTTTCCTAAGACAAATTTTTAAATTAAAACGTTACAAATTCTTAATTATGATTTCTCAAATACTTTCATAAATGTTTGATTTTCAACATATATGAATGTCGTTTAAGTAAATCGTTTTCATTTTCTTGTAATAATTGATTTATTTAAACCAAAATATAAAAAAAATTTCATAACAACAGCATTCTGGTCAAATTAAAATAAAAGCTTACTACGATTCGTTTGGTCATTAAGTCAATATATATTACATAGATGGCAGTGATGGCCGTAAAAATTTGGAAAAATCGTACCAAAAATTACCACGTGGGGATATTTCAAGTTCAAAAATGGTAGGAAAAGCAAAACAAATTCAGAAAATATAGGAACGTGTGATAATTGTGCGATTAAATAATTTTTTTTCGTATTTTTCTGTAACCATTTAGACATCTTACGTACACTAGTAAAACAAAAGATAAATTTAGCAAGTATTATTTTAATTTGTCAGAGCCAACTTTGATGTATTTTTCAAAATGCAATTTCGAAAAAATATATTTTAGAAATAATTTAAAATTAATATTTCTGCAATTAATATTTACTTAATACCAATATGGCCTTTTTGTATATTTTTCTTAAAGATATGTAGAAAACTTTTATATAAACATTTTATAACATTTTTGCTTTTTTCATTGAAAAACTTGAAGCTAAAAAACACCATTTTTACTATGGATTCCTATGGAAATCAGTGAAAAGTTATACCACTAAAAAAGCTTCTAAAAAATACGTCATTAAGATTATGGCTCTATACTCTAGAAGGCTCTGTTAATATCCATTACTTCCTGTCTATTACTAGTTATAAAGGTCGGCTTATTGCCTATGTTACATATATGAAGGTTAGTACTTAAAATGTAATCGAGGAGTAACTCACCTCGTTCATTTGTGTCCGTACTTCCCCAGATCGTGTGATGAGCATTTGCATCACTCCCAAGGATGACTCCAACCTTGCGCTTAGATTCAGTCATTAGTTTCGAGAAATTTTCTAGTAAAATTTTAAATAATTTAAGAAAATTAATATTATAATGGCACAGTTAGAGTAGACTGATCTCCATTTTGTTTACGGATTTTGCGATCGTATAGGCTCTGACTTTTGAGTCAGGCAGATGTCCTTTTTTTATATTTTTCTTCAAAGTAAATTAAATATTTTTTTCCTGGTATATGGTATATCGAAATCGATTTAAAATTTCGGTAATTATGCTGGAATGCCTCACCTATGGAGACTGATGACGTAGAAAAATTCGCGACAGATTTCCAGAAAACACCGAAAAATTGTTTAGTTACCATTACAAGGAAGGTCGAAGCCCAATGAAACAATTATAAGGTCATTCTGTTTCTTACTTTATATACAGCCTCATCTTGTTTCTTGCATATTGACACTTTATTGTAAATGAGCATATGCTCAAAATAAAGTGTCCCAAAATTTGTATTGTAAATAAATAAATAAAACACGATCTCGCAATGAATATCAACGCAGATTTCCAACGCGTCGCGTTTTTGACGCAAGAGTATTTATAAATATTCATAAAAGACTGCGAGATATCGTAACAACATCAAATACCCGAAAGGAGCCCTATTCAGTCTCACCAAATCATTTGGATGTTTTATCTATGGACGGATAAATCTCAATTCAAAATAGATGGCATAACAAACGTTCACAATCTACACACGTGGGCTGCTGGATATACACATTCGAAAAAAGAAATATCATTTCAGCACCGATTCAGTGTAAATGTATGGGCTGGTGTAATTTGCGGTAAGTTAATTGGACCACTCATATTACCATAGAGATTAAATAGTGAACGTTATTTAGAATTTTTACAAAACGCCACTATAATATAACGGACACCATTTACATACGATAGAGTGAAAATAGTCAAACGTCAAGTGAAGCCAACTCGGCTTGGAAAAGAGAAAGATTAAAAATAGATCAGAGGGATATTTCGAATTGTATTCAATGAATTGGAATGAAATGGGTTTGCTTAAAATAAAACAATTAAAAATTTAAAAAACATTTTTATTTTAGTTGCAAATCGCATCTAATTATTTCTTAATTAAACTTTTTTAATTAAATTAATTTTATTAATAAAAATAAATTTTCTAAAAATATTTTTATTTATTAAATATTGCAATTTAATTCTATTAAATTACGTTGATGAAATAAAATGGTCGTCACCTCAAGAGCAGTCGAAAATTTTCGGTATTATCGAAAAAAAACACTATCGAAAATTTTCGTGATAGAGCAGTTAAATTCTAAAAATTTTAGAGCAATTAAATTCTAAAAAAATCAACTTACTTTTGTTGAGTTCCATTAATTGTTACGTCTCGTCAAACTCGCTTTATAGTTATCATGTTGGGCTTTCAATTATCATTTAATTGATGTTTAAAGTTTAGAGTATCATATTAGGCGACAGATTAATTATAAACTATCAACTAAATGTTTACAATAAATAAACCAAACACTTGTGTTAGTTAGTCTTGATCAAGGAATTACAAATAAATTTATTGCGCCACTTCAAAATTGTTCCAAAACAAAAAATTTTTTTAATCCATATCAGCCATAAAACCGGCTGATAACAATTGAAGGTTTTATGTAAAGTAAATATGGGTGCCGACTTATAATTAGTTCCTCAGAATCAAGCAAGCTGTTTGGAATAAAATAAAAAAATGAGAGTGTCAATTTTGTTCTTGGTGTTTTTAATTGGATTAATTTCCGCAGAGATTTTGACACCCCAGGCTATTCGATCGCGTCTTGTCGAAAAATTGTTGATTAAAAATTCGAGTGAAAAATCAACAAAAGTAAGAGGTGAAGTGTTTATTCAAAAAGTGGATCACGAAAATCCAAATAATGTTGCTTATTTTGAGCAGGTAAGAGAGGCTTTAGTCAAAGTGTTTTTATGGTAGATCTTATCAATATAATATTTATTTAAATTCAGCGAGTTTTCATACATGATACGTACTATCAACTTGGTGGCCCAGTTTTTATATTCATTTCTGCCGAATCTGATGACTTTAATTATTGGTTGGAAAATTCGGGTATTAGTGATATAGCAGCAGCAAACGGTGGTGTTATCTATGCTTTTGAACCGCGATTCTTTGGAGAATCACGACCGACTAGGTAAATTAGTGTGATCGTATAGTGCTTCAAACTTTTTAAACTTATTATGTGATTTTAGTGATTTATCGCTAGAGAACTTGAGCCGCTATCTAACATTGAGTCAAATTCAAGGCGATTTTACCGATATAATTAGTTATCTACGTTCGAGCTTAGCAGAATATGGTTCAAATCATTTCGTCCTCTATGGGTACGATACTGGGGCAACGATTGCAACATGGATTCACAATAGTAATCCAGGGTTGGTCAATGGTGTGGTGGCAAGTAGTTCACCCCAAATTGCTGTTATGGATTTCAAACCCTACTATTATTATGCTTATCAAACTTTAATGGCGAATATTCGTCAAACTGGTACATGTTTGAACCGGTTCATTGGTGCTTATGAAGAAATTGATAATTTAATTCGAACTGGTAATGGGGTCGAACTTCAACAAATTTTTAATTTATATGAACCCGTCGATACAAATGATGTATACGAGGTTGGAACGTTCTGGAGCACTTATCAATCAATATTATCACTTTTTATTGAATTCGGAGAGTGAGACCTTTTACTAGATAATAGTCACAATCATTTTAAATGTTTTAATTTATGTTACAGCCAGAACCAGCTTGATTGGTTGTGTGATACAATCGAAGAGCTCCCGGGTGTATCCAATGTTGAAGCTGTAGCGCATGCAATCGCAGTACTATACGATCACCAGGTGCTACATTTTGGTTTCTATGAATCTCTTGCAATTTATCGGGAAGAAACTTGGGATAGCGTTGGCGTAATAATTGGTGGTCGACAAGGATATTTTTTGTCATGTAACGAATGGTCTTGGTTTAGAACATCAATTATGTTACCAGAACCATTAACGCATGCATTTGATGAAGATTTAATGCTACATGCATGCCAATCTCTATTCGGAGAACAATTTGATCGCAACACTATTTTCATGGCAAATGTGCACACCAACGATAATAATCGGTTATCACATGACATTAGAAATGTTTACTTTACAAATGGTGAATGGGATCCATTCCGTATTGTCAGCCAACCTCGGGATTTAAGTGCGGATGCACCATCAGACATCATCGCAGGTGTTGGCAAGGCTTCCGATTTAGGCAGAATGACCGACTACGACAGTGCTAGTGTTCGTGCAGCTAAAGAACGTCAACGTGACCTTGTTTTGCAATGGATCCAATAAAGACATCTTATCGATAATTTTATAATTCTGTTATCTAATGAAGATCATAAATAATAATTTAATAAAATTTTATTGATGAAAATAATTTATATTGCGTTTTGTATTTCTTCGAAATTGATAAGGACTTTCAATATTACCGAAAGACCAACTAAATTTTCTGAAGATATATAAAAGCAAGAATAGTTCTCTCTTATTCAGTTATATTTTAATCATGTTTAAAATTGCACATATTCTTTTGCTCGTCATTGTGGCTATTGGAACTAAAGCAAATACATTTAAAGCAAATGCATTTCTTTCTCGAATGATGTCTAAAGTTTCGGGTGAACCTGCTTTATCCCCAGTGATAATCCATAAACAAATGGAATTAGATCAGTATCTCGATTCTAGCGACTTGTCAAAGGGAACCTTTAAACAGGTAAACACCGAATTTTAACGTATTTATTTCTAATACTAACCTACTTTTCTTTGAACAGAAAATTGTGGTTTATAATGAATTTTATTTAGCTGGGGGTCCAATATTTTTCTTAATCAGTACTCGAGATGATTTTTTAGCATATTGGATGGAAAATAGCGTCCCATTTGAAATTGTGAAACAGAAGCGTGGTGCTTTATATGCCATTGAGCCAAGATACCACGGTAGTAGTCGTCCTACTGCAGATACATCAACATCAAATCTTCAAAACTATTTTACGTTAGAAAAAATAATTATGGACAATGTTGCATTAATAAGTTATTTAAAAACTTCTTTTGAGGAGGCGTACGGGTCAACGAAAATAATTCTGTATGGGTATGATACGGGTGCTACATTAGCCGCATGGATTTATAGTTTATATCCTCACTTGGTGAATGGTGTTTGGGCTAGTAGTGCACCAATGTATCCTAGTGTAGAACTGAGCACATATTTTAGTAACGTGCAAACCACGATCGGCAATCTAAACCCAATATGTCACGAAAGGCTTCGACTCTCTTTTGCTGAACTTGAAACATTAATTACGGCCGAAGAAGGATCACTAATTTCTCAATATTTTAATATGGGAGATAGCCTTTCTCCGTTCGATACAAACGATATTAGCTTGTTTTATCACGCCCTGCTTTCCGGTATTGGAAGTATAGTTGAATATGGCAAGTAAGTACATAGAAATTATTAGACACATCCAAAAAGATTTTATAACTTTCAATTTTAGTTTTGATATCATTAACGATTTCTGTGCTGAATTAGAAAGTGGAACAACAGAAACGAACGTCGAGGCACTTGGAAACTATTTTAAGGAATTTTTCCAAGGCGAATTATTAACATATGCTAATTTTGTAAATTATCTAATATCTGATTCATGGGATTCAGACGACGTTATAAATGGCGAACGACAACAACTTTTCCAATCATGTAGTTATCTATCGTGGTTTAGAACCTCCACCGATTCATCTTCTTTTTTTAATGTAAATTTGCCATTGGAATTTTATATGAAATTATGCAAAGATGTGTTTAACATTCAACCCGGCGATATAATAGCTGGAAACGATTTAACCGCCGCTACTTATAAACTAAACACTGAGCTATCTAATATTTATTTTACAAATGGAGCACTGGATCCTTTTCGGCAAGTTGGCGTCACCAGTGAAACGGGAACACAAGCATCGACCGATTTAATATTGACTGGTGGTAAGGCAAATGATTTCCGGCAAATTAACGAATTATTCGACTCTGAAGAAGTGCTTAATGTGAAATTGAAAGTTAAAAGTTTACTAGAATCTTGGATTAATTAATAAAATTGAGCTTTAAAAAGTTAACGTGATCTTTTTGTGTTTTTCTTATTTGTGAACCTACTTTCATTTTGTAGATATTGAACGCAATTATAACGGTTTGGTTTGCTGAAGTAATATTGAGTTAAAATTTCCATTAAATTGGATAATTTAACGTAGGCATTATAACAGTTCTTTAAAGTGACATTAGTTCCGAAAGAAGTGTAAAATTACATTAAGAACCTTGAGCTTAAAATTAAAGATGACTACGATAATTTTTGAGCAATTAATTTTAATCAGATCTAAAACAGGTGATCGGTCCTATTACTGATAGAATCTTGGCTAAGTACTTGAGATTTTTGTAATAAATTCCATTATTTTTATTATTAATTGTTTGCAATTATTACGTATTTTTTATTTGCATTATTAATATTTGATAACTTGATTACCCCAAATATTGTACCTAATTCATCACGAAGTTGTTAGTAAATTCAAGTTAATTACTGAGGCTAGCGTTTTATTATAGTACATAATGTTATCAGTTAGCTTCATAGACTATGCGATAATCTATTAATTAATTGTTTTATTAATTGTTGGGATTCTCAATCAATGACTCAAAAGTTGGATCTTATTATAGTGTGTACCTTACAGTGAAATGTACGATAAGTCGGATGCAATCAGAAAACAAGTTATTCGGCTGATTATTGAATCGACGGGAATTAGTCGAACGTAAATCGAAAAGTGCGTACAATAAAATGGAAAACAATTGCTGTAAATCAATGCCATTTAGATTTTATGAGTTTCATATTTTTTTTGTTACCAAACAAGCAAACAACTAACTTTTTAATAAAGATTTCATTATAACTAAGTGACAAAAACAATTATCTAGCTCACCTTTGTGTATGTCTACGGGATTTCCACAATTTTTATAATTGTTCATGCACAAATGCAGGAATTTTCTTTATTTATGAATACACTCCCCGACAATGAAATACGTTCACCAATTTTTTTTAGATTTTACTGAAATCAAACAATTATCGAAAAAATTTCTACAACGGTTATTTACATATTCGAATTGCTAAATGATTAGAGATATATATTGGTGTCCTTCTCTTTCGTAATCTCGTGTAACAACAGAAAATGGTTTTCGTGGTGCGTCAATGAAATACGTTCATTTAAGAATAATAACAAATAAAACTACTTTTGCTTATTTTAGTAATGAATACTCTTGCCTTAATTTTTGATAATTTCCAAAATTCGTTTTGGTAATGACTTATACAACTTTTTGATATAATTCTTGTTAAGTTGGAGACTGGCTTGTTCTATTGCTATTTGTAACTCGTTCAATGAAAAATATTGCCTTCCTTGGCCATAAACTGTTCTCGATAATTCTGCCCAACAATTTTCTATGATATTAATATCCGGCGACTTTGCTGGCCATTCCATAATTTTGATTTTGTTTGCTTCAAACCAATTTTGTACATTTCTGGAACTATGCGCTGGTGCATTATCCTGTTGAAAAATCAATTTTTTTCGTCGAAGTTGTCGATAAAATGGTAAAAACTTATTGTTTAATAATTATTTATATTTTTCACTAGTAAGCGATCCCGCAATAAATTCAAATTTCCATTTGCCGAATGAAGATATAATACCCCACACCATGATACCACCCCCACCTTGTTGCCGTCTTATTTGTGTTAGTTCAGGAGTTCTAATATCATGAAAATAATAATTATAACAATCCGGGCCATCGAGGCAAAACCGTTTTTCATCAGAGAATAAAACATTATTCCATTCATTTGTCCAGCTCATGTGTTTCTCAGCAAATACCATTCTGGCTTGAATGTTGCTTTTACTTAATGAAGGTTTACGCTGCATTTTTTGTCGTTTCAGGAATGTATTTTGTTTTAAAAATCGTTGTACGGTTCGTACCGATGATGTAACATTGGCTGAAGCTGCTATCTGACGCGCGGTTTTGCTGGAATTTCTAGCAATTCGAGTAATTTTACGTTTTTCTCGTTCAGTTAATGCGGATTTTCGACCTTTATAATTAGATTTTACTCCATAGTTGGGGTTTTTTACAATTTTGTTGATCACATCTAAGCTTCGATTGACTTCTGAAGCAATTTTTCTATTGCTAAGCCCATTTCTATGTAAAGCCAATACCGTCTGAACTTCATGACGCTCAACTTTTTTTCCACGACCCATTTCCTAAGATTGAATTAATGTTTGTTATTGCAGTTAATAGAAACGTTTTTAAAATACTTACTTGAAATTATAGTAGAACAACTTTTTAATAAAAAAGTAAATTTCAATAGTTAAAACAACAAAATAATAATGAACGTATTCTTTTGTCGCGCTCTATTTGAAATATTTTTTGTCTGTTTCTGTTTTCCTTCCAATTTCGCTTTCAAATATAACATAATTATGCTACACATAATTATGTTTTGTTAAAGTACCGTTTTTACACAGACAAAATATTTTTACAGTAGGCACTATCAAATACAGTGACAATTTAAAATGAACGTATTTCATTGTCGGGGAGTGTATTTCCTGATTTCGTTGAAAAACCACTTCCAGGAGAAAATACTTATTGCAAAACCATATGACATTTTAACTCCTAGGGCATTTTGAAATTTAATAATTTGGTGGGGTGAGATTAAATCCAACGTGGTTTGGGATGATGGGAGACGAATCGTAAGACATCCACCAAACCAGGAGCTTAACCCTCGGTTTGCCCAAAAAAAGAACAAAGAATCATATTAGGTGCGTCAGTAATATAATATTGAAATATTCGATCAACATTTAGTTGATTATACGTAAATAAATAAACTGAAAGAAACATGCTTTTTTATTATATTCTTCCTTGCCCTCACTCGTACAACTGAACTACAATCTCCATATGGAAAATTCATTATCATTGATATGTTAAATCTAATATGGATATAGATTAGAATATTTTTCATATAACATCTTTCCTTTTTTCATTAAAACTTATAAAATTCACTTTGCGTACATTTAAACGAAATGATAACGAATTTACTTTATACAATTAAATTAAAGAAACTATTACTAGTAAATCTGATAATCACTCAAGTGACTTGGTAATTTTATGTTTCGTTTAGGACGACCTATTAATTGTTGTGTGAAACTGTGAATTCCCTGTTGAGCTATAATTTCAGGAGCCTCTGGTATATTAAAAGAGTTACAATCTACAACAAGAGAACAATCTCTGAACTGGACTTGAATTAATTTTGGTTGAGGAATTCCGCCAGCTTAACAAACACTACCAAATATCTTGATGACACTGAAAAAAATTAGGCCTAAATTTAATGTTTTTGTAATTAATATTAAGGAATTTATGCCTTGATCTGGACCTTATGAATTTACAACCTTATTTTAATGAATACTGACATAATTACAAGGTTGAAATCTTCATAACAATTCAAGGCAAATGTTACCTTGTTTTAAGGAATCCAGTTTAAATTTCATGTAATAGGGTATTAGTTTAAGGTTTCAAAATATATGAATTAAGGAAAAAAAACTTTAATTTTTGGAATATTTAACTTTAAATTAAAAAATAATTCATTAAATTTAGGAAAAAGTTTCCAATAATTAAGGATCATTTCATTGAATTTAAAATCATTTTTCTTAAATTTTATGTCACAGATAGCAACAATTTAGTACTGATTCCTTAAGCTAAGGTTGAATTTACATGGGATCTAGGTATATGGAACATTAAATTGAGGTCTTAAATATACTTGTTTCAAGGTTTCTTTCATCAAATACACAACATTACGAGTATGTGTATGTTAATTATATTTATATATTTATAATAAATATATGTTATAAATACGTTTTTCTTATTTTAAAATAAACATGGTTTAAAACATTTTCTTAAATCTAAATATGAATATAATGATATCGGTTTTAATTGAGTTCTACCCAATTTCACATAACTATGATCCGATTCAAGACGTCCAACTATAAATGCCCTTAAATTCCTTACCCGGATATAACATTTTAAATTCGAGGTCAATCTAAAAGTAAAACATATTTCAGTTAAATCATATAGTTGTTTAATTCCAAAATTTCGCTTACAAGTCTAAAAGCGTCTGGATTCCTATAAATTATCCAATTTTTATAAAATGTTTGCGCATTAAACTGTGGTTCGAAAAGTTCTTGCTGGCGACCCTTAAATGTGTTTTGAAATTTTATTTCTACGGTACTCCAAGGTACGTCCATGCACTGCAACCACTCTTTGTCCTGTTCAAATTCTTCATTTTTCACATAATCTACGATTGTCGAATCAATGGGACGCTGCTTATTGTCTTCTTCTACAAAAATAAATTAAGAAAATAGGAATGTATACTAATACAAGAATAACTAACTTGTTATAGTACCTGTAGATTTTGAGGGACCTATTTTATTTCGCTTTGGTTCACCATATTAACCAATCTTATTAAGTTTCGGGGACTCGTTCCGATATTTATTATAAAGTTTTCCCGTAGGTCTATTTTTTGAACATGATGGAAGTACCAGTCCTAAAACGAATAAAAATAAAATATTAATGTTTTTTCTCGTGGCACTACATAGCAGTAGCTTTACTTTTTTTTCTCCGTAAAACGTGTTTGCGATATCGCCGGCAATTCTATCAAAATCTTCGTAGTTCATAGTTAGGTTTTGTGTGTAATGAAACTCCAATATTTGTTTGATCAACAATTTTCGTTCTACACCTCCCAATTTAGGGGGGTTTGACGAAACGTAGCATTTCCAAATTTGTTTGCCCTTATCAGTCTCCAAAAATTTTTTTAAATCCTGAAATAAAAAATTGGTTTTAGTTGCGAACATATTTGTGGAATAAGCTACCATACAAAACGCGTTGTTTCGTTTTCAGTGGGAGTTACAGAATCTCTCGATGTGGTTGGTGTCGCTCGGTCACAACGGATGCTTCCCAACCAACTGTTCACTGAACTGGTAAGTGATTTAGTGCTCCCGCTTAATAATTCTACTTTTATATTAAGTCCCTAGAGAAAGGTGATAAAAAATAAAATTCGTTAAACCAATTTCCCAATAATCATCTTGAAAATAACTACATTTCGCTGTCGCCAATCAACAATTTCTCTTCTAAGTCGAATTTTGTGGCATTGATCTCCCTGAAGCGGAAACATTTTTTCTAATTCTAATTCTGACATTGCCTCTAAATCGGATAATTGGTCATAACCGGCTTCTGTAAGAAGAACGAAAAATGTTAGAATTACACTTGTATAATATGAATAAATGTTATATTAATAGCTTTACCTTCGAATTTTTCACGTAAATAATAAAGGTCCCATTCGTACAGTAGTTGTTGGACTTCATTCATCTCGAGTACATCACTTGTCATGTCTAGACAAATAAAACCTTCTTGTGGTACTTCATTTTCAATGAATACTAGCTGGTTATTCTCCAAATCTTCACATTGATTATTTGAAATATTATAAATATCTAAGATACAATTAAACATGATTTGGTTATATAAATCATTATTCTTAAATTTCAAATCTGAAGATGGGTTGTGTTGGATAAATTTAGAAAGCTTAATGTTTTATATTTGATAAGTGTTCAAGTGTATTGCACTATTATTAGAAGGATTAATAATTAAAATTTATTCATTAAGACATTTCATTATTCTAAGCTTAATTACAAGAAATACAAAACATAAAAATAAAAACAAGAAGTTACGCATTTGCAAGATATGTACATCTATGCGGTTAGCAAAATTTACAAGATAGTGACAAATAATATTTAAAATGTTTACTTTATAAAATTTATACAGCACAACTTTCTACACAGCCAATAATAAAAACAGTATTCAATTTAATTTACCTTTCAAATTTGTAGTCATTTTACTGTAATTTTTATGTACGGTGCACTTTAAATTAGGAATCGCTCTTCTGAAAATAAAATAATAGAACGGCTTAATACCTTTTTGTAAAGCAACATGAATTTAATTATCACGCTCTGAACATTTTTTATTTTACGTTTATGCCTGTTCAGTAGACCACAGCTTGACCACTATTTATTTTTTTGTTGAAAATTGCTTAGGCAAAATTATAAGATGAATAAAATATGTCGCTACATTCTATTGTGCGATTGCTTATTGTGGTTGCATATTATTTATGTGCAGTAAACTACCAATCATTAAATCAAAATGTTTTTATCACCACTTTATGTTATTATAAATTTAACAAAATTCACTGTAACTTCAACACCACAATTTGGATATAATAAAAATGCTTAAAGAAAAATGGTAAAGAACCCGTTACGCCATGTTCTCGCGTGTTCTTCTTATGCCATTAGGCGACATAAAATCAAAATAAAACTAAGGTTAATAATTTTTCCGATATTTCTAATAAATACACTTACGTATTAGGTGCTCGTTTAATAATAACTTCACTAACTACACGTTTTTTATTATAAAAAATGTATTTTAAATTCAAAATTCTTATTTTTAGGTTTCACTTTTAAAAATTCTTTTGCTTATGATTGCCACAATACAAATGACGATGACTGCTAAAAAAATTACCTCGTGAATATTTTACCATGTCCTAAAAATTAATTTTATGGAAGAGGCCTTAATACAAGGAAAATATCACAATTTTGATGTATATAAAATAATGTTACATAAAATGATTGTATAATGTTCATTAATTATAGGAATGGGATGAACCAATACATTTAAAGCATTATTATTTTGTTAAACACAGCAAATCCATTACATTTTATGAATTTTTTGTTTCTTATTCATTGGATTTCTGTTAGGAGTTTTACTCTATCAAATGAACCATTTTAGACCTTCTAAAATATACACTTATGATACCAGATGACAACAATATTTTGATATAAGATATTTAATAGTTTGTAAATAGTTTTTGGTAACATATATTTAAAAGTTGAGATTCCTAAAAATGAAAACATGATATCTTATAATAAATGTATGATTTTGGTTTAAAATCAAGGCAAATAGACTCCTAAATATAATGATTAAACCGCGACAATATTTTAGTGCTAAATTGACTTACACTTATGCATAATTCCTTAAAACTAAAACAATTGCTTATAAATTGGCCTTAATTTAAGGAATTTTTAGAACATTATATTTATGGAAAATAATGTGGTTTTTTATGTTCTGTTTTATTTAAATTTCATAGATTTTGTCATTGATTTTTGGAAAGATACATTTTTTTGCCTTATTTCAAGGAAATTTGCGATTCTGTAAAACAAAGACAGCGGTTCATAGAATTAAGGCAGCATATTTTTTTCAGTGGAGACTCCTCCGCTTTCTTTTTTACACTCTTAGCAATCTTTACTGCTGCCTCGGCCTTTCCATTACCTCTTGGGTGATGTGGAGATGACGAAGCGTGTTCAAATTCCCACGTCCTTTCGAAGTCTTTGAATTGTCTGTTGACAAAATTAGTACCGTTGTCAGTACAGACTCGCTGAGGAATTCTATGATGACTAAAATTTCTTTTGCATTGTTCTATTACAGCATCCGGTGTTAAATCTCTTAAAACTTCAAGTTCAAAGAAATCTGACTAGTGGTCCACAGTAACAAGCATATTATATACTTTTCCTTTTAATTTTGTCGCGAGCACATCCATTGATACATACTGGAATGGATATGTAGGAACTTCCTGCGATTGCATAGGTGGATTAGATTGTGAACTCGAATAATTCACGCACATATCACACATTTGAACTTTTTCTTTTATTTCCGTTGACATATTCGGCCAGAAAATATTATCCTTGGCCAACTTGATCGACGTATCTATGCCGTTATGTGCAACGTGAACTTTCTCAACCATAATTTTCCGTAGACTATAATGAATTAATATTTTACAATTTCTAAATATCAATCCATCTTGCGTTGAAAGTTCATGTTTTTATTTATAATATAATCGTATATCGTCAGGGACTTCATGTATTCGATTTGGCCATCCATTACAAATGAAAGGAATTAATTTTTGCAACGACTGATCTTTCATGGTTTCTGTTTTTATGTTATCAATTCTTTCATCTGAGCTTTTTAGTGATTCGACTAAATAAATTTTCCGAAATCTTTTGAAAACCTTGTTTTCAGCTACTTTTACTTTAAAAACGTTTGACTGATTAATAAAATAATAAGCAAATAATAATAATAAGCATTAACTGCAATCGCTTTGGTCCTTTTAACAGTGGTTTATTGAATATTGATATGGGCGGTTTATGATTGGTCTTTATCAGAGTTGTTACATTGCCAATGATGAGCTGATCGAATTGTACACATGCAAACACTATGGCCAACAACTCTTTCTCGATTATAGCATAATTTTTTTAGTTCCGGAGCCGATGATATAACAAAAGGACAACCATCTCATTCGTCCAAACGAAGTCCAAAAGGTTGTTAACTTACTGCTCGCTTCTGACAATTTCAACTGGCAAAAACCCTTAGTTGTATCGACCGTGGAGAATACTACTTTTGCTTTTCCCAGCTCAGGCAAGATTTCATCGATTGTTATACTCTGACGATGAGGTCTTTTTATTGTGACGTTTAGAAGTATGGAATCTAGACATATTCTAAATGAGTTCGCTTTCTTAACAAGTAATATATTACTAACCCACTTTGTGTTAGCTTTTTCAGGTGCGAATATACCCTCTTTAATAAGTTCGTCTAATTCGGCTTTTAACTGTGCTCGTAATGCCATGGGTATATGACGAGGAGACTGAATAACAGGCTTCACTGTTTCATCCACTTCTATTTCCACTTCTCCTGGTAAGTGTCCATAACCCTCGAATACGTCGCTATACGTCTGTATGATTTGATTGGCTTGATTTAAAATACTTTTATACTTCGGATCCTTATCACATAGACTTATACTGTCATCATTCGTTATTTTATTCACAGCATGTTCATTCCGCAAAACACACTTATCATAACGAATCGGCCCGAGAATAGTACACGCGTTCTCAGACAATAACGCATAGTGAGCGTTATCGACCACGTGGAACATTAATTGATTAAGCCCAATCAAACAAGCTTGTGCACCCGAATCAAGATCACACGTCACTTTTTGACATTCTCCATTGAATTTTAAGGTTAGATCTGCACGACTATTACCCTTATTCGATTCAATCACAGTAGATATAGTAAATGAACTCTCACTATTACTATTATTATTATTTGAAATTGTTATTTCTTTTACCGCTTTAATGTCATTTTTCTTTCCCATTTTATTATTATTTTTCTTTTTACCCACTACTTCGAAATGATTATTCCCGTTACATGATTTGCACTTTTTTCCAAACGCGGGACATAAATTTTTATCAACACATGATAAATCGCACATAATTTACACTTTTTCGGTTTGTTATTATCTTTGTGTTTATTAACTTTTGTAAATTTGTCGCCTATTATGGATTTAACTCGATCCTCCGTAACCTCGCTGACTTTAACCTCTTGAATTATCTTATCCAGTGTTAAAATATAGGGATCTTGTGACAGAAATCTCCTTTTAAGATTAGTATCTTTAATTCCAAATGCTATACGGCCCCGCAACAAGTTATCAGCTGTGACGCCTTGATTATATTTACACACGTCATCTATCGTATAACACGTTCCTTTTTGACACTAGACGACTTCCAATCAGATTTAGAACATTTTCCGTTGTGTGTTTTTCCTCTTCGGTTAATGAAAAATGTGTATATTTAATTTTCGCTTCATCTCCAACGAGTGTCAACAGCAAATTTTTTTTTTTTTTTTTTTTTTTTTTGAAAATAATTCTGTTTTATTATTTCTTTTTTAATTACAATCTAGTCTAATAAGCAATTTTATTCTAACTTAAATTACTACATTTTACTGAAATTTAAGGGTTCATCCATCGATGTACTCCTTAGTTTTGATATTTATGATTTGATCGCGCTTTTGTCGTGCGCTAGATAAAGATTTATTTTAACTGATTTACACTAACTCAAAAGGCTTTACTCTTTTGAGCCTTCTAACTAAATCCGTATTATCCAGTAGCTGGTTGGCCTCTATGTTGACATGGTGAAGTAGCCGTTGTTCATGACTTCTAGCAAATTTCATAATTTCGGTTTTGATGAGTTCTATGCCCAGATCTTTGTGGATGTCGCTATTTCTGACAAACCATGGTGCGTTGACGATGCTTCTTAGCACTTTGTTTTGGAATCGTTGGATAATATCCATGTTGCTCTGCTTGGTACATCCCCACAGCTGTATACCATAAGTCCAAACAGGCTTCAATATTTGCTTATAAAGCAGAAGTTTATTAGGGATTGATAAATGAGAGTTTCTTCCCAGTAACCAATACATTTTTTTGTATTTTAATTCCAACTCGCCTCTTTTCTTTTTTACATGAGCTTTCCAGCGAAGTTTAGCGTCTAATGTCATACCAAGATATTTGGCAGTGTTTGCATGTGGTATTTCTTGATTATTTAAATATACTGGTTTATGAACTAATCTCTTGTTCGTAAAGTCAACATGTACAGATTTAGTTTCATTTAGTTTTATGCGCCATTTTTTTGTCCAATTGTGTACTTGCTCTATGGCGTTTTGTAATTGCTCTGCTGTATCTGAGTTGTTGTCACCTACTGCCATGATAGCTGTGTCATCGGCGAAAGTGGCTATCATGTTGTTTTGTGGGATTGGGACATCTCGGGTGTATAGTAAATACAGAAGTGGCCCAAGTACACTTCCTTGTGGAACTCCTGCTTTTATTCCCTTAAGCTCTGAATATTCATCTTCTTGCTTAAGCCTGAAATATCTTTCCGTTATATATGATTCCAGTATTATGCTGTACTGTTTCGGTAGGATTAATTTGAGTTTGTAGATTAATCCTTCGTGCCAAACTTTATCAAAGGCCTGCGCTACATCAAGGAATACTGCTGAACAAACTTTTTTCTCTTCTAAAGTCTTCTCAATAATATTGGTTATTCTATGCACTTGATCGATAGTTGAGTGCTCACTGCGAAAACCAAATTGGTGATTCGGAATTAGATTATTTTTTTCAGTTATTAGTTTAAGCCTTTTTAATAGTAGCTTTTCAAAGAGTTTGGACATTATCGGCAACAACGATATAGGCCTATATGATGTTATTAGATGTGGCGGTTTTCCTGGTTTGGGAATCATGATGACCGCAGCCACTTTCCAAAGTTTGGGTACATATTTTAACCTAAATGCGGCGTTTATGATATTAGTTAACTTTACCGTAGCTTTTCCCGGTAGCTGCTTTATTATTTCTCCGGTAATCAGGTCAAACCCTGGTGCTTTCTTTAAGTTTAAATTGTTTTTAATTTCATTTGCTACTTCAGTAGTCGATGTAGGGGTGACATCATCGAGAATTTGTGTTATGTTTTCATCCAATATTTCTCGTAATTGACATTCATGAGGTTGAAATATATTTTCAAGATGATTGGCAAAACCTTCAGCTTTTTCTTTGTTTTTCCTTGCCCATGTTCCATCCATTTTCCTGATAGGATGGATCGGCATTATTGGCCTTTTCAGAGTTTTAGTTGCTTTCCAAAGCGAATAATCCGTATTACTATCATTCGTTAACTTACTTAAGTAGAAATTAACTGACTCATTTTTTAATTTCTGAATTTCTCTTGTTAATTGTTGAGTAAGATTATTTAGTCTTTTTTTGTCCTGTGGAGCTCTAGTTTGGTGCCATTTTTTTCTGGATTTGCGTTTATCCCTAAGGAGATTTCTAATTTCTATTGGATAGTTATTTCCTTTTAGCCTTGATTTGATTTCTGGAGTACTTTCCCATGCTGATTGTTGAATATCTGTAATGAACTTTTCTACTTCTATGTCCAGTTGATCCATAGTTTTTAAAGGAACTTTCAAAAGTATTCTTTGTTCCAGGTGTACTTTGAAACTTTCCCAGTTCGTATATTTGTTGGTTAAACTGGATTATTCCCTTTTTGGATGATATACTCGCTTAGAGTTAGGACTATTGGAGAGTGATCTGAGCTCACGGCGAGAGAGTGATCTGAGCGCTCGGATTCACATCCATTTTCTTTGATGGCAACCAATAATTCTTTTCCTTTAGTGGTAGTTAATCTAGAACCCCAGTGAGTATTCTTCGCATTGAAGTCACCACCTATTATGAACCTTTTTCCCAGACGCTTAAAGAACTCTGAGTATTGTTTGCTTTTAATTGAATGTCTTGGTGGACAGTATAATCCTACCACAACAATAGGAAAGTTTTCCGTTTTTATATAAACCACTGTGGCCTGAATTTCTTCTTTTCCGTACTTTGCTTCTTCAAAATGTTGGATATTTTTTTTAATGATGACTGCACTTCCTCCTCTGGCTGAATTATCTGGATGAATAGTGTGATATATGCAATAGCCTTTAAATGTTATGTAGGATTGCTTAGTAAAATGTGTTTCCGAAATAAGACACACATCTATATTCTCAATGTCGAGGACTGCTTGTAGTTCTTGCTGATGCCGGAGCAAACCATTAGCATTCCATGAGATGATTTTCATTGTGTTGTTCATTTTTGTGTTGATTTGGGTCTAGCTCCCAATGCTCTATCTTCCAATTTTTGTAGCCTCTCATCAAATTTTGTTAATTTCATGAGAATATCTTGTAATGTTTGACAGATGTCTACATCTTTAGATTTTTGCTGGGGTTTATTGACTACGCCACTTGTTACTTTAGCATATGTAACACCTTCAGTTCTTAGTTGGCGGCCAAATGGTTGCCCATTGTCTTGTTTTGCATGCCTCTCATATCGATTTGACTGGCCATACATTTGAGTTTTATTCATCCTTTGGTTTTTCATTTTCTGAATTTCCTTTGCAACAATACATCCTCGATAGTTAGCAGGATGACCTTGTCCACAGTGTACACATTTAAGTTGAGCTTGTGGATTATCGCATTTTCCAGTTAGGTGGTGTCCGGCACATTTAACACACCTTGGAAGTTTGCCACAATATCTTTGCGTATGTCCATATACCTGACACTTTTGGCATTGCGGAATTAGTTTAGACTTTCTAAGTGGTTGAATTTCCACTTTGCAACCCAATAAACTAGTGATCTTATATATTTTAGTTATATTTTCGTCACAACTGAATGTTAGTACAAACATGTCTAGCTTCTTTTTATTTCTCCAGCTAACTTTGTTCATTACGCTGATTATTTTAAATTGTTTCGATGATAATTCAACTTGTGTAAAAAAATCCATAGTAAAATGTATCAAAGTAGCTGTTTGCTAGCGGATATTTTCGAAAAAGGAAGGAAGGTGTGATGCAAGTGGATATTTTTTTCGGATATTTTTTTATTTACCTTTTTCAATTATTTTATAAGTTTAAATAATAAATTTCTATATAACATCAAAAACCCATGAGATTTCTGTCACTTATTAAAGAAAAGTTTATTATTTTGGTTGCTTTAAAATAATAAAATTTCCAAAAATATGCCGTCGAAAACGCGTTTTGGAAAAATCTCGAATGAAAATATTGTAAAGGAAATCGATAAAACTACGCCTGAAAATACTAAGAGAAGTAAATCATTGATTTGGAATCAATTTGATGCATTTTGTAAAGAAAGAAGTTTCGATTTAAAGACAGAACAAAAAATTCCTGATGTCGCTATGATTTTAATGGATTGGGGGTTTAACATGAAAAAGCAAAACGGAGAAGACTATAAAGAGTATGTAATTAAGACGATGTGGAATACAACTGCTAAAATGATTCAGGCTGATTATTTTATTAAATATAAAGTAACTTTCGATCCATTTTCCGATATACAATTTAATGAAGCACGTAAAGCCAGAGATTCGAAACGAAAGCAGCTGCAAAGTATAGTTGAAAAACGAAAAGAAAGTGCGATATCATTTACGAAGGAAGAAATAAATAAAATGGCCGACGCGTGGGATGAAAATACACCGATGGGACTATTAAAAATTTTTTTCCACGTAGCGGCATACGAGTTAGCTTGGAGAGGGGGAGAAGCTGCCAATTGTAAAATAAATTTCTTCAAAACAACAGCATTAAGTGATGGAAGTTTTTCAGGGAGGATTGAATATAATTGTATTTTTTCGAAAACTTGCCAAGGAGGGGCAAAAAAGTGCAGTGACAGTAAATGGCTCATTGAAAACATAGAAAATCCAAACTTGTGTCCAGTTAGATTATATCAAAAGATATTAAGCAAACGCTCTCCAGAGATTACGAACGAAAAATTTTTTCTTACCCCTAATCCCTTCTGGGAAAAACCAAATTCCAAAGGATGGTACAAAAATATGCCGATAGGAATTAATGAGCTTCTGAAATGGACTAAAGTATCCGCAGAAAAAATAGGACTAAATATAAAAAATAAAAAAATTACAAATCATTCACATCGTTCCAGCGCAGTTTCCAATTTGATTAAAGGCGGTATAAATGAACAAGAATTAATTAAAGTAACAGGACACTCTTCTGCAAGCTCAATAAAACCTTACCTACAAATAGATGAAAGCCACCATTCCAACATTATAAAAAATATGCGCCAACCAATTATTCAGAAGACGTCCACTTCTTTAGACACTATTCAGTCCACATCAACAGGGCAAATAATTTATAATAATTGTGTTTTCGAAAATTGTTCCTTTAAATAAATTTTCCTTATATATTACTCAATAATAAAGTTCCAAAATAAAATTTTTAATCAAAAAAATGTCTAATTTATTAACTTTTTTCTCTTTTCTCGTTGAATTATCTCAACAAATACAACTCGAGCTTTGAGTTAGCCGGGGATTTTTTTATTTTTGCACTCGTAATTAGTATGCGTAGCAATTTAACTCGACAAAACTTTTGTCCAGGCAAAAACACTCGAGCTGCGCTCTCGTGTTTTTTCCGTACAAGTTTTGTCTCGTTAAATTGCTACGCATACTAATTGTTCGTAAAAATAAAAAAATATCCGGCTAAATCGAAGCTCTTGTTGTATTGCTGTTGATAATTCTTCTTTAATTCGTTCTGGGCTACATGTATGATGTAAGTTCCTTGCCATAACTCTGATTGGCCTTTCTTGTTTATTTTCATACGTGTGAAAGATAAATGAGCCTTCGGTCAAAGTTTTCACTACGTTTCTATATGCATCGACGCTATTTACGTTGATGCTTATTTTATTTTGATTCATCAATTTAGTGATGAATGATTCTTCTGAAACACTCGCCTTAATTATATCATAGAAAACGTGATAATTTTTAACATCATCTACTATGATCGGTGGTGGGGGAGGTGTTTTTTTATCTGTTTTGATATTTGTCTCAACCTTTTGAGGCTGAGTGTTTTGATCCAGAGTTTGTGGTTTTTGTGGTGGTGACGGTGTATTATTTAACCTTCTCTTTTTACTTTTTCTAGACTTAGCACGAATCCATTCTGTTTCTTTAGCTAAGTCTTCCTCATCGGTTTGATATTCAACGTTTTTATTAACATTAGAATTGGTGTTTTGTTTCTGTATTATTGATGATTCGGTTGGACATTTAACATTGTTGGCGTTAAGTTCGGTATTCTGGTTCTGCTTCGTTGATGGCTTAGCTTGAGTTTCGTTCTGCTTTAATTGCATCATTTCTTTTTTTAGTTCGTCAATTTGTTGTTGTAAATTGAGAATAATAATGCTTTGCTGATTTTTCTCATCAGTTACTTTTTGCCATTGTTTGTATAACGTTAGCTCTTTTTCTGAAGTACCACTTTCAAGAATAGATGTTTCACCATAGTTATATGAGGTTGTTATACTTACTTGTTGGGGTGCTGCTGTTGCGCCCTTATTATTTTGGAATCGTTCCATGTTAAAATTTTCAGATGAGAAATTAAAAGTTTTCTCAGGAGATCTAGCAACGTTTCCTCCCTTGTGGAACGGGCTGTTTACTATTTCCATATTTTTGTTTTTTTGTGTATGCAAGGATCGGCCCTCCCCAGAATCCTTAGGGCCAGTCTCATCAGAGAGTGGATTGCCCAATATTTCTATTGGTTTACCACCTGGGGTATTTTTTCCTTCTGTTTTATTCATTGCATATTGTATATTTATAGTGTAATCCACTCGCCTCTAGTATTTAGCCGATTTTAAAATCGTTGCCCGGGTGTCACCACGAGGAGGTATACTAGACACATTTGGTGGCCTCTACATAGTTGCAGAGCTGGAATATAGTTCACGAAAGTCGTGGCTATAAACGGTCAACTCCTACCCTATTGAAGCGCACCCCCCACACAGCAAATTGATTTTCTTTTTTTTCTTCCGTGACGGGCCATTTACCAGCTGCAGTCACATATTCGTGCCAATTTCTTTTGAATAATTCAAAATTTTCGTCGATATTGCCTTGAGTTTCCAGTGGCTTCGGGAATGGTACATGCTGCATTGGTGTACTGTGATCGTAAACACGTTTTTTATCAAAATCCTCACGTAATGCTTTTAGACCTTGATTTACCAACTGCATGTTTTCATTAATGCCATTACAACTTTTAGTGAACAGTTTAATAACTTCTGTAAGTTCTTCACCCATTTTTGAGACACATTTCTGAATTATTTTTACTATTTAACAAGAACTTAACCTCACTTAATTTTTCTTTTTTTAGTTTGAGTTTTATTTAAGGTATGTAAGGTTTCCATAAGAACGAAAAGAGGATATTGGTGATCATAATATTTTAAAAACGGTATTTCTATCCAAATAATGGGGAACGCTTGAATCAACATTAAATTACATTCATGAACATTTCCCTGTAATTTGTTAAATTTGATTTTTTTATTTAAAATTGCTTTTGAATAGATGTCTTTCGTCGAAAACGGCAAAAGCTCCAAATTTACTCCCGGAGAGTAAACTTGAATATTTTATTTTAAATCGGTTATTGCACTGAATGTATCAGTAGATCACAAAATTAAGCTTCAATGAATTGTACACTGCAATAGAAAAATAAAAGAGACGATGATGGCTGCATCCGGCATGTTTCTTTTGGGTTGGGATCAGTGCTGCCAAGTCGACAGATTTTTCTGTTTTTGATAGATTTTTTTTCTCAAAACAGAGAAACAGATTTGACCCGATATTTCCAGATTTTTAACAAAAAACATTATTTTTACCAGATTTTGGTAAACAAAATAAATTAATTAGAAATAAATGTGTATGTAAAAATAATGGACAACTAATTCGTTTCAAAAACGCACAAAATTGTCTACTGGGTTTAACGTGGTACGAGTTTGCACATACAATTGTGGAATCTATTTGAAATCAAATTCCAAAGCAAGGTTTGTTGGTTAAAAAACAGTTACTTTTCGTGTCGTTTCAATTGTTTGAGTTGTGGTTAGGGAGCTAAACATAATTTTCATAAGAGATTTTATTTTTGTCTATAAATTTCATGTACCTAAGTAGATTTTCAGACAAGCAGTGTAAATACTTTTTTTGAACATAATTTAATTAATATATGTGACCTTAAAATGCAAAGTTCGCTATTTACATCATAAACAGTTCTTCACAAATTGCAAAAAACTTATTATTCTTTATATAAGCAATAATTGAATATTTTTTTAGTATGAACTTATTTAGATGATCGAAAGATTTATCGAGATGAAACAATTTTAATGATTGGGTAAATAGTGTCCGTTGGAGAAAATTTTTAATTTTAAAAATAGCTAGGTTTGAATAAAAAACAAAATTATAGCGAGTTTTGCAAGTTATTCTGGAAAAAATTGAAAACTTTGAAAATAAAAACTGCCATTAACATTTTTTAAATAAATTTTATTAAAAAATTAAGCGTATTCTTTACGTAAAATTTATAGTCTTCGTTAATAAAAAATTATATAAAAGTAAAATATCACGTCTCTTCCTGAGTAATGGAAAAATAATAAAAAATAACTACAAAATATACATACATAAATAGTTCAAAACTAACATACTACAAACTAATTAAATTCGATCACCAATGTGCTCATCATGCGCTTCGCAAATCGGATCATCCTCTTCAATGTTATGCGAGGAGTTGTTATTGTTAATAACATTTTTATAAAAAATGAGGTCGTCCATTTCAGCCCAATTTTCACCGAAATGATGTTTTAATAACTTTTGAACATCGCTTATTTTTGCATTAGATATCTGGACCCCGGGTTTCACTATTTCTGGATTTATATTTGCAATGCTTTTTCCTTTTTTAGCTATAGATCGATGTGCCCCAAGATCTGATTTATAAATGGCTTCGCCACGCACTAATATCCTGCCAGTTGATTTTATCAAAATAAACCGCTTGGATTCGTTGAATCGAAAATGCCATTTTCCTGGAGGGAGGATAATATTTGTTGCCTGCGTTTTCCAATCTCTGACAGGACAATCATCGTCTCCGAGGCTAATAACAGTCCCGTGGGATCTATATATTTCGTGATATTCTTCGGGTTTAATTATAGATTGTCTGTTGCGTACCTAAAATGAATATTTAAAAAAAATCATAGGCAAAACGTACAGTTTGAAATTAATCAAGAATATTTGTATATAGTTAAATCTTAAATAAGTACCTCTTTTTCGATTTGGGCAAAAACGCGATCCGGTGGTATAAAAGAATGGCCTGCAACAGGAAATATCAACTCTAATGAGGTAATATTGGCTGGGGCCTCTTTTAAGAGAAAATAAGCACACATTCCTATCATTATTGTATTTCTGTTTTGGCCCCACAGCCATCTGAAATTAAACGTATCCGTTTTTTGTTTTCTAAATTTAGATTTTTAAGACAATGGTGGCTTTTGAATACTCATTCTCCGTCCAGGAATATAAAAATACATTATTATTCGTTAGGGTTGATTTTGATGATCCAACGACGATTCCAAAATTAAACATATATAATTGACGGCTGTAGTAAGCTACCTGATCTGCTACCTTAGGTAAAACCATGTTTTTTTGGCAATCAAAAGATAGAGTGACTAAATCATCATTTTCTTCCTTCAAAAGCTGATAAAAAGCTCTAAAACGTCTCTTGTGCACAATCTATTGCACCAGGAAAGATTGCTTTTTGCACGGATCCTTTCCAAATTTTATTTGTTCTGTCAATCGAACACACGTTGAACAAAGGTCTGCATAAGGGGTTTTAAATCCAATGTTAAATTTACGATTAAAAACTTTTCGGAACATACTTTGAGTAACCGAGACTTGCTCTGAATACTGGCTTTTAAACATTTTGTACATTTTATTAATGTTTAACTCGCTAGGAAGGTACTGATGGTTGCTAGATTTCATTATACAGTAATGAATCTCCAAAACCTTGAATTTTTAAATAAATTCGACCACCATATCTTTAATTATTTGATTTTTATTTCCAACGCGATCTCCTCCCCGTCTTTCTGCAGGTGGGTGGCAAGTACGTAGATGGTTTTTACAAACTAGTACAATCCTGTCTCTTTTAATACCCAGGATGCCGCAAAATCCTGTTTGGCAAACTCTTACAATATTATTGTTTGATTTGCGCACAAAATATTTAATTGAAATCGCTCTTTTATTAGTCGAATTTCGTTTAGGATTCGCTACCGATGTATATTGAAGCAGAAAGGCATCCTGCTGAATTTTATTTTTTGTGCTATAAAATGCTTTTGCAAAGAACATTGCATCACTTCCTCGTATGTTCGAACATTTAAACGAACCAGCGCTCTTTTTAAGAATGCAGTTTGGAACAACTGGGGGTCGTTTCTGCCTATGTGTAAAAATTAAAGTACATTAAATTATCTATCTAAAAATTAAAGAATCTCAATTAATTTGAATATTAAAAATATTTACCTGCATTCTTTTTCTTGTTCCCGCTTTGATAGCCTTTTGAGTAGTTTTCTGGTGTGCCCGCTTTCCTGAATAACAATCGGATGCGTATTGCTTATCATTTTACTCTAAAATAGAAATAATTATAATAAAATAAACGTACAGCACTCTTATCAACAATATAATATTTACCTAATTATCATAAAACTCGTCTTTACACGTCTAAATTTTGCGTTGAACTAAAATAAATATTATTTCTGTCAAATTTTGGCGCTAAAATATTAATTTCTTTTGATTGAAACCTAAACTTTTGTATGCAGCAAATAACGAGTTTTGCATTTGAAATATTTAATGTAAATAACGAAGTTCGAACATTATTTTTTTGTAAATAATGACTTTTGCATTAAACTTCAAATTTCAAAATGCAATTTCTTCACCAAATAATCCGTTTTGTAATGAAAAGTTTTTATGAATTTATTCGTTTAAAAAAGACGAGTATTTTCATATATCTAACTCATTTTTTCCCCAAACTTGCAAATAGCGAACTTTGCATTTTAAGGTCACATATGTGTTAATATAACTGCTGCCTTATTCTTGCAAAATCTTTGACTGTTGTTCATTGTTAGAAAAAGTGCATGTACGTAATTAAACAAAACGTATAAATAGGTCTTTCACTAGAAATATAAATGTGCGAACGCTTTTCTTAATTAATACATTTTAAAGTGTACATAGTTATTAAACGAAATTTAATTACATTAGTATATGAGATACATTTTTAATAACAGTCAAATATTGTTATATATACATGTATAAGAAATCAATAAATAAATGGATTGAATACATACGTGGAAAATAATTCGAAAATTGGTAAGTTTGTGCAGGCCTTTCTAGTATATAAGAAATTCTTATAATAAAATAAAAATAAGTGCGATTTTCGTGATTTTACAGATGTAATATATCAATATCAAATACGAGATTTTTATTCGAATTTTGTGAAAACCGTTAAATTTTTTACTATTTTTTTTATAAAATTTAATAATGGAAAAATATTTAAAAAAAATCGGTACTTGTTATAAAGTCTTATTTTTACAATTAACTACCGGTTGATGTGAATTTACTTTCGGAAACAATTCAGGAACATTCTGTAAGATAAAAATTTAATATTTAATATGTTAAAGTGAAATCTAAAGTTCCCGTTTTTTTGTTTTAGTCGCCTAAAAGAAAAAGGAAGTCATTAAATTATTTAAAAGTCTGGGAAGAAGAAGCGGAACTTAAGGGATGGCTATGTCAATCGACCAATTCTTCGGCATACTGCAAAATATGCAACATCAATCTTAAAACCACAGGTGGCTTGTCCGACCTTAGAAAGCACGCCAAATCAATAAAACATATAGCAAATGCCATTCAAATAAATGGTAATAGCAAAACTATAATCAAAGGATTTACGAAACGGAATGACCAAGTTGCAAAAGCCGAAATGCAGCTGAGCGCATTTTGCGCAGAGTATAACGTTTCATTTATTACCATGGACCATCTAATCCCAGTACTTCAAAAAGCCATTACAAATTCCGATATTGTAAAGCAGCTCTCATGCGCCAGAACAAAAACTACATCGATAGTAAAAAATGTAATTGGATGTACCCAAATAGATGATCTTTGCAGGTTAATGCAATCAAATTATTTTCCAATTTGTATCGACGAATCTACCGATATTTCCACAACTAAACTTTTAAGTATCGTTGTTAGGATTCCGTTAAACGATAACATACTCGATTTTTTTCTGACTTTGATGAAAGTTGAGATATGCGACGCTAACCGAATTTAATTAAAAAATTATAAATTTTTTTACTTAAAAAAATATAAATTATAAACGTTTCTTAGTTGGATTTGCGGCTGATGGTGCCAATGTTATGACTGGCTCTAGTCATTCAGTGGACACACTTTTAAGAAAAGATTGTCCATTTTTAGTCATTTTTAAATGTGCATGTCATTCTTTTTCATTGTGTGCAAATCACGCATGTAATTTTTTGCCTCAATACGTTGAATCTTGTACCAGGGATATCTATAATTTTATTCAGAATAGCCCAAAACGAATAGAGCTTTTTAGTGACCTTCAAGCTCTTTTAGATTATACGCCTAAGAAAATGCTACATCCCTTACAAACCCGATGGCTATCTTTAGAACAAACAGTTACTCAAATTTTAAGTATATTTGATGTGCTTCGTTTATTTTTTATTCATGAGGAAATATAAAAATTTGATGCAGTATGCCGCATCAATGAGTGTTTTGAAAAACGACAATTCGAGCTCTACCTAAAATTTCTTAAATTTGTGTTAAACGATGTTAATAATCTCAACAAATTATTTCAAAGTGAGTCGCCTCACCTTCACAAATTATATTCGGAAGTTAAACGCCTTTATTCTAAAGTTCTTCAGTATTTTGTGAAGGAACAATATATAACGGACGAAATATTAATAGACGTTGATTTACTCAAGAAAGACGATGTTATGTTAGAGATAGAAAATATTTATTTAGGACCGGATATAATTGCTGCACTAAATTCTAGCCATAGGTTGACCAAAAAAGACGAAATAGAGTTTCGATCCCACTGCCTGAATTTTTATAAAGAGCTGTGGCGTCTCATCCACCACAATAAATTATTTACAACACAAAACATAAATTCAACTTTGAAATTTATTTGTGAAATCGATCGAAGCAACTGCAATTCAACTCATTCATTTAAATATTAAGCTTGCTTCCCAATTATAAGAAACCGTACATATGGTTGTTATTCTCAACATTCACAAACGACATCTTCCGAAAGCGAAATGGAACCAGACACCTAGCGTTCACAGTATGCATACTCAAAACACAAGAACAAGAACAACAAGAAAAACGTCGTGATGTCTCTTTCATTTCTAGTTATTGATTTTTCCAGTTTTGGTTAATATAAAACAGTCTTTTTCAAATTCTCGAAAAGTACGCGTGTACAGTGGTGGTGAAATTTAATAAATTAAAAATTAATAAAAACTAAATTTAAATAAATGAAATTTAATTAATTAAAATTAAATATATTAGAATTAAATAAATTCAATTAAATAAAAAATTATAAATAATTTTAAAAACATAAAAAACTGTTTTTTGTGAACAGCACTCAGTGCTAAAGAGCCCTGTAAACATTTATTTAAAAAATTTGATTTTAGCGATAATTTATTGAAATCGTTTATAACGTCATATCACCAACTAATGTCATCGATAAAAAAAATGTATCATGCATAAATCTTGTTAGACATTTCCCACAAATTATTTCAACTGAAAATTTTCAAAAGATTGATGATGAATGGCGGGAAATTACATTTCTTGAATTTCATATGTTAAATTTAGATTCTCATACGGAAATAAACCTTTTCTGGCAAAATATATTTAATTTAAAACGTAGAGATGGCAGTGTCTCCTTTCCTAATTTAAAGACATTTATTATGGCCATTCTGACTGTCCCAATATCAACGGCTAACGTTGAGCGGGTCTTTTCCTAAATTAATTTTAATAAAATAAAAACTCACAATGCCCTTAAGCCGTCTACGTTAAGTGGAATCCTATATACAAAAGATTTTATGAAAAAGAATTTCCAAAACTGTACGAATTTTTATCTCACAAAAAATATGTACCAAAAATTTAATGTACAAATGTACGATCATATGCATATTTAGTATTATTTTTTATAAATTCTTAAAAAAAGAAGGAACATTGAAAATGTGATAGTATTTTATATTATTTTCTTATATGGTAAACCAATAAAATGATTTATAAATTTGTTTTGTTAATAATTTTGCAAGTTGAAATTAAATAAATATTTAAACCTGGCATAAAATTATTGTTTAATTAACTCACTATTAATTTTCTCAAGTAGTTCAGTGTTTTGGTATATTGCAAAAAAAAAAAACAGATTTTTTTGTTGAAAAACAGAATTTTTTGAAAAATTGACAGAAAAAAATAAAAATTACTTGGCAGCACTCTTGGGATATATAAAGCGAAACGAGGTGATGACGAGAGGCTGTTTGTTTTTGGCACGGAAGACGATAAGTCGTGTATTGTATTAATTAAGTCAGATTATTGACGACATTTTTTTTTGAGGGAGTTATTTTTTTTTGTATTGGACGTCGAAGAGTTCAATTTTTTTTTTTTTATTTAATAACTAAAGAATAATATTTTTTTTTTGCTTTTAATAATTTAATAAAACTAAATACTAATAACTAAATAATAAGGAAAAAAAATGGAGTGATTAAGATAAGTTTTGGGACCTAAGTGTAATTTCGTGAATGACGAAATTTTATTTTGTTTTGTTTGGCCATTTTGTTGAATTCATGGAAAATAAAAAGGCCAATACCCTAAACGCTTGTGCAACTGAAAATAATAAAAATAATAATTATAATAGATATAATAGTAATTTTATTAATAATAATAAGTGATATACATAAAATTGCAATTGGACATTTAAATTAAAGATGGGGAACCAAATTTAGTGTCATCAGAACGAGTTTTTTGTAATTTATTGGATATAAAATTTCGGCTACATCGTCCACTATTATTGACGACCCCAAGGGACCCAAACCACATGAATTGAGGGATGTTGACGGATGTAGTGAGTTGAGGTTTAATTTATTTTATCTATTGGTGCAATCGGGTTTTTTTTCCTGTAATTATTTAGTTAAGTATTTATTTATTTATTTGTACCATGTTATTACACATCTGACACCATGTTATGGTTTTATATTTACATGAATAAAACACACAATTTAACTTCATAAAATAAACTTAAAGAAACATGCTTTTTATTATATTATACCTTGCCCTCACCCGTACAACTAAACTATAATCTCCATATGAAAAATTCATTATCATTGATATGTTAAATCTAATATGGATATAGATTAAAATATTTTCCATATAACAATACCGGCTTCCACTACGGCGGCATTATCGGAATGGCAAGAGACCCCAAATATAATCTAAAAAAATGAAAAAGAACCGAGAATCTATGAGGAAATGTTAAATGAGAAATCCCACTACGGAAACCGATAGACCGACATTCTCTTAGTCTCTTACAAATTATAGGCAGGAGATGAAGTGTAGTCTTGAAGCAAAAGGGGTTCCTAATCAAATATTGAATTTTTTCTAAATTGCCAGTCAAAACTACTACCACTATTTTTGATATTTTTTATTTGACAAACTGTGATAGTCACCTTATGAATTATAACTTCATTTATTTATTCAGCTATGAATTATTTAAAATAAACAAAAAACTAAACAAAAACCTTACCTTGGAATTTTAAAGGTCAAATAAGTGTTCTAATAATTTTAGCTTGATAATAATGACTGTAAAGCTTGACCTTTTGTATCTTCGAATCTATCGCCGGTACTAGTAAAACTGAAGCTACAAGTTCAAAACCTATCACCACCTAGATTCCTGACGAATCAACATACTAACTGCACTCAATTCAAGTTTACACTAGCCAAAAAGTGTTCCATAAACATCGCAAAAAGTATCATTTGAATTAGAACAACTTAAAATGGCCTAGATATCGACGATTTAAACTGAAAGATCTATTATATATAATTAGTTTGTAAAATGTAATTACATCTTTTGAGTTTCTTAGACCGGAAAGATTCAAGAATAAGCCATAGGCAGTTAAAATAAAATAAAAAATAAATAATTTAATAATATCAACCGACTATATTAATTTTAAAACCAGGTAAACAAATAGTAATGTAAACCAGGTAAACAATAGTAAATTTAGTCAATATTGGTTGAATTCAACTTAGAGAACTGTATTTATCATTTGTTCATTTCACATAAATCATTTTTTCTGAAGACGTCGAATGAAAAAAGAATCGCGAATTTTATTTGTTGATTAATCAACCTCTATGCAAAAATTCATAGCTAAAAGGTTCATATGAAAACACATTCGTACGTTTAGTATCAAATACGACAATCTCCATTTTTTCCAAATTGAAATATTTGAAGAAAACGTTTAAATAAATAAAATGAATTTTTTTAACAAATTTCGTTGTAGGCTAATTATTATTTTAACAAATTAAGTTTAAAAAATGAAGATTGCCGGCTTTGATATTATAGAAACACAGATTTTCATGGTAATCAAAAATAATTCTTTAGCTACTTGCCGTTTTCGTTTGATGGCGACACGGTCGGCTCATATGGAAATGTATGGAGTTTGCCGTCTTTGAAGCCAATGCATTTTTTGAACTGTAGTTTTAACCGGAATTTGTCGAGTTTGAATCTAAAACTAATAACACGATTATGAGGAGATTTAAATACCTAAAAAAATAACGTATCAAATTCATTTTGTATTAAACGTCTCAAATATGCATCAGTATACATACGTTTATATTATCTTATGCAGACGCATACAATTTCTTGGTTATTCATGATCGCTTTTACCCAATTACCAATTGTTTGTCATTTCATTTCATTTTGTTGTGTTTTTTAAAGCGGCTGGCGACAGTTCGTCGAAGAGGATAGACGTGTTTTTTCTATCCTCTTCAAAAATTTAATTTAATTTAATTTTATTTTTGTTTCTTATGTATATACTTTATATACATAAGTATATACAGATTAATTTTAAACTAAATTCTAATTAAATTAAAGTGTAATAATAATCCAAGTGTAGTGAAAATAATTAAACTAATGTGTAATTTTGGAAAATGCAATCCACCGGGATGCATTTGAAAGGCAATGCCTTTTTATTTTTGTAGATAGAAAAATTAAAAGTGCATGATTTGATATTTTGTGGATTTTACATGAAATCAAATTTCAATTTTTAATTACTAAAGTCTAATATTTAGATAGTATTGAAATAAATTTTAATTTATATAAAATAAGTCGCAATAAATTTGGTTTTAGATTTTATTTTTACGCACACTTATTCTTATGTGTGATTTTGTGTACATTTTACAATCGACACTAATTCATACTTATAATTTGGTATATAAAAGGGCCATAAATATGTTTGTGTACTGTGTCGTTTTCTCTTTGCACGGTTTCTGTGAAGGAAATGTGCGTGGTTTTGTTGGTTTTGGTATTATTAAGTACAAACAACGACGAGAAAGAGAATCTTTACGTTGGTTTTGATACAGCTGTCACAAGTATTTTACTATTGTGTAAAATGGGCACTAATTAATACATGCATACAGCTTGATTTATATATGGCAGGATCAACAATATGGTTGTACAGCAGCTTGTTCGCTCTTAACACGGATTATGTTAAGGAAATGTAATATATTTGGTTGGTTTATGTATTATAATGCACAAACAACAACAAAAAGATAATTTTTTGCGTTGCTGTTGATACAGTTGTCACACTATTTTACTGTATTATATTGATACATAGTTTAGGTGTGTTTATATGTACTATAAGGTCTACTGATACGCACATGAAAAATGGTAGAAAATATTTACCGTCAATGTGTGTTGGTGGTTTTAGTATGTTTTTGGTTTTAGTATATAAGATTTTGTTACTTGAATGCAGGTGTTGTTGGTCTCTTTGTGTTTTTGTGTATTCACGAAACAACTATGATATTATTGACATCATGCATTATTTGAACACAATGAGATTTTGTATATTCGACTCAAATAGGATTTTTATACTTTGTATAATCGAATTGGTTTGAGTCGAATTGGAATTGGGAGCTGTCTTAAAAAATTCATTTGAACGGTTTATTTAGGTAGGATTAATAATTTTTTTTACAGGGTATTACATACTGAATCAAATTGTTTTCTAATTAATTTAATTAATATTATAAATTATAAATTGTCTAAATAAATAAATAAATAGATAAATAAAATGCGAATTTAGAAATGTTGGTTTAAATTAAGTTAAGATTTGATTTTTAACACAAAATTATGAATTCATTTATGTGAAAAAGTGGAATTATGTTAAATCATTTTGGAAGGCTAAATGTTTTTGAGTTTAATGGTTGTCTTAATGGATTAATTGCAATTTAGTTGGTGGGATGTACACACAATCGTCGTAATTACGTATATGACACATCGATACATTTTTAAGAAAGTAAGGGTTCATTTTCATTGCATTTATTTATTGTTTTATTTACTTTGCATGCTTGATTTGGCAGGGAATGAGGTCCGTGAACTGAGTTAAAATTTTGGATATATTTGTATATATTTATTAATTAAGGTTAAGAGATCAAAATTATGAATTATTGATTAGGTGCAGGATTTTGGTGGCGGAGACCTCTTCAATAGGTGAATGATGCTAATTGGATTTTTATTTAGGTAGTCTAATACTTTATAAGTTTTATTTTTTGAGTTGCGGAATGACCAAGGTGAAGGAAATCATTTGAATATGTACACTATCAGACATAAATATTTGGACGACGTCCGCGATTAATCACTGGAGCTGATTTTGGGGTAGCTGATGTTGCTACTCGTGCAAATTACCGCTCAGTCGGCTTAGATAAAGTCGTGGGCATCCACAACGTTGCTTATTTTTGTTGATCCGATTTCAAATAAATTTCTTTTTATGAAACTGATGCTACCGTTTGACATTACATATTGTAGGGATTTATTTTGGTAAGTTTCTTGTCGTTGCAATGCTTTTATTATCAATTTTTTAATGCTTTCATCTATTTCTTTAGAAAGGCTCTTTTTTCAACCCCTAAATTAAATTTTTGAATACATAGTTAAAATTTTTATTCTAAAATATCAAAAATATCTTCTGCTAAAATCAATCACTCTATTGGTATTAAATTGTAATTTATATTAATGTTGCTGTTTCGTTAAATATTTATGTATATAGATTGAAATATTATACTAATTAAATGAATAGCATCGTACGTTATCTAGGATAAGGGAAATTCCCTTTTATATGATATGTAAACTACATTGCATTGCAAAAATATTTGAGGTATTGATGAAAATGTTTCAACACTTTTTGTCAGTTTAATTTAATTTAATTATATCAAAGTGTCATAGTTTGTTCGGGTATTTTTGTCTGATGGTGTAGTTGATATAAAGTATATTTAATTATATATATATATATATATATATATATATATATATATATATATATATAAATAAACTTCTGTTAATTAAGTAGTAAAGTAATTTAGTTTTCAGTGATACCTGGGAAACTCTATTTTAGTTTTATAAGTAAATATCATATTGTAGGCACATGTAGTACTTAACTAAATTATTGATATTCTAGACTTTTTGCGTATTATCAATGTTTAAATTATATTATTTACTTTTATAAATAAATAATTAATTTCAACATTATTAATTTTCTTTTTTCTAGATCTGTAGAAAATTGCCGATTAGTTTAAATTTAATAGTATGGTTAAATATATATTTTCAATTTTTAAGTCTATGTTTTATTAGGAACATTATAGTTGTAACATAAATACAAAAACAAAAAGAGGGGAAACAACAAAATAGAATAAAAACAACAGATTCTTATATACTAAACCACCAACACATATTAAAAGCAAATATCTCTACAATCTTCCATGTGCGTAGCAAAAGACTTATCATGTTTATATTATTTTATATACAGCTAATACCATTACAGCGCACATACAAAACAATCCTGATCTATATATCAAGATATAGAAAAATATTGGGAACAACTGCACTCACAAAAAAGTCGATACATACAAGTATGTACCGATTTCCATATTTTGTCATAGGAAACGGTGCAGCAGTATCCATAGCTATCCGTTCGAACAGTGCTAGGACATTAAATTCCTTCATTATTCCTCTTGTTTTTATTTGTGATGCCTTACTGGCGGCGCCAGCCGCCCAGATTGCGCTCCAGATTTGCTGTTGTGGAGATTCACAGGACTTTTCTTATCCGGTTTTCTAGTAGCACGATTTGTGGTTTGGTGTTGTTGCCGTCGGCCGATTCTCAGACTCTAATCAGCAACCCTGCGTCTGCGTTGCGAACGCGTCAAATGCTCCTTCGACTAGTTGAATGGTATATGGCTCTATTTGCGGTATATCTTCCACGTCGAGCTTTCGCAGTTTAAATAATCTAAGGTTAGGCTGGCTCTAGCCGCTCATATTCTAATGTTGATCATAAGACTTCATTTCTTTTTTCTTTCGCTGTCGTCCTCAAGTAAAGTTTCGGCTAGTCTTCTCTTACGGCATTAATGAATATTCCACTTCAGTTGCAGTCAAGACATCTATCGGAGCTTTGCAATGAACTTAGCGCTCTACCTTGGTTATTCCTCGTTCCACGTCTTGAAGGCTTTCTGCTCTTATTGTCACCTATTACGCAGCTGGATTTTGCATAACTCCTGGACATAGGTTGTAACGAAACCGTTAAGATTTCGTTAACAGACATTAGGTCAGCGGTCCGGTGCGGTATAGTAGCGTGGCTTAAGCTCAGGGTTGGCGTGGGGTTTTCCAGGCTTGACGAAATGCTTGAATAACCGCATGATTAAAACAACAAACCCCGAAAAAAAAAGAAGAACAACAAAAAATTGTCGTGCCACATTTCAACGAGCAAAAAGAAAATAATAAGATAGGTGGACTCGTTCGCGACGACGACTTCAACCCCAGACGATCCCCGCTCAGTCGGCTGCAAAGGCCCTCTTTTCATCGGCCAGCCTACCGGAATTGCCTTCCGGTCACGGCTGTCACCGATGCCATTTATGAAGGAAGGGCACCTTCACAACAGCCCACGCGACGACCCCCGGAGCGGAAACTGTCATCGCTAAGTAACGAGGGACACATGTATCGTGCCGCCTCCCAGACAGCCTGTCATGGGAGAACGAACGGCACGACCGGAAACAAGATGGAAAAACTGACCTTTTGACAGGACAAAACCCCTAACACCCATCTCGAACAAAGGAGTTTCCACTCACTCATTACACCAAACATTATGTCAGACAAAACAAGAGAAAGAAAAAAAAAATTCTAAAGGTATTAGTGAGTAAGGCTCAAACACCCCGGCTAACATACGCAAACAACAACAAAGTAATTATCGTAACCGTTAACAGCTGAGTACAGCAACGAAAAAGGCAATAACAATAAAATACTCCAAAGATTCAATCGTCCAAGCAACGATATGCATGAAAGCTGTTGAAAGAACGTTATATAATAAAAATGAAATATATGTTATGCAAGAAAAAAAAAAACAAAAAAAAAACGATACCCGTGACAAAAACGATACACACGACAGTCGAGGTCTGTTCACGAATGCTTTTTTCAGTAATTTCGAAGAAAAAAAATTATTAAAAAAAAATTAAGGCAATAAAAAAATTTAAGGAAATAATAACAAAAAAAAATTTACAAATTTTAAGCAAGGTCATTAACGGAAAAAAAATTCTAGCAACGTAAGTTATTTACAGAGCAAAAAAAATTTAAATAAAATTTCCGTTTTCGTTTTTTCACAAAAAACAATATCCACGATACCTGTAGATCGATGAGTGACTTCCTCTGGTCATCCGACTGGAACAGCTCGACCACCCGATTCAGGATCCCCCTCACAAACGGTTGCCCTGCCCCCACGGGCGGGAATAATTTTTATTTATTTGTTTGTTATTTTCGGTTTTAAAGTTGTTGATAATAATTTTTGTTGAATACTTTGTTTTAACTGGATTTTTTTTTTTATGTAATTATGAAACCATCAATTAAATTAATGATAAATCAAACAACTTTTAGGTGAACATCCAACCTCAATAAACCTTTGGTTACCAAACTGACTGAGTTGGTTTAAGATACAGTTAACGGTTATGCAATATACCTTTTAATTTTTGTTTCGTTCATATCCTTGATTAATTTCACAAGGAAGGCACTTAGAACACTTTTCACTTTTACAACGTCACAAATCCCCAAATCACAAATCTCAAAGGAGAAAAAACAAATCAAAAAAAAAATAATCAAAAGCGTAGATTGATGACTACACTATATGTCGTATATGTGGAACAGAAACAAAAAAAAACTATTAGAAGAAATTTTTTTGTTCTTAAATTTATTTATTGTCATTGGATGGGTCAGAAGCTATAAGGCCTAACTCCACAAAATAAAAAGTAGAGAAAATTAGTAATGTTTGAAAAATTGATTTCCAAAATTTATGAAAATGATAAAAGGTAAAAAAGTGGGGTTAGACACTCCTCATAAATTAAATTATCTTTTAAAGTTTAAATTTCTGAAATAAAAATGTTTTTTTAATAAGTTTCCTGAACATTAAATCCAATTTTATGGAGTTAATTGGTTTAGCCACTGAAAAATTTATTTTTATTTACAAGAAAATTCATATAACATAATAGTGTAACACATATTTTTAAGTAAAAATAAAAAAAAAAATAAAGCAAAATTAATTTAAAAATAAACATAGTAATATTTTTAAGGTTTTCTAAGTACTGTAAAGTTTAACCCTTGTGTTTACAACCGAATTTTTATCTTCGTCTTTACGACCAACATACCCGGGTAAGTATGTACGATTTCTATTCATTTTGGTGAAATTTTGTTTTAAAATTGAATTTTACGTTAGTATAAATAAATTTTGATCATTTCAATTTGATTTATTATTGAACTGAATATTTCGGCACGACACTTATCAACAAATATAACGGGAAAATTAAAAATATGAGTGAAATAGATAATAGAATACGACGACCTAGATATTGATATTATTGCGGAAAAGTTGGCAGAAGAACCCGTGGAGCAATCGAACCCTTTGGAATATAAGGCAAGGGATGGAACAGTTTTGAGTGAAATTCCACCAACACATCGCAGAAATCTATCGCATAACATTTTTAAATCGGCCACTGCAGGCCCAACAAATAAAGTAATCAATCTAAACATCATCCAAACATTTAAACTATTTATACGTGAAGACATTTGTGACATCATCATTCGCAAGAACAATCGTAGAGGAGCTCAAAGTTACCAAACATGGAACTACAAAAATCCAAATAATATTCGGGTATGGAAGCTAATAAGTATATCTGAATTTGATGGATATCTCGGCATTATAAATTTTCCAGTGTCAGCCGATCCAAGAATGAGAATACTAGATTTGTGGAGATCTAGTTCTCATCCCCTTAATCGGATGGGTGTTCAGCGCTTTTATACTATACTATATCGGCGTATAGCCGCGAAATTTGATAATCAGAATACCCGTGCGCAACGGATACTTGCTGTCTTGCAGCTGGAGAAAACGTTAAGATTGATGACGTTTCACACAGTCCATTCCTTCAAAACCGGCCAGATATGGAATTAAAGTATGGTGGGTGTGTGACTCCACTACCTCGTATCCATTGAAAGAACAAATCTACACTGAATTGGCTGCAAACTCACAAAGGGAAAGTAACCAGGGGTTGTTAAATATTTATGATTTACTATTTTTAGTAGAAATGGTCGAAATATTACATGTGACAATTTTTTTGCCAGATACAATTCTAGGGACAGTAAATAAAAGACGGCGATTCGTACCAGCGGAATTCCTAGTGTTACAAGGCAAAAACATCACAATGTGTTTGTATATTCCAAAAAAAAACATAGCTGTGGTGGTTTTATCCACTATGCATTATGATAAGGAGAGAAAAGCATCGGCCAATAAACCAAAAATGACCCTAGATTATAACTGAACTAAGGGCGGCGTGGATAATATGGACAACATGTTGGGCGAATATTCATGCAAAAGGAGGACGAATCTCTTGGCACTGGCATTTTTTTATAACATTTTGGATGTGGCGGCTTTAGCAACACATATAGCATATATAGAAAATAATCCGTTCTTGAAAAAAAAAAAACTCCAGTCACCGGCGTAAATTTTTGCAACAATTATGCGAGCAGTTAGTGCGTAGCAGAAATTAGTAAGCGTTTCAAGAACACGCAAATAACGCGACATTTTGCCACCAAAAACGGTATTGAAAGTATTTTGGGCCATACTGTGGAAGCGGTAGAATTATACACAAAAGAAACTGCCACCTCTGTTCTAAGAGAAGATTGACCTGTAAAAATTGTGCGAATTGCAAAAAACCAGTCTGCGCGCAGCGTACATTGACTATAGCAACTTGTTTGCGATGTACCACAAACACCGGGAATTAATTTTTATGTAATTTTTTATTATATGTTAAGTCTTGTAACTAAATAATGAACTAAATAATATGAAACGTCCTAATTTTTCAATTTTCATTTAGTGTTAAGATTTAGCTATCGGGTACGTTGGTTGTCAATTTGAGGGGTTATTCGAAACAAACTGTACTAAAAACAAGTTATAATCGAGTTTTGGAAAAACTTTTCTTGAAATTCCATTCAGAACATATAATTGTTAAGCTACTGAAGGATTCATGTCGAAAAGATAGATAAATCAATAAAATGTTGGTCATTAAAATTGAAAAACATACCCGGGTATGCGGTTGTAAACATAAAGGTTAATCATCATATAGATTATCGTCACAATCAGATGCATCCGACGTGCTGTAATTTCTATTAGGTGTCTTCAATGTTTTGTAGTATTCATGTTTGATAGGTGGTATAAATTTTAATAGATCCATCATGTCCTTTTTCTTTTCTTTTGTGATTGTTCTCCCAGAAGGGTACAGTAGAGGTTGCTCTATGTTTTTTAATTGCACCGGTTTACCAACTCCAGTTTTGTTGATTTTCATTGAAAGAAATTATTCGTCTGTGTTGAAATTGTATTTAAATTGTATGCTATATGGTTTGCATCTTTCTAATTTAATCCATTTTATCTTCAGCCAGTTGATTGGTATTCCTGAATTTGTTTTTTTTTCTTCTAGTGATGGAATTTTCTAATGGGTTTGTGGATCTAAAGTCTTTATGACTCATTTTGACGACATTAAATGGGGTTTTCTTCTTGCTAATTTTGATAATTTCATACCAATCATCAGGACAAAAAATATTTTGGTGTTTCTTTGCACATGATTCTATAATAGCGAAATCTGAATCATTTAGTAAGTAACTGTCCACTTTGCAAAACCTTATGCTCAATTGAATCCACATTTATCTCATCACTTTGAACAAGTTTCAATAAGCTTAGAGCAGTTTTGATATTCCTATTCTGTCCTGTACAAGCATCGGAGTACATTATTATTTTTTTATGATTATTGGCATGGGTTTTAATAAATTTAGTTAAACAAGAAGATATTTCTTGGGATCCACGCGAACCTTCAGTCTCCGGCCAGGCATACATGCATCTTACATCTTTATTAAAATCATGACAACCAAAATTGTAGACATATAAATTTCTTTTATAATATGCCACAGAGGTAGATAACTTAGGAAAGGCTAAAGCTTTTTCCAAATCGAAGGTAAAAACATAAATTTCTTCGGACGCATTTCCTCTATCTATGGCCATATTATTGCGTGCAAGTTCCGCATTCGCTAGATGTACATCTTTTTCAATTTCAGCCTCTTGCTTTTCTCCATTTTTTGTATTTTGAATTTTTATTTGCAGCGCATCACAAATTTTACACGTATCTTTAGCAGGTTGTTTAAAATGTAAATTAAATTTAGTTGAAAATATATTATAGTAATATTTTTCCTTAACCGGTACCAATTTCTCTTCATTACAGTGTATCACATAGAGTTCATACATGATTTTAATGGTTAGATCTTGATTCAAATATCGTCTTGTAGGATTATGTATTCGAGTATAGTGGCTGGAATAACTTGGAAATGACTTTATATGATTAACGATCAATTTTATTACTTGGTATGTGCTGACCTCGATGATCGTGCAGTAAGTGAACATAGTCAATCGAAGAACATCTTTCTATTCGATGGTCACTTATCTGGTATGTTTCTTTAAAATATTTTTTGCAGACGCGAATGTCTTGTTTGTCATTTCGAATATAAAATGTTTTCGAAAGGAGCCTAGGAGTTTTTGAATTATCTTGAGAACGACGTCTTTTTACTGGTGAAATTTTGATCGAGCCACGTATATAATGATTTTGGTTTTCGCTACTGCTTAGTTTGTAAAATGAGTTCATTATATTTTTTGTAAAACTGGCACTAATCTTTTGATTGCAATTGAGTCGACAATAACATTGTTTATCTTGAAATACACTGCGCCAATTAAAAAACGGAACAGAAATTTTCTTCGAAAAAATACCCAGATTTGAACGATTGTATCTTGGTGAAATAGCACCTTTAAAAAAAAAATTTTTGTTTCTAGTTGAAAGAAAATTTTGTTTTCTTTTCGATACTGGAAACCGTTTTATTTTATTTTGTTTTTTTATGACGTTTTTGAGTAAAACAAAAAGTGTCTAAAAAAAATAAAAATTTGCTGCTGTTTGAAACTGTAAACGAACTTGCTCGATATTTCATTCAAAAATCCAAATCGCCATTTTATAGAGAATTTAGAAACCTTGCAAAATGATACTAGGAAAATTTCTGTGCGGCCACTCCTTGTCGAGTTATTGAAGTTTTAGAGAAAACGTATCAAATAGCGTCTACATGTTAATAAGGACATTTTTTTATCTTGTAAACTAAGCACTTTACGATAAAATTTTGAGTCACATTTTGATATCAGGCGTAAATTTTGCTGATCCAACATCAAGGAGAAAATATGTTTTTACAGTGAAAAATATGATTTTTTTCATAAGGTTAATTGCAAACGAAATCCTTTTAAACTTTATTCAAACGTAATAAAACTAAAATGTACGAGATACAGCGGTACTGTTGCAGAAATTGGCGTGTGTTTAGAGCTGTGTACAGCCGGGCATTATTATGCATAAAAAAAATCCGCGCCCAATTTGCCTTTTCATGGAAAGCATATGAAGCCTTAAAATTTCTTCCACGTACCGTGCTGATGTTAAAGCTGGATGTGGTATTACTACTAAATCTGACTTGCAATTCCAAGAAATATCCGCCAAACCATCACCGAACCTCCATGAAATGCTACGACTGCATCACGCATCACGGCATCACGCAATTAGGGTGTAATCGTTCCCCTAGTGAACGCCAAACTCTGCATCGGCCGTCTGAAGCATACAAATTGAAAGCGATTCATCCGAAAAAAATACCTTACACCAGTCCCTCTGAGTCCAGTTTTCAAACTGCAACGCTTAATTTCTTCTTTCTCGACGGTGATTATCAGTCAGATACGGAACTCTGACAGGTCGACGTGATCTTAGTCGATAAACTTTCAACCGATTTAATATCAACTGTTTTGATGTCTGGTTTTGTATAGGTACATTACTTCTTATTGCTTGAGCACTGCTTGTTCTGTTTTTCTAGCATAACGTGCGATAGCTCGATCTTCTCTTGATGTAGTTTGTCTTGGTCAACCAGACCCTTCGCGCCGACTAACACTGCCTTTTTCTAAATATCGATGCTAAGTCCAGTTCACAACAGACACACTAATATCACAGATTTGCCCAATTTCCCGATAAGTTTCACCGGCTTCAACTAAAGCCACAATTTTTGTAGCGCGAACGTGTAATTATTTTTTTCGATTCATTTCGCTTGACTCTTCAAATAACTATGCGATAAATTAAATTATTGTTTTCCATAAAATAACGTAAAATTTAAAGTGGCTTAAAATTTTATCGTAGAGTGCTCAGTTTACAAAATAAAAAAATGTCCTTGTTAACGTGTAGACGATTTTTGATACGTTTTCTCTAAAACTTCAATAACTCGACAAGGAGTGGCCGCACAGAAATTTTCCTAGTATCATTTTGCAAGGTTTCTAAATTCTCTATAAAATGGCCGATTTGGATTTTTGAATGAAATATCAAGCAAAGTTCGTTTACAGTTTCAAACAGCAGCAAATTTTTATTTTTTTAGACACCTTTTGTTTTACTCAAAAACGTCATAAAAAAACAAAATAAAATAAAACGGTTGCCAGTATCGAAAAGAAAACAAAATTTCCTTCAACTAGAAACAAAAATTTTTTTTTGAAAGGTGTTATTTCACCAAGATACAAGCGTTCAAATCTGGGTATTTTTTCGAAGAAAATTTCTGTTCCGTTTTTTAATTGGCGCAGTGTAGTTTAGCCGTCATACGTGCCCATTCGAATTAGTGTATTGCAGCCCTCGTAATCTATTCTGTTTCATTATATTTCGTTTCCATTTTTTTGGATCTCGAGTCCTTTTCCTTCCAACTGTTGAATGATTTTCTTCAGTGGGTTCAATTAAATTGCTATCTACATTTTCTTTTTCCGAATCAGACGAAGAGTCGGAATAGTCAATACTAAAAATTTTCCTTGGCCTATAATGATGATCTGTTGAAAAATCAGTATCTGAGTCCACAGTCTGCATGTCGTTTTAAAGGGTACCTTGATTTTTTTTTAATACCAAAAAACACTTATATTTTTTTTATATTATATAAATTTATATTTTTTAACACTTATATTATATTTTTTTTTTAAACACTTATATTTTTTTTTTATGTTATGACATTTAAATGAACTTCGATTTTTAGCTTTTAATCAACCGAGTAACTGTGTTTGAAAAAAAAATGTGAAGTTTCGCTTGAGTAAACCAATGCGTTTAATTACAGTGGAGTTAAGTGCAATAGCTTCTGAAAAAATTCAATAAAATTCAAAACCTATATCAATTTTTGATGTTTTTTAATGAAATTTTTTTAAATAATAAAAGAACAAAATAATTTTCAAAAAGTTCACAACTAACTAGCTAGTAATATAACACAATTGAGAAATTTTCGAAAAGTTGAGCTAGGCCTTATAGCTTCTGACCCATCCATATGTAGATGTATATAGAAATTGTGCAATGAAATTGTGCAAACAATGTTTTTCTTTTTATTTCATATTATTTTTTTTGTCACAACAAAAAAGACAGTTTAACATCAGTTAAAACTATTATATTATTATTATAAAAAAAAATCGGCATATATCTATCTATATAAATATTTTTTTTTTTATACCACTCAACACAATTATTTAATTTTATATTTATATACAAAAATTTTTTGTTTATCCGACGGTAGGAAGACAATCTCTTCACTACCATTCACTATCAAAAAAATCGAAAAATTAACTTTTCAAATATGAACTATAGACTTCTAAAAACTGGATTTATTAACAATCAAAAAAACACGACTGCTTAGTTTCAAATTCAAAACTCGACTGTCCCAAAAAAAATCCCAACCTATTTTCCAAATTTTAATATTTTTTTTTTTTGTTTTTGTTTTTTTTTTAAACGAGAAAAGTTACTTTAATATTTAATTCTTCCCCCCCCCCCCCCTCACGAGTACCTTACTTTCGTTGTCATGTAATCATGCACCTCGTCTCCTCACACTATTTACAAGTCCATCCGAAGAATTTTATGTTACAAGTCCATCCGAAGAATTTTATGCAAATTACTCACAAAAAAAAATATTCGATAACATCACGTCATCCTACATCCAATTGCAATTTGCCCTGAAGATAACATACAACCTTATACAACAAACACATCTCAACCTTATACACAACTACTCTTACCATAATAAATACTGACTGGACCAGAAGAAGTATGAATGAATTTAAAAGTTTGGTGCAATGAATGAGTAGAACATAATTACAGTCCAGCGTTCGACAACGAACACAAGCACCAGACCAAAAGGTATTGTGAAAATGTTAGACCGTCAAGTGCGGTGTAACAAGCTCTATCCGTACCTCAACTCTAATTCCTTCAGAATTCTTTCGCTGCTCATCGCTGCTGCAGGTACGATCGGTAGCACATCAGCAGCCTTGCCTCTTAATGGCAAGATTAATGAATTAAGCGGTTCTTCTGTACTCATCCGTTATGCTGATCTTCAGCTTGAAATTGCAACTTGAAGTTCTCGATCGCAGTTTCGCCATCAAATGATGGAGATTTCAAAACCCTCTTATGGCCACCAGTAGGCGGTTTTTCTGATGTAGTCGCGGTCCTTCGTTGGGGAGTATCCTTATTGTATGAGGGAGCGTTTTTCTGGCGTGCTTCAAACTCCTTAATCTTGCCTCCAATTGTTGTATCCTTTCACTCGCGTGTGCCGTGATGGATCTCCCCAATTCTTGCATTTGTCCTTTAATGTTTGCTTCCAACTCATTCATTTTTCCTCAAATTCTTGACATGTTAGCTTCAATTTGTTCCAGCTTCTCATTTTGTTGAAATAGAAGAAGATATAGAAATAGAAATTAAAAACAGTGGGAATCGGTGAAATGGCGCTACATCAGAAATACTCTGGATGGTTTTTGGGGACTTTCTGGTGTGGGAACTTAAATCTCTAGAAAATTCGTTGCTGAGAAGCAACGTACAATTTTTGATAATTTGCAATTTAATGAAAATGCGTGAAATTAAGATAATTTTGTATTTCATAAATTTCTTTTAGACCAAAATCACTTAACGGAAACATACAAAACGAAAATTATCAGAAAAAACCGAATACGCTGCTCGCTTCTATTAAGGTGCTATTCCATGGACTGATTGACTGACTCAGTCAATATAAAGCAAGAAAAGAGATTATATTTTGTGGTTGTACAAATGAAACAAAAAATTTTACTCAGTCAAAAAATATTTGAGTTTTAGCAGTGTGAACTGCCATAAAAAGTATCAAATCGAATACTTTTTATGGCAGTCGAACAAACTACATACATAAAATTATCGCCTGGAAGAGAATTTTACTATAAAGTTTCTTTATGGAAAAGAATTTAACTATAAAAATAATTTATTAATGGAATAGAGTTTTAATATCTATGGTTGTTATTTATCACCATGCCATTTAGTCAATTTTTCAAAGTGTCAAATTGAATTTTAGAATCGAATCATGAACTCAAATATTTTTGAATATTCAACAAATTTTACAGACGATGATGAAATCGAGGATTCATCATCGTCATACACCTCCGCATCAATGTCAACTCCAATAGAGGAAGTGGATCAAGGTAATATTTTAACATTTTAATTTAAAAGATAAATCAACAAACATAAATTACCCCTTAATTTTCATTTTCAGATACAATTATAGATTCTGTTAGGACTCGTTCGGCGTTGTGGGACATCAGGGACAAAAATTTTAAAAATAAAATCATGAAATGATTGTGGGAAGATGTTGCGGTGGAATCAAGTAAGTGGTCGTAGATCGTTTTAATTAATAAATCACTGTATTTAAATAAAAAAACATTATTTCAGATATAGAAGTAACTGAAGAAAATATTTTAAAAATAAGAAAAATATGGGACACTATTAAAGCGACATACAAAAGATCGCAAAAACGAACACCCAGTGGTTCAGCCAAAGGTAGCTCGAAGGAGTACAAATATTCTAAAGTTTTGTCATTTCTGGACGATACCGCCGAACCGAGAAGGTTTGAAAAGAGACTTAAAGATCAATAAGCATATCAAAAAAATAAATAATAAGCATATTAATAAATTTGTTAATTTTTTTTAGCGCAAACGAACTAGGTGGTCGTATTGAAGGAGCAAATACATCAAACATTTTTAAACCACCTCAAACAACTACGAAAAAAAGTAAAATACAAAATTTTTTAATATTAAATTCATAACAAACACACACACACACACACATATATATACATATATTTATATATATAAATAAAATATTTTTATTAGGAAACGCATCACATGTCGAAGAGGAGAAATTAAATTTAAAAAAACGCTATGTAGCAGCAGTAGAAAAATTGTGTTATGATGTAGAAGCCCCTACAACTACTGCTGCTGCTGCTACTGCAGCTACTACTTCGGCATCCGGTGATCCGCTCGATTTTGAATTGGATTCATATTTTAATATGATCCGGCCGCATCTTAAAAGTTTATCCAAATGGCCGCGTATAGATCTCCAACAAAATTTTTATAGACAAGTGACCAACAAATTAAGAGAAGAAGTATAATTAAGTAGTTAATAGTTTTTACTTGAAATTTTTAATAATTTATTTATTTTTCAGGAAAATGAATCATTAAATTAAAAATCAAAATTTAATTGTATAATTTACTATGTCAATATTTTAATTTTGACTTATTTATATGTAAATTTTTTTAATATTAAAATGAATTGAATTCTTGTACAGAATAAAACTTTATTAAATTTTTGAAAGCTGCCATTCTACCTGCCCCTCTCCAACAAAGTAATCAGCAAATTTGTTCCTCACTGTTTTAGATGATGTTGTGGAATTTCGATTCAACGGTTGAAGCCGCAACAAGTTATTTTCGGAGTGATAATTTCCTGATAAAGATTAGAATTAAAAAAGAAAATTAGTTAACGTTTAACGTTTTTCCATGTATTTAATTTACCTAAGATTAATTCGCCTCCTACTTCACGATCTACAAGGTCCGTTGTTATGTAATTATCATTTTTATTGTTTAGCCAATTGTGCAAACATACAGATGCTTGGATAATTTCCTCTACCAAACTGACATCTGCAATAATTGTTGTTCGGAAAATTCGCCATTTCGCAGCCAGAATTCCAAAACAATTTTCAATAATGCGCCGTGCCCGACTCAGGCGATAATTGAAAATTTTTTCTTTATCATTTGGCGTTTTAACAAATGGCTTAAGCATGTTTTCGTTCATCGCAAAAGCATCATCAGCCACGAAAACATATGGTACATTTAAAAAATTTGCCGTTATATTACTTGGCTCAGGAATCCTAAAAAAATGTATATACGTATTTACGTTAAATTGGAATACATATTTGGATTTTTTTAAAATATTTTATTTCGTTACTTACGGGAGAGTTTTCTCGTAGAAAATTTTCCAAACCCGCTCTCTCTAAATACTCCACCATCACTTTGGCGGCCTGCGGCTCCAACATTGCACCACATAAAATTATATTTATGGTCGGTTATTGCCATTAAAACAATGGACGAAGTTTTTTTATAATTATAAAACTCTGAACCTGAGTTTTTAGGAGCCTAAAAAAATTAAATATTAAAAATAGTAAATTTTAGAATTATTCATGCACTTACTTGAATGACAACGTGTTTCCCATCAATTGCCCCTATGCAATGTGGAAAATTCCAGCGTTGGTTAAAACCAGATGCCACCGATTCGAAGTACTCCGCTGATAATTTAGGGAATACTTTGTCTTGAAGTACGGCAGTAATTGACTTGGTGGTTTCCATAACTATACGGTGAATGCTGGTTTGGGAGCACTTAAACGCGATCGCCAAACTTGTTTGCGATTCCCCCGTTGCAAGATACCTATTATTTTCGTTAAAATTAAAAATTATATATAGATATTTATATATATTTGACATGTACTAAAATAATATTATTTGGACAATTAATTTGTTACTTACCGTAATGTGACAACTAATCTTAAATTAGGACTCAATGGTTCACGCACAACACATTGTTTTTTTATGAGAGGTTCAACCATGGACAGCAACTCGTAGAAATTAGCGAAACTCATTCGTGTGTAGCTATGAAATAGCTGTGGGTCCTGTAGTAATTCGGTAAATACGGAATTAAAGGCCCCAGTACGATTCCTCTCCATATAATATGGGCGTACCCAATATTTCCGTTTTTTGTTAATCTTTTTATTTTGCGATTCATCGTCACTAATAATGTTCATAAAATCTAAACACATCAACACTTTGACGTTGTTAGACATTTTAAAGTTCGATAAAAATTTTATTAAAAGATATAATTTCACTAAATGTTTGTTACTGTCAAAAATCAAAAATTGCAAATACACTAATTGTTTATAATATAAATGTAGATTCACTAATTGTTTATATATATATACATTCACTAATTGTTTATAATATAGATTCACTAATTGTTTATAATTATATAGAATCACTAAATGTTAATCACTTTAAAACAAATTATTTATAGATTTTTTATAACGCTGGATATTGTTTACTTTAAAATTTTTCCAAATAGACAAACAATTTGTTGTTGTTTATTTCAGATAAGCACACTACGCTGTTAAATTTTAACCATAAAATGTTTAAAAAAAAAAAAAAAAATTTGTCTTTGTCACTCTAATGTAATTTTGTTGCTATCAGCTTTTCAGTCAACTCAGTCAATCAGTCCATGGAATAGCACCTTTAGGCATAAAACCTCTGTATTTTTTCTGTATTTATCCCGAACTTAGGATGTCTTGTAGAATTAAAACATTTTCTGTTTATTCTACTCATATTGTCTGTCATATCGTTTCCTTAAGTACCGTTACCGATGGTTCCATCGCCGTTATTCATGTTAACCGAACCTTATGAAATGAATGGAGTTGCTTGTTGTTTTACAGCACCAATGCAGTACGGGAAATTCTAGCATTGTGCAACTTCGTTTGCCACTTCTTAAAAAGTCTAATTATAAAATGCACGCTGGCTGGTGAGCATTTGTAGACTATTGAAAGGCTTTCTTGCGATTCACCAGTTGAGAGATACCTAAAAAAACTATATGTTAATTATGTACAAATAATATGTGTTTTTCCCACGTATGCGTAATCGCCAATCTTGCACCCGATTCGATACTTTTTCGAATTAAATTTTATTTGGTAATCTTCGGCCCAATTTGATAGAAAATTGCATCGAACTGAGTAGACAACATTCTCATGTAATTGTAACGTAGCTGCTAATTTCAAAAGCATGAATACATTTTTAAATGCTCCAACTTTGTCCCATTCACGATAGTATGGCCGAACGCAAATTTTTCATCGTCATGGTCGCTTTCTAAAATTTTTTTTTGGGAATAATTTATCTTCATCGCTTTCACCATCACTAAATAAATTTTATTTCAAGTTGCTCGGTATCATCTAGGTTTTCCATTTTATTTCAACCTGCTGAGAAGTTTATTCTATCTGCTCACCTATAGAAACAAATGTTAGGTGTTCCAACGATGGATTGAATATGTTGAGTCCGGAAGCTTTCGTAGAGAGTTGGCGGCGTTTCTTTCTTGCCGTTGATAGGCATCATGAAACATGAGTATCTCTTTAATCAGTCGATTTTATAAAAAAAATATCACTTGGTCAACGTTTTAAATAATTTATTGACTAACATAGCAGGACATTCCTTTTATTGAACTACTTATTGGGCGTGGTTTATTTGTGTTGTTCTAGATTCCAAGCTTCAAAACACTTTGCTTTTTATACTTTTGTTTGAATATTAATTTCAAAGACTTATGTAAAAATTAGAGCACCGTAAATTTGTCCTGGGATTATTTACTCAATATCAATCTCCTTCGAATACAAAAGAGCCTGAGTAATGAAAATATCATTAAATGTGAATAAAATCAGCGACATTATTCAACTTCCATCTCAATCTGAATATACAATGTACATATTACATTTGAACCGAAACTTAAGTGTTATTCAATGAACAATGGACTTTAGAGCTAAACAAAAATATATCCACAAAAATAAACCAAAAAAGGATATTTTTTATTTTATTATATCCTCCCGTTTTCTGGAGACTAAATTTTTTATTTTTCGCTTGTAGGGTATGTAATACGGGGAGGTGGATGCTTTTGGACGACAAGAAAAAAATATTTGTTGTTATTGCACGTTGTGTTGCCTCCTCATATCTATTCCATTATTATTATTATTACGGCTATTATTATTTTTTTATTTTCCATGCTTTTGAAAGAGATTGATGAAAGTTTATATACAATATTACTGCAAAATACTAAAAAACTAGATGAAATGAATTGGTTTTGGTTGCCATCTATATACTTTATATACGGTTTAGGTTGAAATGACATACGGTTTTTATATTGCGGTTGATATATTATTCAGATTTGGTCTGTGCTTTTAGTTTTGTTGTAGTTTTTAAAAAAAAAAACTTAAACTTTAAATGATAAATTTCGTTAATATACTCCTCAAATTTGAAAATATGACAAAACTCTTACATATTGTGGAAATCCCACCAATTTGTTTCCATATAAGTTAAACTCTTGTTTATTTATGTGTCCTTCATTGAATACTTATGTACATATGTACGAATAATGCGATTACATTATATTTAATCTAATGTGTATTATAAGTCTTATTAAACATATATCAAACCAACATTACATAATTATTATAATAATCATCCACATTGTACAACTTCTCCCATCGCAACATAAAATAAAAACGAATTCCGACTATACATAATACACAAAATCATCATCAAACAACATAATTTTTATTCATGTAATTGTACTTCTATGCCTCCCATCGAAAGCTATAATTAGCGAGAAAGTATCGTGTAATTAGAGAAAATGCCACGTTTAATTGCTAATTGAGTTTTTTTTAGTATTTTTCATTAAAAATAAAGGAACAAAAAAAAATTACACAAAAAGGAATTCAGAGCGCGGTTGTTCGATGGAGTTGAATTTACAAAAAGGAAAGTATGAAAATTATTATGGGATTGGTTTGTACGGTACTAATTTGAGATTCAATTTTTTAATCACCTAATTACGTGACTTTAATATTATATTATGTTTATAATTTTATTTTACTTTTTTTTTACTTCTGTGGGTTCATTACAATACTGAAATACACAATTATGCTTGCAATTAATAAATTCCGTATTTTAAGCTAGAATGTATAAGAGAAAATCGATTAGTTTTGTATTATTAATTCGAATTAGACATGTGAATCGGATATACGATGAATAGCGAATGTTAATTATAATTCCACCCAAACCCCCTTTCTGAGTCAATATTCTTACGGATAATATGCAGATGAACTTGATCGCACAGCTTGACCAAGCTCATAAAGTTAAAGCAATTATCTATATATAATAAAATAAAATGAGAGATTTAATATAACAACAACAATGACAAAACATTCAAAATCACCTTGTATCCTAATCATAATATAATGATAATAAAATAAAATCCTTTTTTATCCTTTTTTTAATACAAAAAAGAAGAATATAATAAAGCAAAGAACATCTTGTAAATTCATAACAGGAATACAATAGAGAAATGATGAAAAACAAAAGGAAAAATTGTTATTGTCTTTCTCATATACATTCAAACATTTTTCACCTTTGAGTTGTGTATTTTGTGCTATAGCAGTAGTTTTTGTGTTAATGGTGATGCCGTATATCCTTTTTTATATGTTTAATATTAAGGTATGAATTACAAAACATAAAAATGAAAATGAGAGAGAAATGAAAATCTATGCTAAGTATGAGTACATACATTTTTTTTATTATTATATAACAATAACAGATCGTGTATGATGATGATGATGGTGATGATGAGATGAAAAATAGTGGAAGAATACACCAGAAAAAAAATTGTGTACTACATATAATAAATTGCCGCAAGGGTTAAAAATTAACAAAGACAATGACACTTGATATCTTTTATTGCACAGAGAGAGAGAGTAAAAGGAATAAAAAAATTGTTCAATAAATAAAAATGTGTATACATAGTTCATATTTTGTTTAAGTCAGTTCAGACAGACAGTGGCGTCGTCATTCGGCCGGTACACAAGTTTATAGCAAGTTTTAGTAGTACTTATAAATATAAATTTTAAGAATAAACATTGGTTAGAGTCCGATGAGATTATGAGAAAAAAATTAGTTAGGTTCCTTATACATACATACATTTTTCGGCTCTTTAAAAGATCAAAACAAATTTCTCAACTTCTTGGTTTCGACTAGACATTCCAATTATTCGAGAAAGTCAACTATTCGAATATCGTATAATAAAATTCAAACTATTCGAATATTCGAATATATTCGTCAAAATAAAAGACAAAATTTATTGGTAACAAAAAATAAAAAAATAATCATTTTATTTCAAAACTTAACGAAAAATAAAGGTAATTATTAATCAATAAGTAATATTAAATGGTGCATTAAATAGTTTACGAAACTATTTCATTTTTAAAAACGTATATTTTAAAAATACTAAAGAGTTAAACGTTTCCAAATTCAGACGAGTTCTCTTTTTTGTTTTTATGGCACCTGCGGTAGAAAAAACACGTTCAGTGGCGGTTGACGTTGGCCTAATCGTTATTAAGGCGTTGAATAACACATCCAACGAACTAGTTCATTTTTTAAATGAATTGACGAAACTCTTTCTTAAGCCCGCTATATCTGTCGATCTCTTTATTGGGCTTTGAGTTCTTTGGTTGCATTATTCCTGTAATGGTTTTCTGCAATTCTTGTTGTAGTCTAATTGTGGCTGTTGGAGGTGTTCCACTTTCCAGCAAAATATCCGAATTGGACTCTTCCGATAAGCTAAAACTGTGACTGTTTGCATCGTTAAACAATTGTGGATGAATTCTTTCCATTATTGTCTTCGCTAAGGAAATCGCGGCACATTTTGTTGAATATCTGAAATATTCGTTTGAGTGTGGAATATTTCCTGTTTGAAAGTAAATAATCAAAGTCAGTAATATCTCATCCCTTCGTTCATTCATTCTTTTTTTTAACTCAATCAGCAACGTTTTACTAATATCTGATTCCATTTCATAAAGTTTATTGAATAGAAATTGATATACACCTTCTGCTGTGATGAGAGTCGCACTATTTTTGCTCAATTCCAAAACAGCAGTTTCTACTGGCAAGAGAACATCAAGTAGGTTTTGTAATATCAATATTTCACTTTCAGACATTGTTTCCATATTAAAATCATTTAAAGATTTGTTTACGCTTACAGCTATTTTCAAAAATCGCTTAAGCATAATACTCAACGAGTTCCAGCGCGTTTTTATGTCCAATTTAAGTTTAATTTTTTCCCCAAACTGTTGTAGAACGTTTCTTTGTAAAATTGAATGTTTTGCAGGAGATGTCTTAAACATTCTTATAATAGTTCTTATTTTTTATAATTTCTTCGAAATTATCATCCATACCCATAGGCAAAACCAGCTCAGTGTCATTGTTGTCGTCAAAATCTAAATCAATATTAGAAAATAAATTGCGTTCCGCAGCTTCTTCGTCAGGTTCTTTTTCTTCGATATCTTCATCGATAAAACTACCAGGATCATTGTCTTCAGCAGCTTTACATTGGTTCCTGTCGGGCTGCTTTTTATAAAAACAACTTATTACGGCCAAATGTAAGGCATGATTATGGCAAAGCTGATTAATTGCATTTAAGTTAGCTTCATATTTTTTCATGACGGAAGCCCCGTCGTGTGTTGATGCAATAACGTCATTTTTTATATTAATACCGAATTCTGCCAACTTAGTTTCTACCAAAAGTTGGATTTTCTCAGCAAGGGAAAGGGCCCTCAATTTCCGATAAACCTAATAAATGATAATCAAAAGTTGTTGAATCTGTCAATAAAACATGGGCCGTGACATTTAAATATAGCGTCAAACCGCAAACGGTCCACTCATCAACAGTGATTGAAAATTTTCGATTTGTTTGTTTCAAATTTGTAAATAAAGCACGGAGTTCGCCACGTTTGGTTTCGAAAAAGCTGTTGATATGTTTTGACACCGTCGAAGGACTTTTGGGCATTTTATAACCTTTAAATTTTACGTAGCTAATGATAGCTTCTGACCTACATATAGCTTTAATTGACATACCATCTACCGCTGCAACTTTGGACAAAATTTCTTCCAAGGATCATTTTTCAATATAATTTAACATGTTATTCTCGTATTTTGGTTTCTTATTTTCGCCATTATCAAAATTTGTTGAATCACTTCCAGATTTATTTATATAAATGTTATGCATCTTTAAATGGTTAATTAATGCGGAAGTCGTTGATCCCTTACATCCTAAGATTTTTGGACAACTTTTACAGACAGCTTCGTTAGTGGACCTCTTTTCAAAATATTTCCAAACCTCTGAGTTTTTTGACATTGCTGAAATCGAATAAATCAACTAAAATCGTATAACGAACCAATTCTAACGGTTACAATTTACCCAAACTCTTTATTTCTAATCCAAGTAATTATCAAAAATTACTGTTTGCAAAATTACAAAATCAAACAATTGGACACGATTGAAAATTTAAGAAAATTACTAAAAACACAATCCTTTTACGTCAACACTCAACACAGTAATAAAAAATGAGAGTACGAGTTTTGCAAAACAAATGAAACATTAATATTGATGTCTTTTTCTATCAGACGCATACATATCAACATCCACCTTAATATTTATGTACAATTTATTTAAAAGAGAGAATATAAACACATACAACTGCAATCTTAAAACAAAACATATCGAAATTCATTCATCTTTATTTTCATACCAACGTTAGTATGTCGTAAATGCAAAAACATCTATAATTCCAAGACGAACTATTGTTTGTTATTGTCTGATAATTGCTAATGAAGATAGTATTGTTGACTAAATGATGACGGCAACGTCGCATATTACTTTACATTTATTTTCATACAAACACATATTTACTTTTTATTTGTACACTCTTGACAAAAATATTGTACATATTTGAATTAATTTTTGAATTTGTAAATAAAATGTGTAAATAAAATAAACAACAAGGTATAATTTTTTAAAATATATTATTAAAGAAGCAAAAGCCTTATGGAAGCACATTTCTTAGTAAACTATTCAGTTAGTGCTTCCATTAGGCATAAAACCTTCCCCAATGCACATGTAATTAACAGAATACTAAATATATAATTCAATAATTAATAAATACACATAAAATAAATAATAAATTTCATTTTAACTTTGTTCAGTCTTCGTGGTAGGTACTTACTGTCCACATGTCGGCCGGAAACATCGGTGATGGTGTACATGAAAATAAAATAAAAAGAAGCAGTTAAATTCTTAAAAATGCGCTTATCATTTTGTTTACGTACAAAACTGCTCAATAATATGTTGGCGAAACATTTACTAATATTAAAATATATTGTTGGAATTTGATGTTCCACACTCGCATTCCGAATCTAAGTCAATAACTGTTGCATCGTCCTTCCGAAGGCTATCGATTGTAAAATATATTAAAATGCCCTTTTGATTTTTAGCTTCTAAAAATTTTAGTTTTAATTCTGGTTTTCTCAATATTTCTTGTAAAATTGAAGACATGTGAAATAAGATGTAATTTGGTTCATCTGATGCAATAGTCAGCCCTCCACGTTGTAAATAATTAAAATATTGTGAATTGGTAAGGCCGCCTTTTTCTTTCAAAAACAATTTTTGGCATAACCCACATTTCTGTTTTTTTGACGCTGAATAAGCTGCATACCCGGATACGTATTTATTTGCGTCAATATCAATTTCTAGTTTTGTAGAAAAGAGTCATCGTCAAATATTCTTTTAAATTCCGTCAAATCCATCTCTTCGTAAAGCGTGTTCTCGTTATTAGGTTGCATTAGTTTCTTAAAATCCTTTTTGTTATGTGCGACAATATTGTGTATCCTTATTTTTTTCTCACATTCTACAAACTCTGCGTAGGATACTCTATAGTCACAACCAGCTAACAAACGGTAAAGTCTAAATCTATCTTCCAAGTCATCAGTTTGTAATTTTCCGAGCAAAAGGTAATCTACGTTACAATTGGCAAATGAAAATTTGATTAATTCAATTAATGTGTGAGTGGTAAGTTTTAGGGCTTCTCAGTACTTTTTGTTAAAGTACCACTGTTATTATTATTTGTACTTGAGTTCCAAACATCCAGCCAAGTTAAAAATTTGTCTAAAAATAAAACAAGAGATGTCTATAAAGATAACACACAATGCACTCGGGTATCGACCGGAATTTTATCACTTAAAACAGATTTTAAAAAAAAAATCCGAAAATATCGAAAATTTTAATTCAGTCCGAAAAATGATATCACCGAAATAAAAAATATTGCAAAATAATTAACTGTATTAGTTTAAAATCAACAAATCGCTCACCTGTTTCGAAAAGATGATTTACTGCATGCAAGAAAGAGGTCCCGTTAAAAAATAAATACGCATTTGTTTAGTTATAATATTTATATTTAGAAGAATATATAGAATTTAAATATTTATTTCATTATCAGCATCAACTTTATACAAATAAAAAATCAAATTTTAAATTTGCACCAAATGACAACAAATTCGCTCACCTATTATAAATCGTATCCAATTATTTTTAGTCCGTTAGCAAAGAGAATACACATCAAAGAGATGTGTATTCTCTTTGCCGTTAGTTAGAATACCGCATGTAGAATCCCGCTAATAAATAATTTGTCTTTAATTTATTATAATATTATATGTTTAATTGAATCATAATTGGTTTAATGATTTTTTTAGAAATTAAATATTTCTAACCATTTACTAACAATCAAATATTAATATTTTAAATTTCTCACCTGATAAAACGCATTGGCTGCTTTGCCCTTTAAATTATCTCGAATATGACGAATGACAGAACCATTGTTGTTATTGTAATTGGTTTTATTTTTCAACACATAACATACACATAAAGGTGGATTTATATTATCAGTTCCTTTCAGTTCCTACTCGTATCGTGTCATACATCATCAATTTATACTATCCGTACTTTTCAATTCAGGCATTTTCTTCGTATCTTTTGGTTACGTATAGAGTAAAGATAACACACAAAAATACAAAAATGTTTTAGTAGCAATTTACAATTTTTGTTTGTTTCGTTATTCTTTCGTATTTTTTCGCCTACAAATATTAGACAAAACATTCTTTTCAACAATATGTGTCTGTGTCGGTACGAGTAGGAACGGATAGGAAAGGAAAATATAAATACTCCTATAGAAAATATATGTAACAATGTTTTTTTTGTCTGACACGATACGAGTAGGAACTGAAAGGAACTGATAATATAAATCCACCTTAAATAGGATTGGTTTTTACACGATATTATTAAACGGCGTTGCCGTGATGTATATTGTTGTTGTTTCTTATGGATTTTTTTTTTTTTTCATATTTCATGGAACAAAACCAAAACAAATTAGATTAGTGTTAGTTAGTTTTTTACACAACTAACACTATGGGAAGTAGTCACTTTGTACCTTTAAATTTCGTATAGTTCGGCTTGGAATTATAGATGTTTTTGCGTAAATGCAAATTTTCGTTTCTTTTGTTTTAGACGTCGCTCAAAAGCAGGGTTTGTATGCGTATTCGGAGTACGATTCAAATTATTTTGTAATTCAAACTATTCGAATATTCGGTACAAAATATCCGAATATCGAATAGTCTAAATTAGATCGAATATATTCGAATATCGAATATTCGTTTGAAATGTCTAGTTTCGACACGAAATCTTTCGCAAATTAGACAGCCGTACTGATAATTTTTAAAATAAATAAGTTTTTGATAATTTAAAATTATTTTTTATGTCTTCTTTAAAAATTAAACTTTAAAAAAATAACACTAACTTCTCCATTTTGACTTGATAAAATAAAATAATAATTCATTACCCGAAATTATCCTCTAATTGTGTGTGAATATACTTCGTATAATAATAGGGACCACAGTAAACTTTAACGAAAAAGAGACTAATTACCTCTTTATTACGTATAGTTTTAATATTTTGTTAAATAGCCAGCATTCATTGTTGATTATAGCCAAACAACGCTGCGGCATAGAATCAACCAAATTCTGGTAAGTGTTAGTCGGAATAGACTCGCCCACGCATCCCTACCATTTGTTGCGATTCTACCTCTTAGAACCACTTTGACCTCGCGTCACAAGTTCTATATGAGGTATAGGTCTGGTGATTGAGAAGTCCAACTCAAAACGTTTATCCGATTTATTTGAAACCATTGTTTAGCTCGCTTCGATGAGTGACCCCGCGAAGCGGCACATTTTCCTTGGCGTAGGCTAGCAATATGTTAATAAGTATCCCTATGTAGCCCTCGTCTTTCATTAGAGTCCTCTATCCATTGAGGGTAGCATCTATACCACAGTGATGTTTTAATTATTTAACATGGTGAGCGGCATTCGGAGGTCGTCGCACAAGTGGTATTCCACAATCAGAGTTAAATATATTCACTTTTGTCTCATCCGACCAAAGAATATTGCACCGTTTGTCTTTAAACCAGCACAGGTGTTGCTTACACAGAGAGAAAATGTTAGGAAATCTTGCTAAAAATGCGGATGATTTGTCTAAAACTTTTCATTAGTTCATAGCCTTCTATGACAGTTTGGTATTTTGACGAAAATGGGTTTAGTTGATTTTGCTACAATACAAAAACTACACTATTAATATTAGGTAAATTACCTACATATATTATGTCAATGCTTTGGCTAATCATATTTTATATGATTTGACTATATATATTAGAAATGCATATATATTTTTTATCTAAAAGATATTAGATAACTTGCTTATACATATATACAGCAGATTTATCTAATCATTTATATATAAATGATCGAAATCAAATTGAAATTTGAATAAAAGAATATAAATGACTTTACTAAGATGAATTAACTATTTATAATCTAGATGTTTTCTAAAATACAATAAAAACACGTATTAAAAATGTTTATAGTAAAGCAATAAAATACAAATTTATTTCTAAATCCAGTAGTGTATGTATACATACCATATACATATAATTGTGTTGTGTAGTGTACACAATATTTTAATTCCACTAAATTAATGGTGGCTTTAATTTTATAACTTTTCCATAAATTAAATTATAAAATTTTGTAGGTAGATATGTTAATTTTTTTAATTGGAATACATCAATTATTTTCAAATCACAGTTCTTTATTATAAAGCCATTAATGTGTTTATTAAAATGATCAATAATCATTTTTTTTTTTGTAATAACTAATAATTCGTTCTCGTTTTTAAAACAAATAATATTACAAATTATATAAAAATTAACTTCATTAAAATTCTCAACTATAATAATATCATTAATTGCTTACTTAGTGTTATGCAAATATCCAAATTCCACTGAACGAGCATTTTTTAAATCTACAAAGATATTTGAAATTCATGACATCTTATTTCAAAATCTGTATATTGAACATTTAATTTATTATCATTATTAGGTTTTAAGACAGAATCTTTTTTACTGCCATTTCGTTTTAAAAATATGTGATGCGCTGTGTAAAAGTATAATTTAATAGCAATGCTAAGTAACGGATTTCTTCTAGAGCAACACATATTAGCGTATGTTTTTAATTGCTTATGTTTAGCTTCATTTCGCATTACCCACAAACCTTTAAGAGGACCAAGATTTTTTATAACATACGAATAGTGGAGAATAAAATGATGTTTTGATATTAAATCAATATTAAAGAGCTGTTTGTAAATGTCGTTGTGAATTTTAATTTATTTTCGTATTTTATCGATTTGTTGGTCATTATGTGATGGCAAGAAGCATATCTGTACTAAATTATCTAACGTACTCAAAAATGTCCATACTAAATCGACTTCTGGTATTAAATCTCCAATTAGTAATGGCAAGTAATGTAAAAAGCATAGCATTTGAGAAGCAGACATTTTCAGTTTTCTGTTGCATTATATCTACTGCAATATTATCAGCTACTAAACGAACCAATTTTATTAAAAACACAACTTTCACAGATACCAGTTCAGATACATCCCGTTCTAGTAAATCTTGCCAATAAGTTTTATTAGTTCTTAATAACTGTTTATCTTCACTAGTTTGATTTTTCATAATTTCTTTAGGACATTCACAAATCCTACAAAAACTGTGTTTAGTCCCAAATTATTGCCCACAATAGCAGCCAGAAGTAGATATATAGTTTGTTTATTTCCATTAATTTGAATTTCAATACCATTCATTTTCTTCTAAGCTTTTCAAAACATTGTAAAGAGGGCCGTAATTTTGATCTGCGCCATAAACTAAATTACTTTACTACTTTTATTAAAAGACAGCAGAGAAAAATATTTTCTAACTGTGACAAAGCGTCCAATGCTAAAACTGGGGAATTTAAATGTATTCAAAGGGTTTTTTTTGTTGGTTTTAATCTATGCAATCTGTCCTGGGGTTCAAGACACCCCAAACTCTTTCACACTGTGCTTTTACCATCCTACTTTACGCAGTAGTGTAGCCAAATCGAGAACGTACGGCTATAGACCCATTTTGTTTAAACCACCTGCACATTGCATTGCTTCATGCCAACCTATAGTGCTGACATGAAAGGTGGTCAACTCTCAACAGGGGGTCTTAGATCTGTTCATCTTCATCACCGATCGTAATCAGTTGATGAAAAATCCCTTTTGCACCCCGCCCCTATAGGGATTCGAACCCGGTACCTCCCGATCCAAGCGCCGCAGCTTTAACCACTGCGCCGTTTGATCGGTAGGATCATTTATTTCAAAGTCGTCTTGGTACAATAAATAAGGTAAAATGATTTTGCAATTTTTCTAGTTAGTTCTAACTTTCCAAACATAAATAGAACAAAAATTAGCATAGACAATTTGTTATCATTTCGACTTTTGTATACAACCGTAGATAATTCAATATGAGGTTGACCTTTCTTAAGCGAATCCATTTCTTCAAATTCATTTATTTCTATTTCGCTTGGTAACTCACCAATTAGTGAATCTTTTGATAAACTTATTACATAAGAATCTGAAGTCTGGTCAGCATGTTGTTTTATAATATGTTTCTTAAAAGAGTAAATTGATTCAAAGGCTTGTGGACAAACAGAGCACATATAATTAGAGTGAGCCTTTGTTTTAAGCACAAATTTTAAATGGTTAATATAGTGAACAGCAGAATCACATATTTTTGAACACAGGAAGCACTTTTGCATTTTCTTTAAATAATATTATAATACATATTTCGAGTTTAGAACTAGTATAAAAATTAATTATTATTAATTATTCATTTAACAGTGCATTGAGTGTAGAATTTCGTCTTTTGTTTGTCTCCATTTCATAGAAGTACTCTTCTATGAATTGCCAAACTTGCGCACACTCAACTGAATATTTGATTCCTAATACGAAGTGCGACTGATAGGTAATTGAAACTGCTTTTAAGTAATCAAAATAAATGTAAAATTGCATAATATTTTCCGGATTATCGCCAATAGCCATAGAAAGTGGTTTTCTTGATCTTTGATGTTTTCGATATCTATAATGCGTTGCTTGTGTGATATGTTTATTGTGCTTCCCAAAAGCTTTCTTTTCATTGGTTTTTCAATTACACCGGATCTCACAAGTTTTTTCGAAAGTGTGTAATATTTTTCGGCTAATTTTCCGCGTTGTTTGTCAGTTTCAAAATATGTAGCCTAAAAATAACAAATCATTTGGTATATAATTCATATAGAACTGTAACATTTGTACCTAAATAATGTAAAACTACTAACTAAAGATTTAGATATATTAGATTTTGGAAAACAATGTTTTCTAAGTGATTATAATTAGAAAGTTATAAATATTTTTTTTTAATTATTAATATTTATTAATTTGTTACCTCGTCTTCTTGGGAATTAGTTGGACGAGTTCGTAATTGTATTTTTGCAATAGCAAATGTTCTGCTACCACTTGTACAATATATTTCCTGTCTGTGTTTGTCAGTGGGTTCCCTTTTTTATATTGTGATAAAAAAAAGCTCTTTGCATCTTATTGGTTGCTACTAACTCTTTCTTCAAATCCTGTAAATATATATAGTCGCCATTGAATTGTTCGGAAACTCAACAAGCAAAATATTGACAAACGTCGAAAAGTTTTTTTCAAATTCGTCGATGAACACCGAACTCGTACTAGGAAAAAGTGAAGAGAATTTATTGGTGAGCTTGTAGCTACTTCCGAGTTCTTATACAATCGTTACGAGGAGTGAACTTAACCAAGAATTGACAACAGTTGTTGTTTCTGCAGTTGATCTACAACCCTGGATTATAAAATGATTTATTATTTTGGTATATTTTTAAATTATTTATCCATTTAGTTCTTCATAATACCTGCTCTAGTTGCCACTGTTATAATTTTTTTTTTCTAAATTTAATTCTAACGCCAAATAACTCGTCGGATATTAATGTCTACAAATCATCATTGTTTAATTCCTTCAAAAATTCATTACCAACCCTTTTCCTAAAAATACAAAATAAAAAATTTACAAAAAAAAAATGTCATTAAAAATAAAAACTACAACCAAACACATATAAGGAGAATTTGATATTACACTAGTTATCTTTTATTTAAAACTAAGCATACGTAGGAATTCTTCAATTAAATCAGGAAACCCCCATTCTGCCAACAGTTTTCCTGCTGTCGGCTCAACAATAGTACCTTCAATATTATTTTCAAATATAATAAATTCTTCCATTGTACGTAAAATGCACAATTTACGTTAGTAGTAAAACTATAAAATACTAAACCTTTAGTATTAGGTACCGTTTATTTTGAATAATAATAATAACACTGTTTATTTCACTGTTATAGAAAACGATTTATTGTGTTCAGTTCTAAATAATCACAGTATAATAAGTACAAAATATCCCGTTTTAAATATATTTATATTTCACTTTTTTTAATCACTTTGAAAAATTTGAAAAATCAGCAGCAACTGAAACCTGGAATTGACGAACATAAAATGCATCATTTGAAGGATATCTACCTCTCAGATAAGTACACCACCCGCGATTTTATAATCAAACCAGCGGATGAAAAAATATGTATTTTTTACGCTAATTGTATTACTCTATCCTTTTGTCGACATTAGCTTTACTATTTCCAATTCATTTAGTTTTTTTTTAACAATATTAAACAAAAACCGCGAATTTTAACATTTATTAATGTAATACTTTTCCAAAACTAAATAATTTAGTTCGATTTTTAAATAATATAATTTTGTCGATAACAACTATCACCGACCACAAAAATTTAAGTCAATCTAGCCTCCAATATTTGAAAGTCGTAGAAGGCGTCACTGAAAAAACAACAAAAAAATTAACGTTCCTTCAAATATAACCATATAAGCTTTTATTTTTAAATGGGAATCGTTATAGACCGGAATTAACTGTTTTTTCTTGAATGATGACTAATTCGTATCTAGCTGCGTACGAGATAGTAATATTTTAACATTACCGAAAGAATTATTTAATTAAAAAAATATCAATGTTAGAGCCACACGATATGTTAATTTAATGTTAGTCGAAATCCATGTAAAGTCAGCTTTGACATACAAAGGTACCAAAATAGAAGATTTGGCTGATGATCATCCTGAGATATCCGAAAATTCTTTTACCGTAGCTAAATCCATACAAGCGTTTAAGATTTCTTCACTATTATCTAAAAATAAAGATGTTGCATGAGGTTGTCTCTGTTAAAAATTTCTATCACCTGTGAACTCCCTGTTTACGTAAACTCAAAATATTTGTTGGGCAAAATTTTTTATTCGATTCGGTTCGAATTTATTAAATCGGTTAGAAGCAATTGGTGAAATACAAAAACAAGCACGTTTAAATCTCCGGTTTTTAACCATCCTGACCATACCTTAACTTCTAGCCTTTACGACTTAAAAATTATTTTAAGAAAAATAGAGAAAATGGCTATGAAAAATGCTCACGCGCTTGCTCCGAATATTCTTCACCCCAATTCGTTCGAATGACAAACCTTATCCTTCGCGCTTCGGGTTTTTGACGATAAAAATATTATAGCACTAAACGAATAGAGAAAAATTTTAGGGCCAAATTCTATTGATACGGCAGAATTTCTTAGTGTCATAACAAAAAGTTTTACCACGGTTAATGTGAAAACACAACTCCAAAATACTCACTTACGAGAACCTTTAGCTGGACCAATTACATCTACGAACCGCAGTGGGCTAAATTTTCTATAAATTGTCTGTCATTGACTACAATACTGGGATGGTTTAGAAGTCGGTATTAAACTTACGAAAGAAATGCATTAGACATCATTACATACAACTGGTGACCATCGTTACATCCCGAATTCCATACTGATAAACTTGAGGCTAAATTTAATTTATCGGATTCCGTGCATGCCGAAATTTAATGTATAGATATAGAAAATATTCTGGAATGCTCTGAAAAGGCTTCAGTAAACTCTGAAATTTGTTCAGCTTTGAGATACTCGTATATATCAGGATACGTTAGTAAGAATGTGAGTGGAAAGTTCAATTGTGTGCCTTGTAAATATAGACTAAGTAGTAACTTCTGAAGATTAATTTTTGAACTAAATTCGGAAATTGCACGCTATTTAAAAGATTTAGACCGCGGAGGAAATATCCTACATAGTTTTTAATTTTAATTAGGATTTGTGTTTATCGGGTTTTTGAAACATTAACATCGGAAAAGTTCGATAACATTTTTTTTGAATACAACTTATCATCAAAACTATTTGTACTCAGTCGTAATTAAATTTATCTAAAATTATTTTTTATGTGGGGTTTGTAATTCGTGTCATGAAAGGAATTTAATACTATAAAACGTAGCGTTAAAATGTGATGGAATATTTTCTTATAATTATTGCAAAAATTAAAATGATCCAGTGTTCCAGTCATCTTCCAAAAAAGAGAAAACAATACTCTAATAAGTTTTTAGTTCTATTTTCTACTTCATCTTGCTGTTATAAAGATTTGAATTCCACAGCTGTGGCAAAAATAATACCAATGAATGAATAGTATATTATTCAACAAGCATATAATGATAGCTGTTATTCACGAAGATGAAATTTACCGACACGAGCCGATAGGCGAGTGTCGTAAATCATCTGAGTGAATAACAGCCATTATATGTGAGTAGCATACGATACTTTGTCCACGACCGATAAAAAATTGTGTTTTATTATCAAATCCTTTAAATAAACCTCAAATAATTTCCGTCCACATTTTGACGTCTCAGTTTAATAATAATGAAAATGGCAAGAGACTACTAGATAAAATTTCCAAAAATGAAATTTTTATTTGGTAGTAGTGAATAATAGAAGAAGGGACTAGATAAACAAGCAGTGAATAATGGATATCATTATAATTTAAGAAACAAACGTAGAATGAGTATATTATACGTTGGTCGTGGACAAATAAGATTATTCAATAGAAGCTTCAACGCCGGCGCCGTCATCGCCATCAGCCGGTGCGAAAAAAGAAAACGCTCATATGACCGAGAAGTACCTGCTGTGCCCAATTATCTAATAAATACAATGAACGGACATCAGAACACTATTAATCAAAAGAATACACCACCATGCGATTATAATAATATCGATAAATTTTACTTCTCATTGGCAAAACGTGTGCACAGTTTGTCAGACGAAAAACAGCTCGAAGCCTATATTGCGTTTTTAAACATCGTCAAACATTTAAAAACTGAGAAAGTTTGTCAAAATACATCAACGTAAAGTGGAATCAAATGTATATATGTATATACTATCTTTATTAATTTATTCGTCTAACTATTATTAGTCTGAAGTGAAAATGAAACCAATTTAGCAAACTTATGTTATTTTAACATTCATGTAATTTTTCATTTTGCCACGGTATTACAATGTGACAATGAAACACAGACAAAATTTGTTTCGAATTGAAACTGCGTTTTCATACCGGACTATTCGACCGACCCCGTTCGTCTAATATTTCGTAATCGATTTGTGTTTATACTGGTATTCGCTCTCCATTCATCCAATACCAAATCGCCATTCACAGTGTAATGGTCCACATTACTGCCAAAATATTGGAATGAATCATTCGACTACATTTGTAACAAATTATGCAAGCGAACTGTAGCTTTAATAATATTTACAACAGTAAGCCTGCTTGCGATAATTCGAGCTTAAAATGCCAAAAGCGTTTTTTAAGGCTTAAAACCAAGGGTCTTCTTCCTGGATAGGGACGCATAATGTTGGTTAACAGCGGAAAAGCCTCATCCCTAAACAAAACAAAACGTCAAACTTATTGAGCTGTTAGGAAGTATGGCATCATTTGGGATAAGAAGCGATGGACAATTATCGATAATACGTTTCCCGAATGAACTTCGCCTAAATATCCCACTGTCGTTGTTCGTCTCTGATAAAACAATGTCTACAAAGACAAATTTATAGTCCGCATGGGACACTGCCAATACATAATAATAAATTATGTTATGATATAGATAATATGTTACGACTTACTTGAACAACGACATATTTTTCGTCAATAGCGCCTAAGCAATGAGGAAAATGCCATTATTGATTAAATTTGGATGCTATTTGTTCCCATGACTCAGTGGATAGATAGGTTTGGAAAAACGGACTGTTTCAACTTATCTCAGATCACAGCCGTTGTTTCTCGAATGATGTAAGATGTTGTGGATGAACCTATGCGATAACCATACAGGTCGATCGAGTAGTGTTAACAAAACCCTCTCACCCGGCGTTATTGGATTTATTGCAAACTCCTCCTGTTTTTAAATTGCCTGGCCACATAAGCTAAGCAGCTTGTCGAACATTCCAGACGCCATACGAACAGCGTCTTCCTTTTTCCACTTTGGTTTTAATAAATACCTTATTATAAAAGTGCTCGCATTCATTACATCCACAAAATCGTTCTGAGATTTTTCAAAACCCTGAATTCACAACATTAAATAAGCTGAACGAACGAAACCATGAATCCGCATTAAATCAATACAATGAGCGTGAAAAAAACAAAAAAGAAACAAAACAATCTAGCATGCTTCGCAAATTCAAAATAACAATAGAAAGATATTCGAATTCAAATTCGAATGGAGGCAATGATAGAGATGATTATTTTATTGTTTATGAATTTCGAGTTATGAGTTTATGAAGTATATTACAAAAACAATAAGTGTATTGCTTTCAACCATAATGAGTTAGGTAATTTTTTTGGTTAACGGTTGGTCAAAGCAAGAGCAAAACTTAACCAAATTTTGGTCTAATTTTTTTTCGTGTATTTTCTTGTCAATTCGACTCTTGTGACAGGTATTGAAACTAAAAATTTGGTTAAGATTTGTTTAACCACTAATTTTTTTTGGGTTAGCTAAACTGTTTTTAGGTCTATCTAATACGATTGTTGTTGTAAATTTTTTATTTTTGGTAAAAGCAATACACATAATAAAATTTTAAAGTTCAAAAATGCATTATACCCTAGACAGACTATGGTTTAATAAATCCGATTTAGCTAAACTAGTTTAAGTATTCTATGTAAAAACAAAGGTACTAGCTAAAATCGAGGTTGACACACGGCGACTAATCTCGAAAAATTCACTAAATCGGTTTTATTAAATCGTAGTGTGTCTAGGATAAAAGTTTCATAGAAAAAAAATTGTATGTACCTTATTTTAAGCTTAGTAAAAAATACAATCGATACTGGAGGCTCTTATTTATACAGTGGCTAGCTCTGATATAATTTAAAAAAAATCTATTTTAAATGCATACAAACAAAATTATTTTCATTTATTCATATGCAAAATAAAATTTTGAAAGTGTCTATTAATTTTATTGTTTTTTACGTGTACGTATTGTGAAGGAAATCTTTCGTATGTGATGTGGTTAATTTTAATAATTGGATTGAACCTTTCCGCCGCGTCGTTGCCATGACCCACTTTCAGCTGGAATGGTGGAAAAACAAATACTCATGGTAAACGCTATAAAATAAAATTTAATTATCGTGATATTAGAAATTATTAATGTTTTATAAGATGTAATGGGCGCTTGTCATCTTGAAATGCAGTTTTCTTAGTTTCAAAGAAACTAAGAAAACTGCATTTCACCTTTGAAGATATTTTCTTCTAAAAACAACTAAAAATTGTAATGACAATTTCCGGATGCAGTTACTATTCTAATTATGCTAGTTTTGTTTTGTATCAAACTTGTTTGTAGATAGCAGAACTATACACATAAACAAGTTTCACAATCCACGAATGGATTAGCGTAAAATCTTATTAATTCTAGTGGCACGTGCCCAAACGACTCATATTTTCATTTACGTTTATTTGCAAATCTATTTCTGCACATCAATGCACATGCACTCAAGTTTCAATAAATAAACGTAAATACATTTTTCTTCTTTTTGTTGTTGTTGCACACGCGATTTTGTCAAGCGTGTGTACAAAACTTGTCTTCTTGGGTTCATTCAGCGAGTATTTTACACCAAGTTGAATTCTATTTTTTTTTTTTTTTTTTTTGCTATTTGGGCTGTTCTTGTGTTTACACATGCAACGGAAACGTACCACATATTTGCAATGCTTGAATATTAGCCAAGGACCAATGAAGTATTGGAGGGGGTAAGAATCCGGTTTTCGGTTGATTGATCGATGTAGAAAATATGTATAAAAACCTCGCCAATATTTTATTGAGGGGATTGAATTTTTGGCGTTTATGCTGAAATAATCAAGTTCGTTATTTCGCGTGGGGGATAGTTGATCTTTTGAATACAACCAAATAAAGACATACTATTTATAGTATAACCCAATTTAAATTTAAATTAAACAATTTTTTTTTTTCTTTTGGGAAAATTTGTGATAAAGGTCAAATTAGGTAAGTATCTTAAAATAAAAAAAATAACCAAATGCTTACTAACACCGGAGCACCGACTGGTTAGGGGTCTGTTGACAGCCTCGCAAGAGGTAGCAAGGGATCATATGTTGTTAACCACCATTCCCGCCTGTCAGTCAACAACAAATGGCCACCAATAAACCTAGCCAGCGGTCAAATTTTACATTCAAAGTTTAGGGGAAGCTATGCTATCCTAAGTCGACAAAAGCTTACAGTTTTCACCTACATTGTGAGTTGCGATTGGCAGCTCGCGTTTTGGGTGCTTTAGCCCAATCAATAATCATACGAAATTTGAGCAATATGCTCACAATTCTCCATATCTTAACCCAAACCTCTACCTGACCGAGCTGCAGGAATCAAGCCGCCGGTACCACAAAAGAGGTAAGATAAATTTCGAGGTAATAAGTGGAGGTTGGCTTTCAGCCAAACTTCACTCATTACAAAGAAAGACCTTCATATTCGCTAAACTTGAATGAATTTGAGTTTGGTGAATAGCATATCTGTTCTTCTAGTATCATGGTTCTTCCCAAATTAGTGATTGGCTAAATCGATCTATTTTGTAACCATAGCAGTTAAAATCGCGAGTTAAAATTTCTTTTTTCCTGAATTGTTCCCTTAAGTTTTCCTTTGTACAGCGAAAATGGGTGTAAATTCAGTTAAAGAGATATGCCGTATAAAGAGCGTTCGTGCATCAGGGTATAGCTGGTATACCTAATAATCCTGTTTTTCCGGCAAATATTTAATAATTTAAATAAATATTTCTTATGAAAAACAGAAAAATGTTATCCTCTTGCCCCTATTTTACAACGAATTTCGATACAAGTTTTACTTAGAGGCGTATGTGTTTCACTGTACAAAAAAATATTCTAATGGCAATTAAACTGGACGAAATACTTATTACTGAAAAATAAATAATTTACAAATCCAAGCATTGTTATATGAATGTTTGCTGTTGTTGCATTAGTAGTTATTTCATCATTTTAATTGTGATGAAACTATTCTGTTCTCACTTTTGAAAAAACGCGTTTTTAGATAAATTTATCGGAAATTTTATCAACAATTATAACCAATTCCGAGTTCCTAGAAGTCTAAATTAAGTCGAAAATACCTTGTTGGCGAGCAGTGTTCGTATGTACTAAGTACATTGTACTTTACATAAACATTGTCCGGATGAAATCATGTACGAGTAAAGTTTAAATATTTAATTAAAATTACAACATAAAGGTGTTTAAAATACAAAAATATTTCCGCAAAACTGTTAAGAAGCTAGAATTAAGTTGTATTTTTCTCCCATTCAATTGATTTATAAAAATGCAAGTTCTATAAAGAAATGAAAATAAAACGAAGAAACAAGCGACATAACGTAGCAACATTTTTTAAATGCAAAATAATTGACTCATTTAATAAGCTTTTAAATGCTTTCTAGCACTTTGTTGTGTAAGATGAAAAATATAATTTCTTTTATGTGATAAATTAGCTGTGAAAAGTAATAAAACAAAAATTTTGATGTTTTTGATGAATTAAGATGAAGTACTACTCAAAGTGAGTAGATATTCCAACATAATACAGTTATTTTATACCTAATACTACCTCTTAGCTAGTACTCGTAAAAAATGGCCACATGTTATGAACATTATTAATATCAATCTAGCAGATATGTAATTATTTAAGTTATGTATGGAATGAAGAATTTAAAATAATTATAAATTTATAATATTGCACATTTCAACTTTCTCAGATAATTAAAAATTAAATGGAAGAATAATGCTAAAAGACTAACATACATAGTAATAATAATGTTAGGAATATGTGTTTACAATCGCAAAAGTCACAAAAAAAAATATTTCATTAAATCGTTAGTATCGTACATAATATTCTTTCTCTTGATTATATCTTTGTCGTAGTATTCCGTCTCTTAATTATATCATTATTAGGTCTTTATATTTCAATTTGTCATAAATTATACATTTTTAATTAAACAATAACGTACTTATGTATTACATCAAGTAAGAGAATTATGGAATAAAGCAAAATACAATATAAAAAATTACTGCTGTTTTTTATTTTGCAAAAATGTATTAATTAATAATAAAAATGGTATTGTCTTTGAAATGCACATGTCTTAAATGAAAACAAAATAAAACATTAAAAGTTGTATATTTTTTATGTAGGATGAAAATTTAATTAAGGCAATTATTGATTTACTTTCTTGAGTAATTTAGTTTGTATTTGATGGGCTAGTGTTAGAACAATTTGTTATTTCTTTTCTAGAAAATATCGAATAATTTAAATCAATTTATCGATAAACTATAATAATGTAGAGGTACAAACGTTGTATAAAAATATAAAATGCTGAAACCTCACGAGGTGATCAGAACTTCGGTCTGTATTACGTGCGTTTGAGAGATTATGTATATCAAGTCAAGTCAAACTAACTTCCGAATCAGACAATCCCTAACTGAACCCCTTACTCAAACTAAACTCAATCTCCAACTGAAGCCCGTAATCCGTTTACAATCTAACCTCAATATCCAGGTGAATCTCCAACTCAACCTCCACTACAACGAAATCACAAAATCAACTCCTAACCTTACCCTCAACTTAGTAACCAATTCAACCCCAAATCAACTTTCAACTCAACACTATCTCCAACTTAACCCCAAACTTGCTCCTCAACTTAACCCTAATTATATTTTCCTCGTTCAGTCTCCTACCTCCAACTTGCCCCTCAGCTACCTATCCCTGCTTTTTAAATAAATTTCGCTTTATTTATAATTCTGGGAATTTTTATTGACCTAATAGAGGAAAAATTTGCTATAAAAAGATTTGCAGATGGTAAAGTTTAATGCTTGCAAAAACAATTATTAAGTAGATCAATCTTTCACAATACATTTCCGTGTAATTATTTGAATATGTAGCGCAAGAAGTTGAAAAGCAAAAATTACTTGCTTGGTGCTTTCTTCAAATAATCTTTGTGGGCCAAGGATTCATTTTCACGATACTCTTGATCTTGACGCTTTTCCTTTCGATAAGTCCTATTCAAAAACTTTTCCTTCTCACGATACTCTTCAACCTCTAGTGCTTTTTTCAAATAATCTTTGTGGGCCAAGCATTCATTTTCAAATTCAGAACTGAACCGTTGGCTCAACCTCAATTCAAACGAAACCTCAACTCAACCAAAATCCAAACTCAACTCAATTTCAAACATACACATACTATAATTGAACCCCAAACTCAATGCCTAACTCAACTCCCAAATCAACATGGTGTGAAAAACTACATGCGTACGTGAACTCAACTCTAGCTAACTCCAATTCGGCTGTAAATTCGACACACTAATAAATCCCCAACTGTATTGCTAACTAAACCATAACCAAACCCTAACTCAACCTCAACTTAACAAGCACACGGAACCCAACTCAACCGCAAACTACACGCCGAACTCGATCCTCAAACCAGCATACTATATATAATAAACTAGCCATATAGCTTGTGCAACCCGGGAAAATATCGAGAGAGAGAGTAAATCAGTATTTAAAATTATATCATTATACATATATGTAACTTCTGAAAATGTATTTACTTATTTAAGTTACCCTCATGATACAGTTAATTGAGTTCTATGTTTGGAAAAATGTTTCCTTCAAATTCCTTATTTTATTTACCTTCTTCTTTTACATAGTGTAAGAATTTGGCGTTAGCTCTCTCGATGAGGCATGGACTTGCAGAAGAAGTGGCGTGTTGTCATTGAAATTTGAATGACATGCCTCCAGAGGCGCATTTTATGAGTGACACGTTCCATCATATAATAATACGATCTTATCATCATAGGGTCGTAGCATCATACCATCAAATCTTCGTAACGTCTTACAATCATACCATCTTACCACCACCATCATACCATCGTACCATCTTGAAATGACTAATGATAGTCTAATGATCAGAACAAAACACTATCTCACCATCTTACCGTCATACAATCATGCCATCACACGATCATAGCATCATACCATGGTGCATTCACCATCACTATCATCATCACCCTCACCATCACCATTACCATTACTTGGTTATAGAAATATTTATCAATTTATCATATGCTGGTTTAAATATTGAGTTGGGTATTTTTTGGGTAATGAGTTTGGGGTTAAGTTGGAGGTCCCAAATCCCATTTCCAACGCACATATCAAATTTCATTATAAAGGATTGAGAAATATACAAGTTCCCTCAGATTGGCCATATTCCAGAACTTCACCAAAAATCATTTCAAAATCTCATTTCCAATGCACAAGACGAATTTCATCATAATTGTTTCAGAAATAGCCCAGTTCCATCATACTTGGCCCTATTAAAAACTTCATCCAAAAATCATTTTAGAATCCTATTTCCAACGCACATATCAAATTTAATCATAATCGGTTGATAAATAGGCAAGTTCCGTGATACTTTTCCATATTCCAGAACTTTATGCAAAAATCATTTTAAAATCCCATTTCCAATGTGCAACCCGAATTTCATCGTAATTGATTAAAAAATGACGAAATTTAGAATCCCATTTCCAGCGCATATGTTAAATTTCACCATAATCTGTTGAGAAATAGGCAAGTTCCATCATACTTGGCCCATATTCCAGAACTTCATGCAAAAATCATTTTAGAATCCCGTTTCCAACGCATTTGTCAAATTTGATAATAATTGGTTGAGAAATAGGCAAGTTCCATCATACTTGGCCATATTCCAGGACGGAGTTCGGTTTTAGATTTTAACCTTTCGAAGTGAATTTTGTAAGTGAGGGTACGGGTGGAAAAAAATAAAATTTTGTTAATAAAATAAAAGTGTTTAGTATGAAAAACAAATATTTGTGATTTTTTTTTTTTGATTTTTCTAATTTTTAAAGTTTGAGAAAATTTGTCAACAAAAATCAGGTCTGACAGACTGGTTTGGGAGATTTCCCGCCGGTTGGTAATGTAGGTTAAGTTGAGAGGTTCGATGGGATACCCACTACCACTCCTTACTGAGACTAAAAATTTCAAATAATTCGAAAAACCTCAATAATTTGGAAATAATCTCAATCGAAGTCTCAAGTTATCTCGAAAATCCTGAAAAACTCAAAAAAAAGTGAATTGTCTGTAAATCTGTAACATCAGAAACCGAAGGGACTCAATCGATCGTGCCAATCACCGCCATGTAAATCTTGAATAAACTTGGTATTCTCAAAAAATGTTAAATACCTTTCCTAGAAGATATCGAATAAACTACGGGGGCGGATTGAAAATGAAGCTACCTAGCGCTAGATGGCAGCACAAAATTTTTTTGTTTTTTAGAAATTGCGATCTGTCAAACGTCAGCTCTTAAAATTTCACCCAAATTCATCAATTAGTTTATTTGTTGTAGTCGTTTGAAGTAAGCAACTTTTGTGTTTCTTGAAAAATGGAAAAAAACGAATTTCGTGCAGTGATTAAACACTATTATTTGAAAGGGAAAACGGCGAAAGAGACAAAAGAAAAGCTCGATAAACATTACGGTGAGTCTGCTCCGTCAGATTACATGGTAAAATATTGGATTGCTGAATTTAAACGCGGCCGAAGAAGCACTGCAACAATACCATCAACAGGAAGGCCAAAAGAGGTGGTTACTGAAGAAAATATCAAGAAAATCCTCGATATCGTTATGAATGATCGCCGAGTCAAGTTGCGTGAGATTGTTGAAATGGTAAACATATCATATGAACGTGTGTTCAACATTTTGCATGAACAATTGCATATAAAAAAGCTATCGGCAAGATGAGTGCCGCGTTTGCTCAGTGTCGAACAAAAACGAGTTCGACAGACCACTTCACAGCGGTGTTTGGACATGATAAAGCGTAATCCTGTTGATTTTTGGCGTCGATCAATTACTGTTGATGAAACGTGGGTCCACCACTACACACCTGAAACCAAAAATCAATCGAAACAATGGGTGGAAGCTGGTGGAAGTGCTCCGAAGAAGGCAAAGGCAGTGAAATCGGCTGGCAAGGCTATGGCCACTATATTTTGGGATGCACACGGAATATTGCTCATCGATTATCTTGAAAAAGGATCCACAATCACAGGAAAGTATTATCGTGCATTATTGGATCAATTGGTTGATGCAATCAAGGAAAAACGACCACATTTAAAGAAGAAAAAAGTGATCTTTCTTCAAGACAACGCACCGGTTCACACAGCATTAGATACGATGCTAAAATTACGTGAAATACACTTCGAATTGATTGATCATCCACCTTATAGTCCAGATTTAGCTCCTAGTGACTTTTTCCTGTTTCCAAACTTGAAAAAATGGCTCGCAGGACAAAGATTCATCTCAAACGAAGAAGTGATTATCGAAACTAACGCGTATTTTGAGGGGTTCCCGAAATCGTATTATTCAGATGGTATAAAAAAGTTGGAATATCGTCTTACTGAGTGTGTCGAATTAAATGGAGACTATGTTGAGAAATAAATGGTTTTTGGAAAAAAAATTTTGTTTTCCTACTTAGGTAGCTTCATTTTCAATCCGCCCTCGTAAAACACTTGAATCGAATAATTTTAATCTTCCAAATTAACCGTTCTGATTGCTATCTGTAAGTCTGTAAGATCACACAATTTAGGTACCATTGAAAAATGTAAGAGAAACGCATAAACTCGAATAATCTAGAAGAAACTCCAAAAAATGTCCATAATATCGGAAAGTATGCTAGCAAATTTGTAACAAAAATCTCTGTATCATAAAAAATTTGTGAAATTACCTTAGTTTTTATTAATGCCAATAGCGTTAAACTATTGCTAAGAGCAAAAAAACATAAAATTATTGAAAATTTCAATTATAATGTCGGATAATTTCGTAATTATCCAACAATCGTATGCTTCGAATAGGTCCTAAGATTGAACAATCGAATACACTTGACAATTTTAAACTTACAACCTTAACAATGAAACACACAATTAAATTAGATGTAAAATTATACAAACGCCATTACTACAACATAAGGAATTTGAACTTCCCTTCGATTTTATAATTATACCAAAACAAACCGGTTTTTCTGGAGTAACTCCGGTAAATGAGAAACTGTATATTCGGTACAAAGAAATATGTAACATTTATTTTTGTATTTCGTCATAAATTAGGGCAAATAACTTACATTTCACCTCATGACATAATCTGGTGTGTCTGATTGTGTCATCAATGTTGCGTTTTCATAGAAACGATTCTCCTCTCGAATCAAACTTTCACATCCTTGGTCTAACCAACACCGTTAATACCTTCAGCTTGTCTGTATTTTCTTGGTATTTAGCAGTTTCGCCTGCTGGCTTAAATTTCACACATGCAATAAACAGAATTAATATTTTTTAGCGATTTTAATGTTTTTTAAACTGATTTGAACCCAAATTTTGGACAAATAAGTTCTTGTTATATATTATTTTTAAAATTCCAATTTTCAGTAGGGAAGACTGTCATTTTCTGCAAAAACAATAAAGTAAAAATTTTAAGCTCTAATGCAAAATCTATCAAAGAGCCTATAGCTTATGAACCTAAACTTTTCGTTTAATCGAGCCGATGTTATCCGATATTTATTTATTTGGTACCTACAGTGACTACAATCGGTAAAAACAATTACGGCTAACTAATACAATTGTTAAAAAACTTAAATAAAACATTGTTGAACAAATCTCTCGACAAGTGAAAATCGATATTTTGAGAAACTGAATTGAACACCCGTGATATTCTCAGGATCGGCTCCGAAAGACCATAGTTTGTTGGCACCAGGTCAATGAATAAAAGCCCATCACATTTACAGAGTAATAAAATTTTTACTGAATTATTAATTAAATTTTGTGAAAAAGATTCGTGATTGACTCCCAGGGCCGATATCCTTGAATAATCGAAAAAAGTCGACGGTGACGGCACATGAAAAATGGTTTTTACCAATGTTGCTACTGACATACTTTTTTAATTTTATTTAATAGTTTAAGGGTCAAACTAAACTATAATGTAGGAGTTTTGCATAAGTTATATAAAATAAATTTTTTCCAATGCTACAATCTTTATTGATTTTATGGACGTCCATGTCAAGCCTGTTCACTTCATTACTTTCAAAGTGATTTTGACAACAAAGTGAATATTAAACTTTGTAGGAATAGATATAAAGTATTATACATTTCTGAAAAACTCATTTTCTGTAGATAGTGGAACAATTAACACTTAACGGACGGGTTGTTTTTCTCTATCTTTCTCAGTTTCCGGACATATTAAATTAAATAAATTATAATTTAAATAATTATAATATAATAATTATAATTATAATAATTAAAATTTAAATAATTGTAACATAATAAATTAAATTAAAACGTATGTATAAAAACGTATATAAATTTATGTTGTTCGTCTTTTGAAGTTGGAATGAAAAAAGTAGAATCTACCTGTCCTGTCGGTTAAGTGTTAATATGTTTATAATTTTATGTTAACGTTTACGTTGAAATAATTGCCAAATAAAATAGGGTGAAAAAACAAGATTACTCAGGTTTGCCCACGCTTTACGTTTAACGTTGATTTGTACCCTAGTTATTCATAAGAAACATATTTTATAAAAATTAGCTGCTGATATTTGCGGATTCCGAAGTTATTGGTATATATGATAAAAGTCAGTAAACGGAAAACCACTATCTATTACGATTTTAAATGTAGGCTATTTGTATCAATAATTTGCGGTATGTTTCTTAATTTACTATTAACAATGTATTGATACTAGGCTGTTAATCATTTTTGCACTCATTTATCGTTTGAAAAAATTAATCAACAAGATGCACACAACCCTCATATTCAATAACGTTACCGAGCTCGGAAGACGTTACAATCGACTCCACACCATCTACTTCTCCCGGAAAAAATGTAAGACCGTGCGAATTTTATACAGACTCGTCACAATCAACAAATAAAGAAAAAATACTATGTTACTTAATTTTTTTTTTTTTTTCCTTTATTTAATATTACAACTGATTTACAAATCATTTAGTAATTTATCTTTCTTAAATGAAGATTCACATTTGACGGGCAGTAGCCCAATGGTTACTCCCGTTTGAATTTACATAGTAATTATTTTTCTCTATCCTAATGAAATACAACTGCCTAATTCCAAAGGTTTCTGCCTTTGAAGTCTTCTTACTGCATTGGTGGTATCCAACAAACTTCGTATGTCTGCATTTTGGTGCCGAGATATCTGCTGAATGTGTTTCTTCGCATGATTTTGTATTTCTTCACTTATATATTCCATGTTTAAGTCCCTATGGAGGTTATCATTTCTAATGTACCATGGTGCGTTTACAATGCCACGCAGCACTTTGTTTTGAAAACATTGAATCATTTGTACATTTGTCTTCTTGGTACAACCCCAAAGTTGAATACCGTAGGTCCATATTGGTTTAAGTATTTGCTGATATAATAGCAATTTGTTATGTATTGTAAGCTCAGAGTTTCTACCTATTAGCCAATACATTTTCCTATATTTAATGTTCAATTCTTCTTTTTTCTTTTTAACATGCTCTTTCCATCTAAGCTTGCAATCGAGAGTCATGCCGAGGTATTTGGCTGTATTTGCATTTGGAACCGGCCTTGAATTAAGTTTCACTGGAATCCAGTTAACTTTCTGGTTTGTGAAGTTTACGTGAACCGATTTTGCTTCGTTTAGGCTAATGCGCCATTTCTTTGTCCAGCTACTCACTGTGTCGGTTGCTTTTTGAAGTTTGGTCGTTGCTTCTGATATACAATTTCCAGTCGCCAGAATAGCTGTATCGTCTGCAAATGTTACTATGGTGGCACCTTCTGTATTTGGCATATCTCTGGTGTACATGATGTACAATATAGGACCCAGTACGCTACCCTGTGGTATGCCTGCTGATATTCTCTTTAGTTCAGAGTACTCTCGGTTATATTTTACACGGAAATGTCGGTCTGCGATATAAGATTTAAGAATTTGATAGAATTGCTTTGGTAGATCTCGATGCAATTTAAATTCAAGTCCTTTGTGCCAAACTTTGTCGAAAGCTTGTGCTACATCTAAGAAGATGCTGGAGCATATCTTCTTATTCTCAAGTGAGTCTTCGATTATATCCGTTATTCTGTGAACTTGTTCTATCGTAGAGTGATTTTCTCTAAATCCAAATTGGTGTGGTGGAATCAAATTTCTCTCCTCTATTATTGGCTTGAGTCTCTTGAGCAGTAATTTTTCAAATAATTTTGAAATTACAGGAAGTAGTGAAATCGGTCTGTACGACTTTTTATCGTTCGCTGGTTTGCCTGGTTTGGGGATCATAATTACTTCAGCAACCTTCCATTGCCGTGGGACATATTTTAGTCTGAAGACAGCATTGATAATTTGAACCAATTTTCGTAGTCCCTTCTCGGGAATGGCTTTTACGACTTGTCCAGTAATTAAATCATATCCTGGAGCTTTTTTTGCGTTCAAATTACACTTGATCTCATTTTTTAATTCCTGTAATGTTACACATCGAATATTATATTCATCAATTTTGCTAACTGTTATTATGTTTTCATCTGCTGTTTGCCTAGGTAACGGCTGAAAGGTGTATTCCAAGTGAGCTGCAAATAAAATAGCTTTTTGCTTGTCGCTTTTGGCCCAGATTCCTTCCCCATTTTTAATAGGCGGCACATGCGTTTTGGTTCTTTTTAATCCCTTTGTTGCTTTCCAAAGAGAGTAATCAGTATCTTTATGTTCGGTGAGACCATTTAAGTACTTGTTAATAGTTTCATTCTTAATTTCTTTTATAAGTTGTTTTAGTTTATTGCATAGAAAATTGAGGATTTTTTTGTTTTCCGGGGCGCGTGTCCTTTGCCAGGTTTTTCTTGCCTTCCGTTTCTCTCTAACTAACTCCCTGACCTCAATAGGATAATTTTGATTCCTACGGGATTCGGTGTGACTAGTAGGAGAACTTTCCCATGCTGCTTGTTGAATAGTACTGTTAAATACCTCTAGTTCGTCTTCCAACTGTACCGGTGTTTTAATCGGCACTCGTAGATTTATTTGCATTTCAATTAGATCTTGGAATAGGTCCCAATTAGTTCTATTATTTGTTAATTTAGGCAGGTTATCCTTATTAATTATCATTGTGCTGAGTGTCATGATAACAGGTGTATGATCGGAATATATCCCTTCGCTGTTTTCGATGCACATGTAATCCTCGAAGATCCCTTTCGTTACATAAAAATCAATGAGATCTGGTATTTTATTTATATCAGCAGGCCAGTATGTTGGTTTACCTTCAGAGTGGAACTCGCAGTTATTTATTCGTCCGGCTTCGAATAGCTCTTTTCCTTTATGGGTTGTAAGTCTTGATCCCCAATAGGTGTTTTTTGCATTAAAGTCACCACCAATAATAAAATTGGATCCTAGTGATCTAAAGAGTCTATTATAATCTTCTTTGTTTAGATTATAGCGTGGAGGGCAGTAGATAGAGGAAATACTGTATTCATTATTATTGTTAGTTTCAACTTTTATGGTTTTAACTTGCATACTTTCTTCTTCTATACTAGGTTCTTCATAGTGTTTGAGATTCTTTTTCACTATTACTGTTGATCCGCCTCTGGGTTTTCCTCCTGGGTGAACAGCATGGTAACATTCATAATCACGTATTTTAATAAATGATGTTTTTGTCAAATGGCTCTCCGATATAAGGCAGATATCTATTTTTTCTAAATTTAGAAAAATTTCTAGCTCTGGAACATGTTGCGCTAGTACGTTCGCGTTCCAGGTTACAATTCTTAATGTTCTGCTCATTTTAGTATATGAGGGCAGTTGCCTCGTTCAAGGTTTGATGCATATCTAGACGCTTATATAAAGCTTCTAGACCACGTTCTTGCTTTGCTAGCCGTATATTTATGGCTTCTATGCTTCGACAAATCCTTTCAAGAGGGTTATCATTCATAGCATTAGATGATTGCTGTACAATTTGTGAATAACTTTTTCGCTCTGTACCAATACCTGGTGGTTTTGGCGCCGCTTGGGTTTTAGTTGGTTTCTCTTCTCTGGTAACCCTAGGGTTTTGAGGAAACTGATGCGTTTTGTTTCTTAGTCTTTGAAGTTCTTTGGCTACTTCACAGCCTCTATAATTTGCAGGATGATGCCCTTTACAGTTTATACATTTTGCAGGGGTGTTTCTACTTTCTGTACACTCTTTCGCGTTGTGCTTTCCAGCACATTTTACGCATCTTGGCTCCCGTTTGCAATATTTTTGCGTGTGATTGAAACCTTGGCATTTTTTGCATTGAGGTATTAGCCTCGTGTTTTTCTTAAGCGGTTCTATTTTAACCCTCATATTGAGAATTGCTTTGATGTTGAAGATGTTTTAAACTTTCTCTTTTTTGTTAAACGTAAGCATGAAGAGTGGAAGCGCCCTTTTTTTGACTTGATTGTTCTCACCTCTCTCTCGTTTTAGGATGTTTACTGCATCTTCTATTTGCAGATCTCTTGCCTTTAGGTCCTCAATTATGTCCTCCTTCGTACACGTTGGATGAAGGCCTCTGGCCATAACCTTAATTGCGCGTTCGTTTTTATCTTCGTATGTGAACCATTCTTTACCTTCCGCATTGAGCTTTGTTGCTAGAGCTCTATATGTATCGGAATCCGGTGTATTGATTTTCCACACGTTATTGTTTAGTGACACTACTTTATATTCTTTAGCTGTCACTGATTTCATTAAAGATTGTATGCTAGCAAATTCTGTTATGCCGATTACATTAATTGGCGGAGGCGCCTTTTCTTTCGGTACAACCTTTTGTTGCCGATTTTGTTGCTGTTGCTGGTGAGCTCGTTTGGTATTAGTATCACCAGTTACTAATACATTAGCTTGCGAATGATCTCCAACTTCAGGCGAGAATTCTGCTTTTCGTTTTTTGGTAGGTCTTTTCTTCCTTTTCAGTACCCAATCTGTTTCTCTCATGAGATCCTCTTCATCAGTATGGAACTCATTGTTATAACTGGTGTGAGTACTTGTTTCATTATAACAAGTTAGCGGGTTTTCAGAAATCTCCATTGGTTTGGGCTTCTTTAATTCTTCATTTTCCTTTTTTAGTTTTTCAATTTCGCTTCTTAGTTGGGTTAAAAGTACATCTACTTCACTGAGTTTTCGACAGAGTTCAGCGTTTTAGTCTTTCTGCTGATTTGCAGAGTTAGTATGATGGTTTGGTAATCTTAACAACATTTAACTTCTTTCGAATGGGTTTAGCAATGATTGGCTCACCCCAGAATCCGTTGAGCCAGCCTCGTAAGAGGGTGGATTAGCCAACTGGGTAGTTGGTTTACCACCTGGAGTATTGTTTCCTTTTTGCGTTGTATTCATTGCTTTAAAACTGGTTATGTATCAACTACCAACCTAACCAGTACAAGTTGGTAGTGGGTCAATGAAGAGAACATCATTTGCTATGTTCTCGGTAGTCGGTTATTCCGCCGTATCTCGGTCGCCAGAGCCTCGTTAGTTAATTAGCAGGAAGTACCACGTGCAGGTGAGGTTGGCATTTGGGCTAGTATAATAAGACCATCTAAACCGGCGCCCCTTACCCCCCATGTTACTTAATGAATATAGATTTGAGCACATCTACAATGAATATCGTCAGGGATTACGTTCGATAGGAAAAGGAATAGAAGGAAAACTCGTTGAAACATTAAGATGGTTTTCTGACCTTATTTTTGAGGCTCTTAGAACACGCAAGTCAGAAAGAAATGCTAACGTGGTAAGTGTATTGATTGTTAGATTTAACGAAAGCACAGTATTTTTACTTAAGAAATTTAACAAAGGAACGAAACTGTTTTATATTGCCACCAAATTATCCAGTACAAGAAATTAAACAAACTTGCTATCCACCATCTTCAGCAATAGAAATTACAAAACAAGTGCAAAAAAAGTAAAACTTCAAGATTGATTAGAGTACACTGCGATCAGGTACAAATGAGGACGTATTTCATACTGTTTTTTATACTTCAGATCCGCACATAACCAGTATTACAAAACCGTACCGCAAAAATGTGAAGGAACTTGATGAAGACACCATGGATCTTTTGAAAGTCAACGAATTCATTTCAGATTCTGAAGTTCACCAAGTAAAATATAGCATATAGAAACATTAATCTATTTAAATATACAATTTTTCAGCAAAAATTATTTATTAAAAATTGTAAACTGTCTCTCTGTAATCAATTGATTTATTCGGCTTTTTATAGACAAATATATTAATTGTTCATGACACTACCATTATTTTCGATTTGGTAAATCAATAAAAAAGCTGAAAAAATCAATTGATTACAGACAGATATAATATACACGCAAATGAGGTTTCTCTTTGGGTATTTGATGTAGTGAAGATAATTCACTAAGTCAGTACGTTCTGCCCAGATACTTAATGTAAATGGCGAAAGTTGTATTTTTGTAGTTTGGTCGTAGCTACCCGACCAACTTTTCAGTACCAAACAAAACTACCACCATAGGAACTAAAAGAGGGTTCCTATTTTTGAACAGTAATACATTTGTATAACTCTTGCCCTCGAGCTAAAGTACGGGGAGGGAGGAGTGAATTGATATTTCTACTGTTTTCAGTAGGTCTGTTATGAGTGATTGGCCTCTTTATTTTTCTGATTTACCAAATCGAAAATATTGGGAATGTCATGAACAATTAATATATTTGTAATAATTTAATTAGTAGCAATTTATATTTTTCTTTTATATTGATTTCTATTTTGGGATTAAATATATGATAATTAGTTTTTATACATATTATAAATATTGTAGATTATTAATAAAAAAGGTCATTTTGATACTTTTGAATTTGATTTTTATATATTGTATTAAAATAAATGATATTAAAATACATCCGATTTGAAGTCTTAACCACTACTTTATGTTTGTGCAAAATTTCACAATTTAATCTTTAGAAGTAAACAAGTTATCAATTTTTGATCCAATCCATACATCGATTTTCTATAGTTGTTGCGCAACTTTTGTGTCGAGCACGTCTGCTTGTTTGCTGATGTTGAATGGGTTGGTGCGTCATACCTTTGATATTTTGTGTTACCGCACCATTCTGAATCATTATTGATTTACATTATCCCTCATTATTATTGATTTTTGTTTCTTCTCATCGATTAACACCAATTGTAAATTGGTTTTGGCCTCATAGTTGTGTCAGTTGAGAAAAACGATAGGTATTGTTGTCGACTGAGAGGATGATAATCAAAACACTAAACGTTGATTTGTACAATGTTTCGTAATATATAATCATTGGTGTACGAAAATATGAGGTGATGTGGATCATGTGTTCTGGGGAGAGTACCTGCGTGTTTTACTTTGTGGGCTATTTATTGGTATTGTTTGGGAACGTGATTGCATTGTGAGGGTGAGAAATTCATGTGGAGGAAGAAGAATAATAATTACGTGCCATCAAAACGTAAAATTTAGGGGATAAAAAAAAGGGTCAGTCTGGAGTTTCAACCAGAAAAGGTAAAATTAAATGTAGTGTGGTAGTTGATGGCTGGTATCGAAAGAACCACCAAATTATTATTACAGGATGTTCAGTTCAAATTCAACCTTTTTCATCTCAAAATCACCTTTTTACAAATCAAATCCAACTAATAAAAACTTTTCTTCCATAGATAATGTTTTGATAAATTGTATGTACCACTCCGACAAATTATTCGAATTGAACAAAATGAGATGAGATTAAAAAAATAAAAAATGTTACATTTAATAATTCAATTCAAAATTTCATACATATACATATGTATATGCCAAATTATAATGGTTCTCCTGCTGCAGCTGCTGATAGATGCATATAACATGTGCATAAAATATAATTTAAATGTAAAACATTTGCAGGTTCAGCCAATAAATTTCGCGCACTCAATTTAACCTTTGAAAAAACTTCCTCGATTGGGTTCATCATTGGAAAATATGGCGGAATAAAAACTAAGGTATGGCTTGTTTGATTAACAGGTGATCTTACTTCCTGCGGCTTGTGGAGCCTAACGTTATCCAAAACTAACCATGCTTCCTCGATATTTTCATCTTCTAACTTTTGAAACAATCCTCGAAGAAATTCCATAAAAATGTTTGAATTATCATTAGAACGTACAATTATTTGTGTAAATATCATTCTCTGAATATTTATTACGGCTATCAGCGAAACATTTACGTCCTCTAACCGTTGGTACACGAGCTTGTGTATTTATTTATGATGGCGCCTCCGTTCGCCGGACATGACAATTGAACCCCGATTCATTGGTAAAAATTATTGTTTGCCGTGCTTCCGGGGCTTTTCGCGAAAAGTCTAAGGCATACCTTTTTCGCTGTTCAATTACTCTTCTACAATTACAGCGATCAAACTGTAATGAGGCACGTTTCAATGTTATTCGCAATAGTTATGTTTAAGCACACATGTTTAGTTTCTAGAACCTTTGCACTTATATTTTTTAATGTTATGCACGAATTTTCTTCAATTAATTCTTTAATTTTATTTAATATCATTTACTTTAATATTTCTTTTACCACCGCGCTTTTTTTCTATCAACACTCCTCCATTTTTATTGCATTTGCTTCTAATATACTTGGCAGTATTTGTTTTAGTGCCTGCAATTTTAGCCGATTCACTGATAGTTTTAATATCTTCATAACATCTTATTAGAATGTTTTTTTAAATAGAACTATTAAGGTGCTATCATAATGCAAATTTAAATAAATTTAAATACACGTTTTTTGCTTATGTAGTGATAGGAAATCGTAGCTTGAACAAAAATAAAATTATTATTCATAAAACCATTTACAAACTTTATATTTTTAATAGTCGTTAATCGCTTGTTTATATTTGTACACAAACTACGATTTCCTATCACTACATAAGCAAAAAACGTGTATTTAAATTTACCGACGACGCGTCGCGCTTGGTGTGATAGCAACTTAACTGTTATAATTAGCTGAACGATTGCGTCGCGAAACCACAACAGGACTTCTGGATCTAGATCTAGACGAGCTGGGTGTTAGCGACCTAATTCACAATCGCCGGTGGGCGTTTCTCATTGGCAGAGGGCTTCCCAAACTTGATTCTGAAGATTGTGTATTTGATCTGATCATTTTCATAGTAAATAATTTCGTGGTTATTTATGTTTAAAAACTTCCGTCAATATCGAAAACAATCACTAATGAACTAATTTGTAAAACGGTACATTATATTGTTTTAACAACCGAAATTTAACAAAGACTACTCTTACGTTTTTACTGCATAGTCAATTCGTGGTCGAGTCAAAATTAGGTTGAAACCGAGTTAAAAATGTCAAAGTCAATTCATTTTTTATATGAATTATTTTATTTACACTGCCGCTGATGTTTGCTGGTTTCCTGCTGACGGGATAAATCTCGGAGGTACCTACTTTTATTCGAGAAAAGTAAAAATCAAATGACGTTCTATTTTTGGGTTATTACTTTTGTTGTTGTTTTTCGACTCGACTCCGGTTATATTGCATTTTGATTGAGTTAACATAACTTGACCACACTTTTTCTTAGGGTCGAGTTTAGTTAACTAAAAGATTTTTCGATTACGTTTATAGTGAACGATAACCCATGCTTAACCAACGTTTAACCCTAAGTATAAACGAACTAATTATCTATGATAGAAAAGTTTTTATTAGAATTTCAATTCGCAAAAGGTTGAATTTGATTTGTAAAAAGTTGATTTTGAAATGAGAAAGGTGGCTAATTGACTTTATAAATAAAATTGTATAAAAAATATATTTCTCGTTGTTTTAAATAAAAGTGAATTTGATTGGACAATAAATTTTTTTGTGAAAAAAGCGAAAAAATCGGGAAGAATTAAACGCAATTACAATTTAATCTGGATAAACAAACTGTATCTATGATTATTTATTTGTTTCCCTGGTTACGGTATGATTATAAGTGATCATGTGTGGCGAAACGTGCTCCTGGTCCTAAACCGTACAAATTATAAAAACTTGATGAGCGCTCGGGGTTGGAATCTTTGTACTGGGTCAGTACTTCATAATCTTCCGGTCGTGCCGTTCTCTCACGACAAGCTGTCGGATAGAACAAAACGACATATGTGTTAGTCGTTCCTTAGGGGTGACGGCTTTCGCCACGTGAGATCACCGCGTGGTCTTTTGGGAAGGCATCCTTCCTTATTCTTTTTCCGTTAGACTGACCGATGGAAAAGGGGGCCTTCTCAGTAGACTGTGCGGAGATTGAGCGGGGTGGAGCTGTCATCCCGAACGAAGGGACATAATTTATTATTTTATTAGCTGCTGGATAGGTGGCAGTCGTTTTGGTTTTTTCTAGTTTTTTAATCAATATTTTGTCTCTTATCTTTGCCAACCCTGAGTTTTAGCCGGCTAATTATACCTGGTAACGGTTTTGTTATATGGTGCAGCCCAGACGTCTCGATATTCAAGCTCGGTGATCTTAAATTATTCTTGTTTGCCATATAAGGTTTATGTAATCAAATTTTATGTAATATTAAGAGCAACAAAACTTTGGGAAATTTTTCATATTTTTCAAAGAAAAGATTATGACGACAAGCAAAAAAAATATTTGCTGGTGCGATATTTGATTAATTTTTTTATTCGGTTTCATCACTCTTGGTATTCTATACTCTCTGGTTTAATCTTATAATTGTCTTACCTCAGTCTTACCTCTTTCGATGTTCTATTTGTTATTTTGAAGTTTATTCGAAATTTGTTTGACCCTAAGGCCCGTATTTTTAAACGAGGATAAATAAATCGACGAATTAAGCCGAGATTACTTTTAGTAATTTTAAAAGTGGATAAGTCCGTGGATTTGAACAAAACTAAAATGGGCGATTTTCGATTTCGATTTTTGAATTAATAATTGCTTGCTGGGGAAATTGCGAATTTTGTGGTTTTTCCTCACATTATTTTTTGTTTGTTTGTCTTTCCGGTTAAGATGAGATTCGCAAAATACGTGATTTTGCGATATTTTGTAGTAATGTTATCTTGAAAATATCCAATAATCTTCAATAATAATCTCGAAACTGTCGAATAATCTGTCGATATGAATACAACGACTTTCACAATCTCAACATCAGGATTAATCCGATATTATTTCAAGGAGCTTTGAAAGTCTCAAAAATTCTCGAAAAATATCAGCTATGAAACACAACATATTCCAAATTTAAATAACTCAACGCAAAGCATCGTTTTGCCGTGCGTCATTTTATGGAGCCATTTCAATGAAACAAAAAAACAATTTTATTTATTTATTTATTTGATTTAAACAAAAATTTATTTAAGTTTTGGCGCACTCCATTTTGAGCCAAAGCTCATTTACAACAGAGCGTGCCAAAAGAGAAGGATGGTTCAATTAGACAAAATTCCATTTTTAGGTCGGCCAGCCATTCATTTCGGGCCATGAATTACACAATTTAACCTGGATTTTTCACTCACATCGCTCCATCATCAATGGCAGGACGATCACGATTTGTAATCTTTTGTAATTTGGATAATATTCCGTGGTTGGGGTACCCCATAGCTTTTGGGATATTTGGTGCAGAATTTGATCGTTGATTAAAATTTCAAAATAAAAAAATTTAAATAAAATATTTTTTTCACAGAAAACGTCCGATTGACGTGAAAGTCAAAGCCAATCAATTGAATTTTTATTGATTAAGAGAAAAACAAAATGAACAAGAAAAGTGAAAGCGAAAAAAAATTAAATGTGGTAAAAAATTTACAATTTTGTATATAAAAGAAATAAAAGGTTTCCAAATGAGACGCATGAAAATAAACGCAAAACTAAAACTACAAATATTTATCGACATAAATGGATGTGAAGTGAAAAGTGATATCACTCAAATATTCACCACGGCTGGATTTACATACGTCCGATGGTCAAAATTTTTGATGACATTTTCCAATAGGGACGTTTCTATAGTATTTATCTGGGCAATTATGTTGGTTTTTAGGTATTGGATAGTAGCTGGACTATCAATGTACACTTTGCTTTTCAAAAATCCCCATTTAAAGTAATTTGATGGTGTTAAATCACATGACCTTGCAGGCCAATTCAAATTTCTGCGACGCGGAATTAAGCGATTTTCGAAGAACCTTTGCAATTAGTCGATATTCTCACACGTAACTTGTATAACTTTAATGCGGTCTTCAATCGAACACGAGACTTCATAGCGAAAACAGACATGGCGTCTTTGCAAAATTATTTGTTATTTTCCTGCATCTCATTTGGACGAAGTTGGAGCTGAATTAAAAATTGCACTTAAATTACTTAAGATGAGATTATTGAAATTCGAGATGTTTAGATTTATGTGGATATTCGATAACATTTTTCAAATTGTATTCGAGATTCTTGGAGATTTTCAAGATAACAAACTAGTTATTTAGAATTATTGAAGATATTCGTAGATAATTTCCAGGTTATTCGGGATTTTATTGATAGAAATTACGTGAAAGTTATGATGAATTACTTACGCTTATACTTTAGAATTTATTAAGCTTTCTTAAATATTCTATCAGACTTTTAAAACTGTGCCCTCCCTTCCTTTCCCAAAAGTAAACCAGAAAAACAAAGCCGTTGTTGATATCAAAACTTAAAAAATACTTTCAAAAAAAATATTTATTCAATAACCTTTTGATCAAGAAGTCACAAACAACAATATTTCCACCTAACCCTCACTTGCACGCTCACTAGAAATCGTTTTTTGTGGTGTATCGAAATAAAATGAAAAACGAGCGTTGTCTAAAAATTAGTGGCGCCTCTGGCGTTTAGTTACCCTTAAGTATAGAAGGTGGAAGTTGCAAAGCACGATTGTCAATTTCACAAAATTTCCCCAACATTTTATAAAAAGTTCCTTGCAAAGGTATATGAAAAAATTCTATATAAAATTAAGCAATATGAACATCGACTCTAAAAGAACAAATTGAAATATTATAGAAATAAATTTTTGTTAAAAGCTCGAAAATTATCAATTAAATCATCTTGATTTCTTACAAGTAAATACATATGTAGTTGCTATCAGGAATATGACTTGGCCGAAAAGATAATGCCGATCCTGCCTTCCCTCCCAATTAAGACGCTTTAAGTAGTGTTTCTTCAACTAATTTTCACCGTTAACTTACGGAGCATAAGTTACGTTTATAGAGTCAAAACACATTAGAAATTTTTTACAAACGTTTGCCGTTATTTTGGGCAAAGTCCTTAAAACATGTTACGGCTATTCTTAAATTTGGAGATTTCTTCCCCTTATCACTATTGGTATTATAAATCTTCTTCTCTCATGCCGCCAAATCACAGACTGACAATTAATATTGGAATATTTCAACTGACACGTGTCGAACAACAATCAAAGTCGCCATCTTTCATCTTCGACCTTTAACAATTAGATCGTTATACATCTCTAGTATAATGTTTAAAATCCTTAAAAGCATTCGTAATATTCAAAATTTCTTTTCTGAAAATTTGTGCCGTTTGTTCAGATCACAACATTATTTGAGCAATTGGTTGATACAATTCCAACATTTCGAACGTTTTTGATTTTTCTTAATATGTTTAATGTAGTTTGTGTAGGAAATATATTTCAAATGACACAAAAGCGTTAGACGAACTAAAGGATAAGAACACCAAAATTATCAAATATGCATCTTAATAATTAAAATAATGAAAATCTACTACACGAATGAATATCTTCGCCATTATGTTTATATTATCTACAGATCAAAGTAAATAGACGACATCTTAGTATGATGTACATAATGTAATGTTCCTTCAATTTTTTATTATTATTGTTTTCATTATGATCACAGTCATTGCGCACAATATACATACGAGTACATATATAATAACAATAATAATCAGAGTAATGATAACAATAATTATAAAGATGTTTTGTAACAACATTAAATGATATTGTTTGTAAGATATGTGATTTTAATGAATTTAGACATTGTGTATTTCTGTCTTAAAGTTATTATTTCGCATATCATCATTATTAAAAAAAACATTTGTTTATGTGTACATACATGTGTTCGTATGTAGCTTTTAGCTCGCGGTTATTTTCTTATAATTATATTTTGTTTAATTTTTAACACAATTGTTATACTAACTACTTCAATGCTTGCAATAATAATTACATGACGAGCAAACACTTTGTACCTACTCGTAGAAGCATTTCATTAGACACATGAAGAAGGAATACGAACGAGGATATACCATATTATAGACAGATTGTTGCACCCGGTAATGGGTATGTATGATGATGGCCAATGATCTATGCTCAATATTAATAATGTACACAATATCTTTATTGTCTTATGTAAATAGCGCACTGATTTTAAACTCAATTATGTTTTTGCGTACGTAACATGACACAAAAAATTTATTTTATTTACCTTTTTAATTTGAAAAGCAACCCTTTTTCGAGAGCAGAACGTACCCAAAATAATCACCATCACTTTTTTGTGTGGCTGGTTGTTTTATTTTATATTTTTTTTATTATTTTTTGCTTTTTTTTTTTTGGGTACACAAAATGACTTTTTCTTAATAATAATGAGGCAAAAAATTATTCTGTTGTCATCGTCAAGTTTTGTGTAATAAATGTATCGTTTAATTAGCCACGTCAAGTAATTACAGTTGAAAATATACTTTGATATTAATTGAGAAGGGTTGGAAGCTAAAAAATGGGCCTATTAACTAAAGATGAAAAATACATTTTATTTTATGATAATTTTAATTTTATTTAATTTTTTTAAGGTTAAATTAATTTTTTTTCCCCTTTATTAAAATTACATGGGCAACCGACCAAAGTAACAGTTAAATATGAATGGCTCAATTATATAAACGTGTGGTATTTATGAAACCCAATGGGAAATAATCGTTTCAGCATGTTCTCTGACCTCGAGCAATTCATCGGTGAGTACAACTCCACCAAGTATTTTAGCCAGTTCGAATGCTTTACCTATATTTGGAATAAGAGCGGCTGTTATGGTTGGATTTAAATCATATGTCACACTAATTAAGTGCGTTGGATCAAATTCGCCGTTGGTAAAATACACGTTTTGAAGTCCTACACGAATTGGATATTCACTATTGGTACGTATGTTTCCGATCACTATCTCGTCTCGGCTCAAACCAAAAACATCTGCGCATATATCCAAATAGAAATCTAAAGGCACGGCATTACTTGCTTGCGGAAGAAATCCTGAACTTCTAAACCAAGACCACTGTCTACAAACCATGTGATACGTCTGCCGATCCGATGATGTCTGCAACTCCCAACTTTGTTCTAATAATGATTGAATAAACTCATCATAATTCAAAATTGCATATTGAAAGTATTCCGATAAATATCCTCCAACTCTTTCTAAATCGGTTTTATCTGGGTCATTCTGTAAATCACTGCAAAAATATTCGAGTGATGATGGTGATCCAAACTCAATGTGAACGCTGAGTGAAGATAGAAAATAGTCAAAGAATAAGTTAATATTTTTTGGATTGGACAAATCCAGTGGCGCTGGTAAATTAAATATTTCTTGAATTCGTGCACTCTGACCAGAGCTGATTAAATTATTTAATTCAACGAACGAATAAGAAAAAATATTCCAACAGGTTGCAGGCAACAATTCTTCGGCCAGCATAAATATATATGGATAAAATATTGCAAAATCATAAGTAACCACGGTTGGAGCTGCAACTGCCCAAACTCCATCAATTAATCCGGGATTGGATTGGTGAATCCAAGTCGCTAATGATGCACCAGTATCATAACCGAAAAGCACAACTTTATCCGTATCATAAAAGGCTAATTCTTGGCGTATATATCTAACGAAATCAGCCGCATCAGCAATTGTTTGATTGATCGAAAGATATCGGATTAAATTTTCATCTGATAAATCGGCTGTTGGTTGATTTTGTCCAAAATATCGAGGTTCGAGGGCGTAAATTATTCCATTGAGTTGTTGAGCAATGTTGGTCATATGCGAATAATCAATCCAAAATCTGTAATCATCATAATCAGCTGTTATGTACAGAAACACTGGCCCGCCAGGTTGATAAAATTCTTCATTAATCCATACACTCTAAAAATAAAAATCATTAATCATAAAACTGAAATAAATGTAGACCTTTACTTACTTGGTCGAATGTTTCAAAGCCATCCGGATTAAAATGGTCGAGCCATTGTACGAAATATGCCTCACGAGCTGATGTTTGAGGATATTGATCGGTGCCGAAAAATTTCTCGCGTACAATTTTTCGTTGTAAGTTAATTGGTGAGTATTTCGTTGAAGGGGCGCTTAATGACCACACACTTCCGATTAACAAAAATATGCACAGTAATAATTTCATTTTTTAAACTTACTACACTGTTGGCTTATTTAAAGCGACTGATTAATTGCAGCAAATTAAGTTGGTTATGTAGCTTAAAAATAATAAAATGCGGCTTTATTGATTTGTGTATCAAGATAACGTTTTATTGAGTAACACAATTTTGGATTATTACTGAGAACGGCTTTATTACGCAGATAAGTTTATCATACTCAAAACATAATAAAGATTCTTAGAATTTTAAAATTTGTTTTTTTTTTGTATTTTACATAAGTACTCGTATGTATTCAAATTTGAAAACTAGAGGACGGTATCAATGTTTAAATTTTATGGGCCTACCGTAGTAGGGTGATGAAGTAAAAATTAACGTAGGACTGAAAGTGATATGTACTTTATTTGACGAGCAATTATATTTGCACGCGAGGTGAAGCGCAGCGAAGCCGACCAAGTGCAAAGATTGGGAGTCAAGCAAAGCTGATTTTAATCCGAATAACACTTACTATTTTTCCTCCAATGAAGAAAATTCATTGCGTACAATACTTATATTTACAAATTACACGCATTTAGAATTTCAAGATTGAAAGTTTTACTGAAATATTTTGTATAGCTAAGAAAGTCTTGACTTTTTTCGTTTGCGTATTTTACCAATAAGAGCCTCCAGTAGTCCAGTACCGACTGTATTTTTTACTAACCTTAAAATAAGGTACATAAATCTTTTTCTTTACTATGAAACTTACAATTTTAGATTATTAGAATTATGAGCTTTTGTTTTGATTTTATATGAAAATGTTCATAAAATATGTAATTTGTTGATTGAAAAATCGAGTCATGAAAATGTTTATTTCTTGGTGAAAATCGTCTTCAAAAATAATGTATTTTTGAACTTTACAACGTTGTTGTTTTTGTAATCTAATATATAAAATGCCAGCGTGAAGCAATAAAATAGGACAGCATGAACTAAAAATGTGTACTATTTTCTCTTTTTCGCAATTTATAATTTTTGTTTTCGATTTTGTCATAGCCTCCTATATACATTTATAAAAAAAACCAGGGTTTCGAACCAGCAAAATTGTGGGTTCGGGTTCGGGTTCAGGTTCAAAGCAAGAAAATAATTGGGTTCGGGTTCAGGTTCGGGTTAAATTGACGGTCCTAACTGCAAATTGACTAAAATTCATTTGTGTTACTTAAATACTGAACTGACGAAGTGGTATAATAACTATGTTGGAAACTGATTTGACGATACAGTCTACATTTTTACGTAAAATGGCAGTTCTAACTCCAAAATTACAAAAACCCGTTTGTATCACTTAAATACTGAGATGACGATATTTATTTATTTCATTAAAACATTTCGTTTAGTTTGACGAATAGGATATATCTTAATGATTCTTCTTGAAGGTGTACCCTTTGTGGTACTAAATTAAACTTTAAAGCCGAAAATGCCCATTCCACACTGACTTTCGTTGCAGGAACCGCCAACAGAACTTTTGCAGCTTCTTATAAAAGTGGAATTTCAATTTTATGGTTTTCCCACTATTCCATAATATTTTTCTCCTTGTAGACCCGTGAAAAGGATTCATAAATAGAAAACTCCTGTTATACGTTTAGGTTTAGTTCAAAATTAGTTCAGCTGTCTAAATTGTTGGATTATGATAAATAATATACAGTGGAATTCAGTTAACACGAAAACGGATAACACGAAACATAAGATAACAAGAACATTCTTTTGTTCCCAGTTCCACTGTTTCTTCATATTATTTTCGCTTAACACGAAATTCTGAAAGCACGAAATATTTTCGTTTATATTGTTGTTCCCCTCGATTTTGTGTTATCCGATTTCTACTGTATATAATATGCAATTTTTTTTTGCCAACCCGGAACTCTGTTGAATCGAACCCGCGAAATGTTGGGTTCGGGTTCAGGTTCAGGTTCGAAAAAATTACTAAAAATCTTTGAACCGGAGCGGGTTCAAGGTTCGAACCCCTGAAAAAAACACGTTTTACAGGTGTATTGTTAAATGCGTAGCCAAAATAAATAAAAAATATTGTTGTTAATTTAATTTTGTATTTGCAATAGATACGAATTAATATAAATTATAAGACTATTAATTAAAAATTATAAATTTTAATGTCCTTTGCATTTGAAAACGTCATTTTCATGTATTATAAACTTCACAAAAGAGTTTCCGCTTAACGGAGTCTATTTGTAATCTTTTTTTTAAAATCCGTTTTTAATTTTTCTTTTCTGTGATACAGAAATTTTATTGTTTGATTGTATTAGTAATGAATATTGGTGGTTTTCGTTTTTCATCCTACCTGAGAAAGACATTTTCTTCTACGAATTTTCAATCATCCATTCTAAACATATTGAGGATGCAAATTATCGAATAATATATTCAATTCGAGTGAATTTTAGTTCATGAATATTTAATTCAAAATGATCAAATTTATATTAATTTTAAGGGGAAATAGAGAAAAGTAGTATCCTATCCTATTTGTTCAAAAAATGTAGGTATGCACGGGGTACCGAATTAAAAGAGGCTGAACTAAGAAAGTTCTTTAAAAATGAATTAAAAAAGTTGATTTTTGTATGAACAGCTGCGACTTATATTAATTCATTTTTTTTGTTTTAAATTATGAATTAAAAAAAGTGATTTAGGAAAATGACAAAACTCAAAAATTAATTAAGGAAGGCTTATATTATTTCATTTTTAAAACAAATACCTTAATTCATTTTGAAAATGAATTAAAAAAGGCTTATTTTATTTCATTTTTATTAAAACAAATCTTAATTCGTTTAAGTATTTTTTCATTAATGAAAACGAGATACTTTAATACGTTTTTAATAATAAATAATTAATAAATAATAATTAAAAATGTATTAAAATATCTCGTTTTCCTTAATGAAAAAATTCGTGTTAATTATTAATTATTGATTATTAATTATTAAAAATGTATTAAAATAACTCGTTTTCATTAATAATTATTAATTATTAAAATTGTATTATTTATTGTTCATTAAGGAAAAAATACTTATTAATTATTATTTAAAATATCTCGTTTTTATTAATGAAAATAATTATAATTACTAAATATTAATCATTGATTATTAATTATTAAAAATGTATTAAAATTTCTGTTTTCAATAATGAGAAATACCTAATAATTATTAATTATTGATTATTAATTATTGATTATTAATTATTAATTATTATTAATTATCAACTTTTATTATTCCCGTTTTCATTAATGCAAATACTAAATCAAAATTTCATATATCTAAATTCATTTCCAAAACGAAATAAAAAGGCTTATATTATTTCATTTTATAAACATATATAGTATATTAATTCATTTTGAAAATGAATTAAGAAATGCCTTTTTAAATTCATTTTGTCAAACTTTTTTATTTCTTTTTCAATTCATTTTTAAAATTATTTAAAAACGCTTATTTAAATTCAGAAAAAATACCTTTTTTATTTCATGTAGCCGGTATGCATGTATGTATTGCATTTTATTATTATTTTGTTATTCTGTGTTGTTCACACAAAAGTTAGGATTTTATTGGCAAAATATTAACGATAATAGCAAGATTGATATCTGCATCTTACGAAGTTACCTACTCACTTTAAATAAATTGTTTTGTGAAAAAAAGAAAAACATTTCAGCATTGAAATCTATAAATTTTGATTCGTCTTTAAAGTAGGTAGCGAAAATTTTAATGTTCCCATAAAATTCTATATTTTTAAAAATTTAATATTTTTTTCGTTCACGCATCTTTTAATTAAACTGTTATTTTCAATTGTTTAGGTCATAAGGGTTAAACATATTAGAAGAGGGTCAAATTAAAATCATAGCGATTATCAGCTTATTCTCTTAGATTCAAGATCCTAATTTTTTTGTGAAAGAAAAACATTTTGACGTAAGAATTGATATAATTTTTGATTTCGGAGATGCATATGTTAATATTAGGTATTTATATTTTTATTGTATGTGTTTCCAATGGATCAGGACACAATTACAGGAAGACCAAGGCTATCAGAAGAAGAGCACGTTGATGCAAAGAAACGAAAAATTGAAAAACAACGACTATGGCGGCAAAATCTAAATAACGGTGAAAGGCAATTGAATAACGCGAGACGTCGACAAACTGAAGAAATTTTGGTGGTTCGTAATTTTCAGTATATTCAATGTAGATCTGAGAATTTTGAGGAATCGTCCATAGCTAAGTTTTCCCTTGCAGAATTAAATGTATATTGCCGTTTCTGTACCGCAAAACATTTTCCGCGTGAATTGCCACAGGACAAACTTTTTACCCACTGCTGCCAAAAAGTTGTGTTAGACTCTATTTTAATTTCAACAAAAATTCAGGATCTTATGATTGAGAAACATGAACATTCAAAAAACTTCTTCGAGAATGTTCGATCGATAAACAGTTCGTTGGCATTTGCATCTATGGGTGCGAACATAGTGCCACCTCCAGGATATGGTCCGTATTGCCTACGAATTAATGGACAAATTTACCATAGAGTTGGGACATTACATCCTGAAAAATTTGCTCAATTATACATTTTTGAAGCAAACGAAGCAAGTGAGCAGCGCATGGGAATCAGTGAAAATGCTAAGGAGGAACTTAATATCATAAAGCACATAGCCAACAAAAACGGATACAAAAATAATTTAATTGACAAGATCAACAACAAAATAAAAACTAAACAATACCAAAAACTCATGACCACATTAACCAAAATTAACAACAGTGAAAACGAAAAATACGTCAGTGTAGAATACAACAAAAACACCTACAACATACTATATAAAACATTCAACAGATTTGGATACAAAGTAGCATACAAAAACAACAATAAAATAGACCAAAAACTAAAAATCATAAAATACAAACCACCAACAGACACTGGAATCTATCAAATAAAATGCAATGATTGCCCAAAATTCTATATTGGACAAACAGGTCGATCATTTGAAAAAAGATTTAAAGAACATATTGACATTCATAAAACAGAACCAAAATCCAATTACGCACAACACTTAAAATCAGAGAAACATACATACACAGATTTCAATTCCAACCTAACAATTTTACACAGACTCAGAAAAGGACAAATATTAGACAGAATAGAGGAATTAGAAATTTACAAAAACAAAGACAATAATAACTTACTAAATGACAGAATAAACACTAAAAATAATAAAATATACGAACACATCATCTCAAAAACGTAGGAGGAGTTAAATTTAAAAACTTTAAAAAACATATATAAGCAGGATAGTTTTAAGAAATTATAATAGTTGAAAAAAGAACTGATGAAGGAATAATTCCGAAATTAATTTTCTACTAATAAATTTAAAAATATTGTTACTATAAGGAAACGTTTTTCAATAAAATATACTTAAAAATCAAGTTAGCTGTTTTTTATTTATAAAAAAAAAAAAAGAAAATGCTAAGTGTAACCCGCAACTAATGCAAGAGTTGAGTTCGTTAATGGCCACCATAAATCCATTCGCACAAGCATTTAAGATGCTTTATGAGGTAGAACAAGAGTCGGTACAGAACCGCCTTCGATTTGTACAGTGTACTTGATCCGAATTTAGAACCAATGATATGTATATCCATTGTTTTTTCCACTTAGTGATCAAAGTTGGGGTGTTGGTTTGCCACTTTTTCAATCGTCAACACTTTCAAATTTAAGAAACCGACAATCTGTAAATCCACGAACTCGAGTTACTCAAATGCAGTATTATGGTTATCTCCAAGAATTGCTCGATGACATTTCGAGAAAGCATGTTTTCGGAGTTTCAGTTGCGAAGATGCATGTCATTGAGTTTCAAAAACGAGGACTACCTCATGCCCATATTCTCTTGATTTTCGGAAATGAAAATAAACCAAAAGATTCAGAACCCATTGATAAATTCATTTCTGCGGAAATTCCAGTTATTGACGTTTATTCAAAGCTACATGCTATCATTACAAAACACATGATACATGGTCCCTGTGGAGAGCAAAACCCGAATTCACCTTGCATGGTCAATGGAAATGCAGCAAAAATTTCCCTAAAAGTTTTCAAGATGAATCGATAGTTAACTGTAACGGATATCCAAAATACAAGCGAAGTGCTTGTGGCAGTGCAATTATAAATGGTAAGACAGTGGATAATTCATGGATTGTTCCGTACAATCCACGTTTAAGCCTCAAATTTAACTGTCATATTAATGTCGAATGTTGTTCATCAATTCAAAGTGTGAAGCATTTATTTAAGAATGTCTACAAGGATGTTCCCATTTTTACTAACTATAGCAACTGTTGCTTCACTTTAATGTTGAAGTTGTTGCGTCTCTTCTTCCCGTGTCTTAAAGAAATTAATAATCTATGAATAGTTTTTTTTGGGCTGTTAGAAGTGAATAATAAAAAATTGAGGTGTGGCCAACACACGACTTTCTTTTAAGAACAGAGAATTTTGAGATTTTTTTTTTCTTAATTTTTTTTTAATTTTTTAGCTTTATTTGTTTTTAATTTTTGGAAATGTTTTGTCTAAAGTAGTTTTTTGTAAACCTTATACTTTTTAAGATATTTGCAAAATAAATTTTCTGGACCAAGGGAGTGGCCACTTCCGGTTAGCCGATTTGGAGTAAAACTTACTGGGACCTCCCAATTTATCAAAAAAGCTTAAATCTGAAGTTTCAGTTCGATTGGTTAAACCATCTGGGCTGTAGAGAGGACACAGACAGACTGACAGACTGACTGACAGACAGACAGACACCATTTCGAAACCCACTTTTTCGAACTCAGGGGACCTCAAAACAAATAAATCTCTAAAAATCCCAAGGTCCAAAATTTTCATGATTACTATACTTTATTTTACTAGAGCAAAAGAAAGTAAAAGTGAAAAAAAACACTTATAACAAATTAAAATAAATAAATTTAATGGATCGCCCAACCATGTACAAGTTTTGAATTTTAAATAACTAAAAGAAAATAATCAGAAGAGATAATTATGTTTCCTTGTCAGTAAGAAGTGGAATTTTTCTTTTGTTGATTTGTGATAGTGGTCTGAGACCGATCCGTTATTATGGTGCGCCTGATTATTTGAACTTACTTTTGAAAACGTGAGCGTAGTTAATTAACTCGCATTCGAGTGCAACTGTGTTGCCTATATTTTGGCTGATATTAGCAGATCGAGTGGCTCTGATTGGAGGTATGGTGTCCTTGAAAACAAACACCCGGAAAATTGTTGATTTGGTTATGTTCTCCTGAAAGAGTATTTTTTTTTTAAATTAGTTTACATTTTAATCTTACAATTTTTTTCTTTAACGTAATTTTCCTAGTTTAATATTATAACGGGATTCTAAAAGTTTGAAGTTTTTGCTAATAGTTATATCGCTGCTGACGATGCAAAAGCGTTTATCTAGAAAAACGAGCGAATTTACCTTAGTAGATACATATGGACTAACAAAATTGAGTATTTGTTCACGGTTGAACGTGTTGCTGTCACAAATTTTATGTAAAAGACAGCAAACACTAATTTTCTTTCCAATTAATCAATAAAAAGATTTGAGAAAATTTGTAGATAAACACTTTTGCATCATCTCCGGCGATATTGTATTGTGACTATGTTGTATCAAAACAATCTAGCATGCTTCGCAAATTCAAAATAACAATTAAAAAAAATTCAAATTTGAATGGAGCCAATGAAAGGCATGATTATTTCGTGGCAATTCAACATAACCACTTAACTTAAACCACTTAACTAATTTAGAGACTTTTCAGAAATAGCAATGTTAACTTCCAAATTAAATATGAAAAACTAGGCTCACAAAATTGTAAGTTAAAGTCAGATACAGTCAGATGGTTGTGGGCTTAATTATTTAGAAACCCATTTTTCCTAATTTGCCTTGAAGTTATCCAGGAAAATGAAGATTTAGCAGATAAGGGATTTTGTTAAAGAAAAATGTACGATACTTTTTGCTTAAGTTACATAAGTTGTATTTCCAGTTGATTTTCTAATTCAAAATTTAACATAAGTCGTTTTTCCAAATAATTAAATAGTAATGTTAAAAATTATTTTTACTTTTAGTATTTATTTATAAAAAAAATAATTAAACAGAATTAACCTTCATGTACAAAATACAAAAAATAAAATATAGCATAAAATATTAAAGTTGACATAAAGTTAATAAAAAAAAAAATTCATTCGCCTTCGGAATCTGGAAGGTCAGGGTGTATGTTTTTAAAACATTCATCTGTCGCCAGGCCATTATAAAATGAATGAAATTGTATATCTATTAAAGGCAGCATTGAAATTAGGTCGTCCTTTTTAGCTTTATTTATTTTAAGTGGACCATTGTAACAGTTGGGTATTTCAGAAACGTTAACATTACTTACACCTCTTTTGGAAATTAATAGTTGTTTGAATGGTTCTGCTTCATCATGCGAACATTTATAAAAAACGTGTCCAATTTGTTGAGTAAATCGCAGCCATTTCACGTCTTTCCATGAAAATTTGTTTCCTTCCATATCAATTTTTCGAAATGTGAATTTGGATTTAAATAGAGCAGAGAAATTAAGAAATTTATTTTTCATCTCAAATACTTCAAAATGGCGTTTATTGCCAACTGTTCGTTATCTTCTTCTTCTGCGTGATCCGAATCACACTCCATATGAGTGTGACCCAAAATTAAAAGTTTGTGATGAATCTCTTCTAGATAAGAATTATGCATAAAGGTAGAAAACATCGTGAACAAAAAGGAATTTTTGTTTTGCCCTGGGTATGAATCACTATAACAGGTAACAGATTTTATCGTCGTTCCCTCCTCTTCCTCCAACGCCTTCATGCCTCATGTAGCAAAAAGCATCATTGGTGATGCAGTCATATACTGTTAAATTAAGCTTGATGCCCATTCCTGCAAAAATGAAGAATTAGTAATAAATAGATCAACACAAACCTTTGAGTATTTCTGAATAATTTGATAAAGAAACTGGTGCTGAATTACTGGAATAATAGAGTTAGTCCAGTTAGAAATTAGTCCAGTTAAAATTGCAAAAAATTTAACACAAAATGCTACCCATAAATAATGTAAAGTATGGTTTTTCTGTATTTGATTGATTTAGTTCAGTTTTAATATTAAAAGCGCTATAAAATAGTGTTCAAATTTGCATAAATTTGATAATAAGTTAGCGCCATTCATCGTTATATTATTTTTGTTACACTAAATGTACCATATTTACCACTATAATTACATCATATTTATTACAAGATAAAAACAAAAACCGAACTGCAAAATTATGTATTATATTGAATTCAATGGCGCTAAATTAGTATCAAATTTATATCATTTTGAACATTATTTTTTGACACTTAATACCAAAATTGAACTAAATCAATCAAATACAGAAAAACCGTACTTTACAATATATATGGGTAGCATTTTGTGTTGAATTTTTTGCAATTTTAATTAATTTAAATTAAAATTATTTGGATAATATTTCCATTTTGTTTGTTTACACTAATTTCAAACTTATAAACCCGCTACTAGAGGCGCTTTTTATAATTTCCCACTCGTCAGTTACGAATATCATAGTGTAATTGAATATTTTTTTCCAAACGCACATTTCCTAATAAAAACTGCAAAACATGTTTTCCTACAATCGCCGTGAAAAGCAGGCTTTTTTTCTCTGTTTTCAAAGCCCAAAGTGTCTGTTTTTTTGACAGTTAATAAACAAATTACTTTGTCACACGTTTCTCTTAGAAACGTGTGACAAAACTTGAAACCGCACGCTAAATTTGAACATATGAAAAGAAGAGTAAGAGTAAAAGAAGAGTATTGAAAAGCGAAATTTCACATAATTCGATTTTTCGGGAAGCAAATTCAAAATTACATTTCTTGCTTCTAGAGCAACGTCCGGCGGTGTATTTGAGAGATCGCTGTCACTTAAATCCATTTTTTTTAGTTTTTTGTTGCAAAAAATAAATTGTCAATTTTTAAGAAAGACTAATGTTTGTATAAAACATCAAACCAAATTTTTGTTTTTCTTTATGAAAAATAAAAAAAATCTTTGACTACTCGATTGAACAAAATGTCGGTCCTAAAATAAAATCGTATTGTCAGTATAGTAAATTTTACTACAAAATTATCTTTTTATTATATTTTTTAAAATGATTGTAGGAAAAATAAAGTGTGAAACACGTCCGCAAAGTTGTTTGTCACGCTCGAAAGGCCCGAAAGGCGCTTTCCTTTCTCGCATGACAAACTGGCACTTTGCACTCTTGATACACAAATAACTATTAAACCGCTACCATATTCGAAAAATCGCTCGAGAAAACACTTTTTGCAAATTTTATTAGGAAATGTGGATAGTGTCTAGAATAGATTTTACCATGTAATTTAAGAGAAATCAGTTAATCATTTTTACTCGTATGAATAAAATCCCGATTCATGTGAATAGGTCTTATGAAATAAACATTCTCATGACTCGATTTTTCAATCAAATAAAATTGTAAATGAAAATAATCGGTTTTTCCTATAGTTTGAAAATCTGTTTCTTGGAAAACGTCTGTATTTGACCAAAGCATTCCTAGATAAACAAGCCGTCAGGATAAAATTTGAACTTAATATAAGGGGGGGTTAGAAAGACAAAAAAAATGGATTTTTTCTCCCAACGTCTTAAAAGCCTCTTGTTTTAATACCGTTTTTTGGTATTAAAGTTGGCCTTTTTCTTACTATTTTATAAAATGTGTGTGTTGCTAAGCTACACTTTTAATCCTGGGTGTAAAAGTAGGTATTTTTAATACTATAGGAGAAAAATATTATAGTGAAGACACAATAATATGTATAATGTATATATGAAAGTATTTTTTATTTTTTTTATTTCGGAAAAACTTTTTTTATTCATTAACACAAAAAACTCAATTTACATACTCATTTAAAAAAATTATTTGTTCTGGATATTAATGTTAAAAGTACAATTTGAACAACTTTGATAAAAATTAAGCAAACCGGATTTGTCAACATTATTATCATTTGTAACCATATTGCCAACAATATTGGTAATTGGACTGGTACTGGGATCTTCGGGGGGTAATATTTCTGCAGCAAAGGTATCCTCATTTTCTACAGTATCATGAGCGGTTATATTTTCATGAGTAGTACTGTAGCTGGTACTAGTACTGTAGCTGGTACTAAGTTCATCGGGCCGTAATATTTTTATAGCAGTGTTTGTTTTATTTGTTGTGGAATCTTCTAAGTATCCCTCAGCTACAGTATTAGATTTCCAACCACCATGCCTTTTAAGGCAAGTGAGGTCACCGCCAGAATCTACAAGGAGTGTAGCTGAAGTTCGACGCAAGCAATGACCGGTATATTCACTTGCATTTTTTAAATTTAAATGCAATGCCACCTCTTTTGCAACGCTACTAATTTTGTGAATACCAACTACTACCCGATGACATACTCCACCCTGGTATTTTATAAAAAGACGTCGTTCCTCGAAATTTTCTGGGCGAAGAGCAAAGTACTTTCTGCAAATCCCCAAATAATTTTCTCCCAAAACAGTAAAGAGGCGCGATTTGTTTGTTTTGGAGTTGGGAATTTTTACCAACAAAGCTGATTGAACGTCTTCAATGTCATCTATCTTTAAATTTACTAGTTCGTCGCAACGACATGCACCCGCTACTCCCAGTATTAAAACAACCTGCAAGAAAAATACCAAAAAATAAGTATAAATATTATCTTTAAGTTTTAAAGCTTACCTTCATCATTAAATTTGTTTTATCGGGAGCAAAATTTAAAAACAAGTCGATTTGTGCTTTATCGAGAACCCTCGATTTTTTTGCTGTGTAACCAACAATCTGTTTTTTTAAAAATGCTCGCAATTTGGAATATTTTTCGATGTTTACGCCATTTTTATAATTTAATGTGGCCTTAACCATAGAATATTGCGCCCAAAGAGTCGAACTTTTCATCTTCGTAGACAAATTGGCAAAGTATGCCAATAGAACGCTTTCTGAATATAATCCAGATTGCACATTTTTTTCAGTACACCACTTCAAAAATCGGTTATATGCGCACTCGTAAATCTTACGTGATTTTGATGGCAATAGGTTTAATACAATTTCCTTTGCTGTTTGAACCACATCCGGAGGTAAATTTGATAAATCTTCTGATTCAAACATTTTGTTCGCAAGAAAAATATTATAATTATAGCTTGGCAGTTTGACACTTACAATAGTCAAACCAAACAAAAGTCATGATCTCCTTAGTTTCACAAAATATTTCAACAAAATTACTTTCAATTTTGAAATTTTAATTACATAATTTGTACTTACTTGTATAATTAGTTTATAATAAGCATTTCTTCGTTGAAGAAAAAATAGTATGTGTTATTCGGATTAAAAGTGACTTTGTTTGACTCGCAAATATTTGCTTTTGCTCGGCTACGCTGCGCTTCGCCTCGCATGCAAATATAATTGCTCGTCAAACAAAGTATCACTTTTAATCCTAATGACACAATGTACTATTTCATACAAATCATATGAAAAGTTATATTTTTTAATATCGTTTTCTTAAATGAAAAATTTTACAAAAATGAATTTTGATTTTTACTTTATCAAGAAGAAGAATTGATAAATAAATGATTTGAAAATCAATTAATAAAATTTTGTATTTAGATATTTAATTAATGTTTTACTAAAACCCGTTTATTTACAAACACATCTTTACACGTCATGACGTCACAGTAAAGAGTTTAAACTAAAGGGGAGGAACAAACCTTTTTTTCTTATATGTAAAAAAAAACAATTAGTTTTTATTGTTGTTAAAGGACGTGTCCGAAGTTTGTGATGATTATTTCAGCTGTAATAATTATGACATTATTTTGTATGCAACCAAATTATTACAGCCACTGCCTATTGTAAATTTGACACTTCTGTAATAATATTCATAAACAAAAGCGCAACAACAAACAATCAGCAGTATCGGTATTTTTATTCTAAAAAAATAGTAGAAATTTATGTTAAAGTTTTTAAAAATGTCGGAACAGTGAGCGAAGAAGAAACTTATAGATTAATAAAAGCCCGGACGGAAAATGACCATCTTTTTTCCCAAAAATGTTATAGAAAGAAAGAGAATTGGACGTAAGTTATTCATATTGAAAAAATAAACCATTGTTTAATGTTCTAAATATTTCAGAATTATTAAAGATACAGCGAAATTTTATGATTTTACCGCTGAACAACTGCGGATAAAATAGAATAATTTATTTAAACAATATAAGGTAAGTAACATGTTTATGCTTTAATTATATAAATATTTAATAATTTTTTTTAAATTATAGGAGTTAGTAAATCCCCCCACCCCCCACGGTGTCCCTGAACTAAGTTTAAATGGGCCAAAAAAGCACTCTCGATTTCCCTTCGGGCATTGAAAGTTTCACCTTCGAGAAGTTCAAAAACGCAAAAATCAGCCAAATCCCCGGAGCCGTTTTCAAAAAAACACAATTTTAAGATTTTTTGCGCCAAAAATGAGAAAATTCGAAAAATCCGTTTTTTTTTATTTGGAATCCCTTAATCTACGTGTCTCTAGTTCCTTTGAAGTTTTCTCCAAAGTTGAAAATACATTTGAAATCGCGCCTAAAATTTTGCATGTACAATCGAATGAAATCTTTGGTTGCTTGATCACACATAAAGGTGCGTCTGTGTGCGTAAAGCGCGTATTTTCAAATCATTGTTTCAAAAATACACAGGAACCTAGAGTCAATTTCAAAATAAAACATTAGCTGCGAATCGTTTACTAATAAAGTTGAGGTACGGAGTGTCGTCCGAGCTATATTCTTTGTGTGGTGTACATTAATTTGTTGCTTGTGTGAAAACATTCAAAATGCCGCGAAAGTCAAAAGCCCATGCGCGAACTCATGAAGAGAACCGATCCGTAATCTGTTTGTTGTGTTTAAAGAAAAAGGACAATATGTGGAATATTGTAGGCATATTGAAGAGTAGAATAAAAAATGTGGTAAATAATAATGTTGACGATACTCGATATCCATCCGCTGTTTGTAGTACTTGCAAAATCGTTCTTTACAAATCCAGTAAACAAGGTTTCGGAGATCAACCCACGTTGTCCTTGCCGGACTTTTCTGATTTCTCGACACTTCCATGTGCAACCAGATCTCAGGATAACATACTTTGTGAGTGCAATTTGTGTAAACTTGTGCGAGCTCAACCACGGAACATGATTCTCGGGAAAATGATGAAAAATAAAGTGGTTTATAGGAAATGTAAGAAATGCGGAGGAGAACTGGATACCAAGAATTTCTGCACTTCTTCAAAATGCGTTTCAACTCTGACTGACCTAATTAAAAATAATTTATCGTTAAAAGAAACGGAACAATTGACATCGTAAATATTGAAAGACATTTTAGTTGCACCAGAAAACTCAACAAAACAAGGACAGTTGTGTTTATCACCGAAAAGAGGGAAAAAACTACCAGTGTTAGTGAATACAAACAATGTTGCCAGCAGTTCGCGAACACAATCACTCGCAGCAACCGATATTTTAAAAATCAGTACAGATTTGGGTCTGTCGACAAGAAAAACAAATCACTGACTGCTGCGTTGCGAGTTGGTGCTGGGAAGAGGCAAATATTCCAACCCAACTTAAGACAGGACTTGTTTTTGTTAAATCATCGTCTTGATTCCTTTTTCGAGTCTCGATTTTGTGAAGTGGTGAATACCAAAAATTCACGGGCGATAAAAAGATCTGAATGTTTTGTGTATTGCCAGGATTGGTTGACTATATTAAAGAAAAAAGAGCATTGCAGGAAGTGGATTTGAAATTCGGTCTTGACGGTGGCGGCGGATTTTTGAAAATTTGTTTATCTATTCAATTCAAATTTGATGAAGCTAATGGTAATTCGGATACCAAGAAAGCGAGACAGCAATATCAAGATGGAGTATAAGCCAGGAAATTTAAGGATTCTGGTGTGAGGAAATTGATCATTCTTGGAATTATTTCTGATACGCAAGAAGACTACGTCAATGTTCGTACTCTCTGGTCTTGTCTGAATTTGCAATGCATTAACACAATCATTGCTACGGATCTGAAACTAGCCAATATCATGACTGGTGTTATGGCGCATTCTTGCCATTTTCCGTGTATGTGGTGTACCGCATCGAAAGATAATTTGAATATGTGCGGAAATTACAGAACCATCGGTACCTGCCGTGAAAATTCAGAGGCCTTTAAAAATACCTGCAGTAAAAAAACTAATTCCAAGAATTTCCACAGTAACATCCACCAGCCTATATTTACAGGAAACCCAGATACGCTGATCATCGAAATAATCCATCCACCTGAACTTCATCTGATGTTGGGAGTTGTAAGAAGAATGGGGTAAGTCGTGCAATGTGTCCAAAGATTTCGTACATGGGGCTTCCGCTTTTGCTGGAAATGCCTGCAAAACTTTGTTAAACAGAATAGATATTCTTCGGGCAAAATGTACCATCCATTGTTTGAAGTATGTCAAATGTTTTAGTGATTTTTCAAATGTCGTGAATTCGTGTTTTTCAACTTTTCTTGACGAAAAATTTGAGGTTTATGTTTCGCAATTCAAAACAAGTTACCTAGACCTGGGAATCTCAACCACTCCGCAAGTTCATGCCGTTTTTTTTCACGTGCCATATTTTTGCCGCAAAATGGACTGTGGACTCGGTTACTATAGTGAACAAGCGATGGAGTCCGTTCATCACGACTTCAAAAATACATGGGTGAATTACAAAGTAAATCGGACACATCCAGATTATAATACTAAAATACTGAGAGCTGCACGGGAATATAACTCCCGTCATGTTTAAAGACTGATTTTTTTTCCAATTTTTGGGTGATTCAAACAAAAAAACTTCAAATAAATTCCGTCATTTGATTTCGATATATATCTTTCCTCAACATCGATATATTTTTCTATTCAATGGTCATTTTTGTAATAGATTTCATAATGAAGTTTCATCGATTTGTGAATAAAGATTCATTTTTTACAAGCTTATCATATGATTTTTTAATATTTCCAAAAGGCAAACACTTATTAGTATTCCAGTAGATGGCGTTTTATAAACAATTCGCAATCAAGGCATTCATTCCAATATCGATCACGAAAAATCTTGATTTTTATTGAAATTTAGTTCAAGCTGAGTGCTTTTTTTGTATTTCTAGAAATTTTTGTTTGCATTCTTGCAAAAAAGAGCCATACGGAGCCATAAAATTTTGTTTTTTTGAAAACGGCTCCGGGGATTTGGCTGATTTTTGCGTTTTTGAACTCCTCGAAGGTGAAACTTTCAATGGCCGAAAGGAAATCGAGAGTGGTTTTATGGCCCATTTAAACTTGGTTCAGGGACACCGTGCCCCTACAGGGGTGCAGACCGAGGATGGTGAGGTAACGGCTGCCAATTGAGAATTTTTCGATATAATGCTTTCCTTTGCATCTAGCCAGCACACTATGCATCCACAGTTGGCATGGCACAATAAAAAAGGAGCATATATTGAAAATTCCCAAAATTCGTTTACTGGAACTGGTGAAATAAGCGCACCGTTACCAGAACCAGTAACAGATTCGGAACCCAATCCGATAAATTTAGAAGGAAGGGAACCAGAGCGCATTTCGGAACCGGGCAGTAGTCGACAGCAACCGGGCAGCAGTCGACAGCTAGCCTGAAATTATATTAGGAAATCACCAATCCAGCGACTAAAGAAAAGATGCTCTCAACAGGAAATTTAATAAAAATATAACAGAGAGTGTAAAAGGCACAGAAAAGAGTGCAAATGTTTTTTTAATTTTTTAGAGGGGTTTTCCAATTTTATAGGAATACCATTCAAACCGCCTTCTGAATCTGAATCTTCAGAAGATTCAGATTAATGTATATATGTATATATTTTTATCTTAGGCTGTGGATTATTATTAGAAGTTGAATTACTGAATTATTTATTGAATTACGGGTTTTTTTTGTTTTTGTTATGACATATTGAAAAGACTGAATTTTTATTAATGAATTAAATTTTTATTTATGAATTGAATTTTTATTTATGAATTGAATTTCAATAAATGTATTTATTCTTAAACTTGGTTTTTTTATCTAGAGTTTAAAACCATTTGAAAGAGCTGGTCTCTTAATTGAATACCCGACTGCTGATCTCTGTCTAAAGTATAGGCAATTTCCTCTGCATTGGGTTTGCTGAATGCTTCAAAATCTGCATCTAATAATAAAGGCCCATTATCATTTGCCATTATGCAGATATTATGGAACGTAAAGTAAGCGGGAACTGTCTTGACAATGTTTTCAATTTTCAGTTGTAAAGCACGCTCAAAATTTGATCTCTAGCGTACTTTCATTTTTCCAAAAGCACACTCTACAATATTGCATGCAGCGCTAAAGACTTTATTAAACATTTTTTGATAAATATTTAAGTTGCGCTCTTTAAACGGAGTTACAATGGCAATTGGTTGCATTCTACATGGGTAACCACTATCTCCCAATAAGAAATAACCTGGCGGTGGGTATAATTTATTTTTGAATACTGGATGCAGTATAAAACCCGCGAATCGTGAACCGAACCCGGATACCCAATGAAAACATCTACAAACCTAAAATTAGAATCGCAAATGGCTTGGCATTGAATGGAGTACTTCAACTTGTCTGCGCACACTACTTCGACATGAGTTCCATCGATAGCATCTGCTGCCTTCTCAAAAATTGTTGTTCGTGCTCGTCGATTGAAATTACGACCAATACTTGGTAATTCGTCTTCGTTTGGCACCGTTATAACCCTAGGCATTATATTAACTGCGGTAAAATCTAACAATTTATGAACAATATCACAAATAGTGAATCTTGATAAAACAAACGATGTCATGTATTTATGAGTTCTGTGTTTTAAATTAATATTTTGCTCTCTTCAGATGCATCAAAGTTCTGCTGCTCCAACATTCTCCCCGAATTTGAATCGTCCGATTCAACAGGAATTCTACACAGTGAATGAATGGCTCTACGAAATGTACCGGCTTGTGTTTTAATCATTGCAACTCGAACCAATCCGTCGGAACCGCTAATTACTTCAATTATTCGGCCCAGCAGCCACTTCACAGGCGGTAAATTTCGATCCATTACTAAAACTATGTCATCGATTTTGATATTCGGCTTTGCTGATTTCCATTTTGTACGGGATTGCATAGATGTCAGGTACTCGAGATGCCATCTTCTCCAAAAATGCTGTCTCATTTGTTGAAGTACTTCATATCTGCTTAGTTTTGTGATTTTCTCTTCCATGATATTGATTTCCGGAACTAATGTTAATTGATGCCCAATAATGAAGTGTGCCGGTGTCAAAAAATTTACATCATCACTCGATTGACTGCAAAGTGGACGGGAATTTAAGATGCCTTCAACCTCAACCAGTAATGTTTGGAACTCTTCCACCGTCAAAATAGTTTCTCCAATAACACGCCGCAAGTGAAACTTCATGGATTTGACCGCCGCTTCCCACAATCCGCCAAAATGTGGCGCATTGGGAGGATTGTAGTGCCAATTAATGCTTTCGTTTAATAAAGTGTTGTAAATGTCTTCTTTATTCTTCTCCAGGAAACTAAATACCTCTCGCAAGCGGTTACCTGCTCCAATGTAATTTGAGCCGCAGTCACTGTAAATATCAGTGCAATGCCCACGCCTCGCAACGAGTCTCTTCAGTGCTGACAGGAAGCTATTTGTAGTTAAGTCCATTGTTAACTCTATATGCAATGCTCGAGTTGTCATGCATACAATTAGACACACATAAACCTTCATAGGTTTTTGACCTCGACCTCGTTTGTAATATACATAGAAGGGTCCCGCAAAATCAGTGCCAACTTTCAGGAATGCCCTTATGTGCTCGACTCTATATTGTGGTAAGTTCCCCATTTCTTGTGTCAGCTGAATTGGTTTGGTTTTGAAACAAGTCACACACTTGCTTGTAATTTTCCGGATGGCTTGCTTACCATTGATGATCCAGTATCTCTGGCGTATTATTCCCAACAGTAACTGTGGGCCTGCATGAAGATAACGGTGGTGATAGTCTTCTATGATTCGATTCGTTAAACTGGATGATGCGGGTAGAATAATAGGATGCTTTATGGAATAGCTTACCAACGAGCTTTCTATTCTACCTCCGATACGCAAGATACCCTTATCATCCAAAAACCGTTTTAAACCTGCCAACGATATTTTGAGTGGCTTTGCTTGCTCAACAGTGGCGATTTCGACACTCATATGCTCTTTCTGAATATACTTGCAGCACCTAATGGTAGCCTCTTCCATTTCAACTAATGTTATTGGGCCTTTGAGTTGTACGCCATTAACCTTTTTGGTAGATAGTAACAAATTTTGCACAAACCGGTTCACTATTGCCACCACTTTGATTGCTTTCTTAAACGAGGAATATCTTTCAAACAATTGGTTTGGAAATTCAAAAGTTCTGCATTGTGCTACCATAATTTGGGTTGAGTGCTTTCGTTCCTCTAGACTGTATCCATAACATCGTTGTTGACACGGCCACTGCTGCACATCAAAACATAACCACTCTGGGGCCGCCCACCACAACTTGTAATTGATCACTTCTTGTGGAAAAATGCCTCTAGACGCGATGTCTGCCGGATTGTCCTTCGTTGGGACATGTCGCCAATTTACCCTTGGTACTATATCCAGGATTTGAGAAGTACGATTCCCTACAAATGTCTTCCATCGACTTGGTTCATCGGATAACCAATCCAGCACTATCATTGAATCGGTCCAGCAAGTAACATTCGTAGAATGATTTTCGAGTATCTGGTTGACAGAAGTTATAAGGTTTGCCAATAAAAGTGCTGCACATAACTCCAACCGTGCCACCGAAATTGTTTTGATGGGGGCTACCTTTGATTTTGCTGCGACGATGTGACAACTGTATCTTCCGACCTCATTCGGTAGGCGTATGTAAACCACTGCCGCGTATGCCCGTTCACTGGCGTCACAAAACCCATGCAACTCTGCATCCTTTTTTGGTGTGTGTAGCCATCTTGGTATCTTCACCTTCTGCAAGTGCTGTAGATTTTCACGAATTACAAGCCATTGTTGCTTTATCGCTGGTGGAAGTTCGTCGTCCCAATCTAAAGACAATAACCATAAAGACTGAAATAGTATTTTAATTTTTACAATAACCGAGGCCAACCATCCAAGCGGATCAAAAATTTGACTACATTCCGACAGCAATCTACGTTTTGTGTATACCGGAATGCCTAGCTCAACACAAGAAGAAGTTATCTTCCTTCGGATCCCATTGTAGACCTAAAACCTTCACCATAGTTGTTCCACTTGCAATATCCTTTATTGGCACAATTCTATCTTCTACTGGTATCGTGTTCAAAAATTCAATGGAATTAGAAATCCATTTTCTTAATTTCATTCCCGCGCCTTGTAGAATGTTGATGATATCCTCTTTCAATTGTAACGCTTCTTCAATAGTATTGGCGCCCGACATTATATCATCCACATATGTAGCCTTCTTCAGGACACTAGCAGCTCCAGGATATTCACTTTGGTTTTGATCAGCGATTTCATTTAATACTCTCGTACCTAGATACGGAGCTGCTGATGTTCCATAAGTCAATGTCGTTAGCTGGTAATGTTTGATCGAAGCTGTGCTATCTGACCTCCACACTATACTTTGATATCGTCTGTCGTCGTTTCGAACCAATATCTGGCGATACATTTTCTCGACGTCTGCGCTGATCGCAATCTTGTGCATTCGAAATCTCATCAAAATAGAATATAGAGTTGGCTGCACTGTTGGTCCTACCATAAGTAAATCATTCAATGATTTTCCAGATGACGTCTTTGCGGAAGCATCAAAAACTATCCTGATTTTCGCCGCTGCGCCTGATGACTTAATAATTCCATGATGTGGTAATGTAATTAACATGTGGATTCTCTGACTCGTCTATTTCCACCATATGTCCAAGTTGACGATACTCGTCCATAAAATGAATGTAAGCCTCCTTGAATGTCTCGTTTTTTACAAACTTGCGCTCCATCGATCTAAGCCGACTAATCGACAGATCCATTGATCTTCCCAGTTCTCCAAATTCTTTCTTCATGGGTAGCTGCACTATATACCTTCCATCTGCTTCTCGGCTTGTCGTTTCTTTGAACAAACGCTCACATTTGTCTTCTTCGTTTGTGAAAATCTTGGACGTTGGGATATTCTCTATTTCCCAAAATAATTTTAAGGCGGTATCTAATCCTTCAGCATCTGTATTGGGTTGACTCGTGAAGCAATGTGTTAAGGGCAATTCAGGCGATTGCATTTCTCCACCTAACACCCATCCAAATATGGTTTCAATGGCTATGACGTTATCTCGATACCTGATTCTTCCATCTAGTATCACATTGAATACCTGTTACACACCTAAAATGATATCAATATCCTGCGTTATGTTAAATTTGGGATCAGCTAAATTTAGGTTCAGATCATCTATGTTCGCAGAGAACGACTGGCTGGGCAGTTTTGAGCATAACTTGGACATTACTAGAGCTTCTGTTTGTATATAGTTGTGGGGTGATTCTCTTGCTCGTAATGTAATCTCAACCTTCCCTCTAGTGACCTGAGATCCTGATCCACCAATACCATATACCATCGTTCTATTATGGCGTCGTGAGAGTTTAAGTCGATTACAACATCTTTCAGAGATAAATGTAGACACTGACCCTGAATCCAACAGAATTCTACAATCATGTTCTTCCTCGTAATTATCCAAAACCTTCACTAATGCCGTGGGAAGAATACAATTGTTTTGTATGCCAGCGTGCAGAGTTTGTTGAGCCTGAGTACCCATCGTTGAGACCGGTTGCTTGTTGGGATGGTTAGTATGTTCAATAACGTGCCGTGCAACCGTTTGTTCTTTGGTATCGTCTAAGTGCAGGAGCGTATGATGTTTTCTCCCACAAGTGCTGCATCTTGACTTTGATAAGCACCTGAATACTGGATGATTAATTCTCAGACAATTAAAACAACGGCGATCTGATTTTATAATCTGTCTTCGTTCCAAGATTGACAGCTTCTTGAATGTGCTACATTCTGATATTGTATGTTCGATTTTGCATAGAGGACACGAATTAACTTCTGTTGTCACATAGGCCGCCGCTGATTTCTGAAATGGAGGTTTCTTACTTGAACTCTAACGCATCAGATCGGTTCAGCAAGAACTGATCATCCAGGGTTAGTAAATCCTTGTCACTTGATGTTTAGGCCCATAATGCTCTTGTCTCTGAATCCAATTTTTCCTCCAGAATATGAACTAGCCAGACGTCCCTGGATTCAGCTTCCTTTCCCAATGCCTTCAATCCTCTAATAACCTCATCCGAAGTGTCCAATAGCTTTCGAATATTCGTCGCGTTGGCCTGGTTGATAGATGGTTGGCTCATAAATGTGTGAATGAAAGCTCTAATGGTGTGTTTCTTCCTGTCATATCTCTCACATAACCTCCTAAAGGCTTCGAAATAGTTGGTTTCTGTGACCGAAATATGTTTCAGCAAATTGAATGCGTCCCCTTTCAAGATACTTTTCAGGTACTGGAACTTTTGGGCTGGTGATAAACTTGCATTTTCATGAATGGTTTTGACAAACAAGTCATAAAACGACTGCCATTCCGTGTACTGTCCTGTGAACGGTTCTATATTGATTTTAGGGAGTCTTACCTCTACCGCTGCTGTTGACATATTCATGCTTTGATTAACCGTACTATCACCCGATTGCTGATGGTCCGCGTTGTATTCTCGAATGTGCCTATTGAACCTCGCTTCGACGACGTAGAATTGTTCAGCGAAATCAATTATAGCACTTTCATGATTGGGGTCTATATTTAGCCCAGAACCTTCAACTTGATTCAATGTCGCTTGGCTGATATAAAAAATTTGTTACAAAATACAATATAATTTTTCTTTTTGATAACCTTTTATTCCAAATGTTTTATCGCAATTGATTTTTACAACATAAATTTGTGACTCATAACAATTTTTTTTTATGTGACGCTACAATATCGTTTCTTAATTTTTACTCTACAACAATACAACAAGCTCCGCCATCTCTTAACAACTAGATCGCAAAATATAAAGGTACATTATACTACTATACAACATTATCTATTGTGAATTACATACTTCTTAAGGTAAGACTATAAACATGAATTAAACGTCAAATAATATGGGTATACAAAGTATGTAAACAAATTTCTAATGTAAGATTAAATAAGTTTAAATTGTAACATATGTAATTGAATTAAAGTTTGATGTTTAGATGGGGAACGTAATACAATGTAACTACAATATATTAGTAGCATCACAGATAAGTCACGAAACAAACGATGTCATGTATTTATGTGTTCTGTGTTTTAAATTAATATTTTGCTCTCTTCAGATGCATCAAAGTTCTGCTGCTCCAACAGTAAGTAAGATCTTACGTCATTGATTTCGTCCAGCCATACAAAGAAAAAGTAAATTTGTACAATTTTATTTTAATTATATTAATCAAATTACTAAATTTAAGTTATTGGTTCAAAAATATGTTATACTCAAAGGGTTGATATAAATATAAACCTTAAAATATTTTCTGTTACGAGTAGTTTTCATTCATAAAATTGTAATCAAAAATGTTCAATTTTCCATGGGTTCTTATTGGAAATCGTAAAATGTATCCCCCTTAAATTAAGCTTCTTTTCAAATTGGTCTGATACTGACGGCTGGTGTATTTTTGAATGCTTTGACAACATTGACTTTCTTTTTTAAAAGCTGTCCAGAATGCTAGAAAATTAAAGTTCTGCTACCTAGTAGTTACCTTTGGTAAAGAGAATACTTCGCCTAATTTCCACCTATGTCTTACGAATAATTATTGTTGTTTTGTTATTGTCAAACCCTTTTCCTTCTGTCAATATACTAAGGTATTTGTCTGGTAAACCATTCGATATCCGTTTCTAAATTGCTGTTGTATGACTTCTAACACATCATTTCTAAACATTTTCACCCTTAAACCAAAAACAATTTATCCGAACAATAAAAGTCATAAAATAAAATTAGGTTACAAATATGTTATCATTTTGAAGAATATATCATAAAAATACGGATTTTTTTAAATTTTAACAACCAAACCTAAAAACAAAAAAATCATCACACAACGTAAAACAAAATGATTCAGTCAGATAATGACATGAGATTAGAGTAATATGTTTTTTGTTGTATAAAAGAGCTCTGGTAAATGTTTTCTTTTTTATTTTAATGCTACGTTGGATGCAGAGCGAACAACATATAGGCACAAAAACGAGTGAAAATCACATACTACAAGGGTTTCCCTTTACATCATACATTATTGTCATCAATCTACAAAATGATAGCAGCAAAAAATTATGAATAATCATAATAATAATGATAAGAAATTTAATTATGATTATGGAAAATAATTTGAAGGGTTTTAGGCATATATGTATGTTTTAGGATTTTTTGTTCAACTTAATTGAGTTACCCAAAATATTATTCTGTGCAAAATGAAATTCAGTCCGAAACAAATGCAGTACGAATATATGTACATACCTGTGCACACAAATTGCATACACGTTCACGTATATATAAAAAAATACTTCCAAAAAAACTGAGCAAAGACCGAGATAAAGTGGGAAAATAGCAACAGAAATTCGTATCGCGCATTTTGTTTATTAATTTTCGGTTTTTTTATTTTATTTACAGAAAATAAATTTCCATTTATTTTTCTAACCAAAAGAAATCAATCAAAACGAATGACCATCCCCTCATCTAATATATAACATTATGTGTGCGCTTTTCCGTTGCTTTATTTTTTGTGTACAATGTCGAGATGTTCGTGGAAGGCAATCGCTAAAGGTAATATAGCACCCCGTTGAATAAATATACATGTATGGAGAGTATTTTCCCGTTCATGTATTTATCTCTCCACGAGTCCACATACACATATATTTTCACATTTATATATAAGTTGAAATGTGGGTGAAATAGGTAGAATAATGTACAATTTTTTTAATTTTTTTTTTTTTTTAAGCAACCACCCTTATATTTTCTGGACCGATCGTTGTTCGTTGGAAAATTATAAAAAAAAAAAGTATTTCCATTCCACCTTTTCGAAAAACCGAACAGAAAAAATATATACAGAATGATGTGTTATTATTATTTGAATATAAAATAAAAATTTATATAATGTATTGAAGGTATGGTAGTCCTGTGATAGCATTCACTTCAATCTACATAAACACCCCCTTGTGGACGTATAGAGGAAAAAAGTATTTTTTATATTTTTTATTTTCATATATAAGCATCGAAAGCTTCAATAAAAATATTCAATGCTTATATATAAAAAAAAAAATCATCTCGAACACAAAATAAAAAATTGAAAATTTTATTTTTAATTTCATTTTTGGGGGTGATTTGGAATTTTTATTTTGTTTTTTTTTTCAGGGTGGCTTAATTTTTTATTTTCATTATTATATATATTTTTGTTATTCATATATGGATTTTTTTTTTTTTTTTTTGGGCATTTGATTCAGTTGTCTAGAGATTTTTTTTTATTATATTATTCGCATAATCAGACACTCAGTTGCAAAAACATATAATCGACCAAATAAAAAAAAAACGATAAATTATGGAAAAACTAATAATTTATTGCATGAATTCAATATAAGCCTCAATGGGGTAGCCGGTGCATATATAAATAAAAAAAATAAGCTTGAAGATGTGTTGGAAGAGCTCGGGCTTTTCATTAATGATAAAAGAAAAGATCAAAACAAATTTATTAGCTAAATTAAACCTTAGCTGAAATAAAAACCAAAATCGTTTCTCTTATTTTCACTTATATTTTGAGGGGCAAACTTGATCGTCTTTAAAGAGCTCCCTATTCAAATTTCTCTTTAATGGTTGGATTCGTTCTAAAAATTAAACCAAATATTTTCTTTATTACTTAGTTTTTTCATCAAATTGGGTTAACTTTACCTCTTAACGACTTAAAAGGGGAGTAAATATATATAGCTCGCAAAATTTTATGAGGATTTTATATGGGACTACGTAAATTGACGAGTGATAAATAAGTTAAGACAATTTATTATAATCTTCCATTCTGTAGATATGTGGGTTCTTATCTGTGGGATTACCTTTCTGACAATAATTTAGTATTGTTAAAGCGACCGCTGGAGCGCGAAAATTACATCATTTTCATGTGATGGCCAGAGTGAAAACGGGAAGGCGCGCAGGATATTTATGTGTAATAAAATAAAATGAACCAATACCTATGTAAATGTATGAAAACAATAAATTCAAATCTGCCAAATGCCACATAATTACATTCAGCGCAGATCCTGCCCCACCCTGTGTTTCTCAGCACGGTTTTTTGGCTTGTTTGAATCGTCTATGAAGACCTTTCATCGTTCGTTTTACTTTTGCGTTCTCTAAGCACCCGAATATAGAGAAATTTGGAAAAATTCACAAATGTTCATGTTTTTTGAGATTTGTGGTTTCCTCTTACTCTGGAGCGCTTTGTTTTCTCATAAAGTTACACCTTATTCGTTGAAATATCACGGAGTAACTAAGCTAAAATGTCTACTGGAATGCATAAAAATGGCATCATTTTCAGGCGTCGCCCGAAGGAGGGGTAATGGTTATCGTAATGATTATAGATGTACTTCTACCCCTACGTCAAAATATTTTTCGAACACCAATAAGAATTTTTTTTTTCAAGTCAAATTTTTCATATGCCAAAAACTTTGACCACCATGAAAATTAGTGAATAAAATCTAAATGTCAAAAAAATTCTTTTATATTGACATATGTCACCTACAGTCCTTAGTTATCAAAGCCTAAATTATCAAAGCCTATTATGAAATTGGGCGTTCAAAAAAATACATATCGTGCATTAAGGCCCGTAATTTTAAACGAGGATAGTGATAAATCAGCGAATTTATCCCCTCTTTCGTATTTATAAACGAAGATAAATCCAATGAATCAAACCTGGATTAAAATTGTATCCTCGGATTTATACCTCGATATCGATGGCTAAAACAGTGGATACGGCTATTTTCGAAAATTGGGCAATATAAAACGTCATTTACGATCTGTCAAATTACATATACAAAACTAAATATTTGTAGATAATTAATTGCAAATTTAAATTTAAATAAGTTTTTGAAAATTTAAGTTAAAAATGAAAAATATATTTAATGGATCTTCGTCTTCGTCATCAGAATCTGGTGAATCAGATTACTAGATAATATTGTCGGTACGATCTAAACGTCCTAAGGTATTTCACGATAGAAGAGACGTGGAGTTTTACAATAAGGAATAGCTTCGGCGCCGATCCCAGTTTTCTAAAGAAGAGGTTCATTATTTGACCGACACCCCCTGATCTGGAACCTTTGGACGCATATTATCACTTATGATATCGCATATTACGTGCACCACTCGCTTTCCATTTTATTTATTTCTTGTACAGGAATGCCACAAATCGCGATATTTACTAAAGACTAACTTCCAAGACAGACTCAAACTAGCTAGTCGCGAATTCGACATTATGTAGTTATTTCTTCAGTCAATGTCACAACACGATTTAAATGCTTTTAGGCTTGTTGCGTTTCGTACATAGCATGATTATCGTAATCTAGAATTTGAAACTCGATGAATATGAAATTCAAGAAAAGACGGAAAACTTAAGGGAGAAAGAATTATTTTATGTCCTTTTCGATTGAGCCGAAAAAAGCATTCTGAAGGTGAAAAATTTGCTTTTTTTCCTTTTAGTTTGTTCGATTGAAGAAAAAACGTTGTTGCCAAATATTTTTGCTCGAGAGCACTTTTTAGAAACCTCGAGTTTTCCGTAAATTTACCACTCTTTACATAAATATGTTTGTAGCAGTAGCGTAGCTAAGTACCCGCAGCACCCGCAGCTGCGGGGGGCCCATTGGGGCTCATGAGATTTATCGAGCGTTTGAACATTAATTCAAAGTCAAGATTAGATTCATTGCAGCTCGGATTAAAGAAGCCCACTATTTCAAATTTACAAAACGCAATTTTTAAGATAAGGTGGTTGTCTAGACAGGCCCAATAATTCCTTTTCGATTGCTGGAGGTGAAAAAGTACCGACTAGAACCATATGACTCAATAGAAATAAAAATGCTTTTGGATTCTGACAGATATGTATGTAGATTTAGAAGACAATTTGCTAAACTCGTTTGAAATTAAATCTTTCGCCATCAGAGGATAACGATTTTTGCGTTTGGGTTAATTTATTTGTAAAATACGTTTTGTACTCCAAGTTTAACCCTTTTGCACTTCAAATTTAATCTTTTATAAATCAAATTAAGCATTTAGCAAAACAAATTGAAACTTTTGCAAATCATGTTTTGATTAGAAAATATTGAATTTGATTGTAAAAGGAAGCAATACTGCTAAGCAGATTGCGATGTACCATTTTGATGTTCATAAAAATCAAGAAGAGATTATTGAAACTTTCTTATTAGAAAAATATCTAACCGCGACCGAAAACAATTGCATGTTTCCTTCATTAGGAGTGCCTTTGTCTTTAGAAAGGGAATTAACAGATACTTGAGCCAAACCAGTCAGTCTCTATAGTCAATTAGTGTTGCAATTTTTCAATTAGTGCTGGTGTTCTTTTTGGGTTATTTTTGGCGGGATTCTCCCGATTTTTGGAAATTTTCGTCGCTTTCCGATTTCATACCTTTCGTACCTTCTATTTTTTAAATTTTCTCGAGATTATTGGAGTTTAGCATGGAAATGAAATTTTGATGTTCGAGTCTTAGTTGGTGATTATTTGTTGCGAAACTGTCAGATTATTCGAGATGTTTCAAGATTATTCGAGTGTGGTTTGATGTTACTCAAGAATCTTAGAGTCTATTCTAAGAATATGTTTCTTCGATATTTAACAAATTACCCGATACTATTTGAGGGTTCCATTCTTATTTGCAGTAGCATTTTGCTTAGTAGTAATAGTAACATCAAGTTATATTTACATGAATTATCGAAATGTTTCGAAATTTTCGTAGATTTTATAAATTTTGACAGGATTCAATCGATCAATCGAGATTCCCAAAATAAAGAGATTATTCCAATTTTTCTGTGATTGTTCTGTATTATATTCTAGATTTTTTAAGTTTTCCAACATTTTTAGGATTAATCGAGATGGTGATTTTCAAATTTATTCGAATTATGTATGACAATGTTCTGCGAATAGCTCTGAGTTTGAGGACTGGCAAAATTACACATATAGTAGACATACATCTGAAACGCAATATTTAGTCATTTTTCGAGATTAAGCCAAAATTTCGATATTTCTCCCTATAGGCGAGGATCTTCTTTCGTTTTACATACTTACGGATAATTCGATATTTGAGAACTTTCAGGAATATTCAAGATATGTATATTCTTTAAAAATTTGACATTTTTGAGATTATTTCGATATTCTTGATATTTTTCAATTATATTCGAGATTTGTGATGCTTCATCGACATATTTAGAAAACGTCATAGCACTGATAGTTGCTGGATGTTTCGTTTAATTTTAGGCCATTGAAATGAATCACGTTCTCTTTCGTCTAGTCACGAAATCACTTACTTTTAAATAATGCGAAGCTCGACAGTAGAAAGAAATAAGTTTTTATCTAAAAACTTTACTTTCTCATAAGAACACGAATTACTTTTGGGGCCCAAGAAAAATTTGGCGAGGGGCGCCCGGGATTTGTAGTTTCGCCACTGGTTCGTAGGTTTATTCTGGTTCTGTTATTTGGCTGATTGGGTGCCGTTTTCAGTTTGAAAACTTATTATGTTCATTGTTCTTCGAACACGAATTTTTTAGATTTTATATTTGCAATTTTCTAGTTTCTTATATTTTGACAGATAACCCATAAACATAAAAGAGCAATGAATTGTTCTTGTTCGATTGACGCCGAAATTGAGATTGCTTTTCCATAGAGGGGAAAATAATCAATCGAAAACGACATTAGAAAACCAACAAAAAAAATGCCTAATATCCCAGCAAGCAGTTATTAATTCGAAAATTGATTTCGAAAATCACCGGTTTCAGCTTCGTTCAAAATTACGACACAAAAAATCCACGGATCTATCTACATTTAAAATTACCACAAGTAACCTTGGCTAAATCAGTGGATTTTCGAAAACTGTGTATTAATCCGTCGATTTATCCTTGTTTAAAAATACGAGCCTAAATGACTGTTTTTTGGTGTTAATAATCGACCTAATGAGCATACAATTTCGAATATCGTGCATAAATTCCACGAAACTGGGTCGATAGCAGGTGAAATCATCAGAACGTGTTTTTACAGGCCATTCAGCCGAAAACATTGCTGCCATAAGTGGAAGTGTGGCCGAGACCCCAAGCACATCAGCTAGTCATCTCAAACAACACGTTACGTCAAATTTTAACGAAAGATTTGAGTATGCACGCTTATAAAATTCCGTTAATGTAATAATTGTCTCCAGACCATTTCAAGAGCCGTTCGTTTTCTGATTGAATGCATGAGCAAACACAACTTGACACACCATTTTCATTTCAGCGGATACGTTAATAAGCAAATCGTCGGATTTTGGCCGATGAAAATCCAAGACAGTTTGCCGAGAAACCGATGCATTTATTATGGCCCGTGTATTAAATTACGTACTCGATTTTTTATTATTAAGGTTGAAATTCTTAATAATTTTTTATAAATTTTGCTTTAAACTTATATAAAATTTATAATGATATACGTTTTGCAACTAAAAATATAAAATGTTGCGGTTGTTATACCAAAAAACTGAATGACAACTTGCACGTTGAAAATTCTTCTCTTATATAATTTTCACTAATCCATCGACAGATTTTTATGTGTAACGAGACGACGTGAAGTTAGGTTGGATAACTTTCTCTCTTATAAAATATATTTCATTATACTCGTGTTTCATTGGGAACAAGAACAGAATATGAATAACTAACATGTAAAGTGAAACTATTCCAAGAGAAAAGGTTGGAATTCAATTAGATCAAAATGGAATAATTGTTGTTATAATTTCCCAATAAAATACGCGTACTAAATTTATGACAATTTATTTGACATGAACTCTTATTTTTGGTAATAAGAGGTAATGCCAAATTTCTTATAATTTTATAGAAAGAGTGTTGAATGTTAAAGTGCTAAATAAAGATTGACGTACAATGTCAATTCACATGATTAATTCATTATTTGATTTTCAGGTTCAAATTGATTGACAACTACTTGGTATGTACAATAATAAAAGTTTTTAAACATTAAATGTTTTGAACTTAATCTAATTTTACAATTTTGTTTTAGAGATCAGCTTCACCGATTTCCAAACATTCTGGGCCCCTTGAATCGTCTGATTCAACTGAGGGATTATTTTGATGTGGCAGCTTGCAAATTTTATGAATTGGGCGTTTGGTTAGATTGCCCGTGTGACCCAATTTTAAAGTATAACCACTCGCACTTTGCCATCATGTCCTGTATGTGTGTTGGTAATTTTCCCGAGTGCCCATCGGGTTGGAGGTAGATTATTGTCAACGACGAGTACGATGTCACCAATTGACCCGTTGTTCTGTTGGTGGTGCCGTTTCTACCTTGTTTGCAACGTCGTTAAGTATTCTCGGTGCCAGCGCTTCCAGAAGTGTTGTTGCAATTGTTTAATGACATGCCATCGTGCCGTTGGTGTTAACTTTTGATTGGTGATGTCTACATCGGGTATATCAATTAGCGGTCGGCCAATCAGGAAATGTCCTGGTGTGACTGCATCGATGTCAGCTGAGGGGTTGACCGATATCGGTCTAGAATTCATCATTCCTTCAATTTGAGTCATTAAAGTGGAAAATTCTTCTAACGTTGGAATTGTTTCTCCTAATGTTTTCTTCAGACATACTTTGGCTACTTTTACGGCTGCTTCCCATATGCCGCCCATGTGCGGCGCTGCTGGAGGATTGAAACGCCACTCAATGTTACTTCTTAAAAGAAAGGACGGAATTTCATTAGAATTTTGATTAATAAATTTATACAAATCGAGTAATTCATTTCTTGCTGGCTCATAGCCACTTCAATATGGACTGCTCTTATACTAAGGCACATGAATATGCAAACATATGCTTTGGATGGCATTAGTCCTCTTCTTCGGATTGTATGAACCTTGAACGGCCCACAGTAGTCGACACCTACGTTCTTGAATGGATGAGAGTAGACTACTCTTGCCTCAGGAAGATTACCCATGATTTGTGATTCTGCAGTGGGATTGTGCCTAAATCACGGAATACATTTATGTAACATTGATTTTGCCAATTGTCTCATCTTTAATATCCAAAATTTACGACGAATAATGTTGATTAAGGCCCCAATTCCTGAATGGTGGTATGTCTCGTGTAAATCAGGTGCTATTGTCTTAGGTAAGTTCCCCTGGTTTGATAGGATAATCGGATGCTTAACTGAGTATGTAGCAACTGACATTTCAATACGTCCTCCAACTCGTGGTAACCGATTTTCATCCAGAAATTGGCTTAAAAATGTCAATTTACTGCTGCTTAGAAGTGGTTTGCCCGTTGAAAGTCGCTTTATGTCTTCCGGAAAATCCTTGAGTTGCACATATTTGAGGATGGTCTGTTCTGCTTTCAGTATTTCACATCTCGTAATGTTATCATGTCTTTTGGTCTCGTTTTTAGGTTGGCTACATACCGTTGAATCATCGCAAAAATTTTAATCGTTTTGTGATAGCTGTAATATTTTTCAATAAATTCATCATACCATGTTTCTCCAGTGTAGTATGCATTGATTTTACAGTTGTTCTCATTTCCTCGGTAGTTAACTGATAGTCATTATTTTTCTTATACTGTTTCGGCCAGTCAGTTTCGTTGGTCAGCCAGTGTGGTCCGTTCCACCATAGCTTATTTTGCACTAGCTCGCATACCGCTATTCCTCTAGATGCTATATCGGCTGGATTATCTTCACCAAGAACATGTTTCCATACTCTTTTAGGATGAGAGTCAAGTATTTCACTGGTCCGATTCGCAATGAAGGTCGCCCACCTTCTTGGTTGGGCAGACAACCAATCCAAGACAATTTTGGAATCTGTCCATAACACTTTGCGGTCTAACGTTAAGTCGAAGGATGTTTCTATTGTGTTTACCAGTTTTGAGAGTAGGAGCGCGCCCATTACATACATACATACATTACATTCTAATCTCTGCTGCTTTAACGGAGCCACTTTTGTTTTTGTTGCTGTCAGAATAGGTTCGTTATTGTAAGTGTGGTGTTCATTTTGTATTACTGCATAAACTACCGCCGCGTACGCTTTCTCGCTTGCATCACTAAAACCGTGACGTATCGCTTTCTTCGTTGTACCTAGCCACCGTGGAATAAAGATTGTATCGATATTTTGAAGATCTTCTCGGATTGCTGCCCATGCCTGAAGTGTATGTACCGGAAATTGGTCGTCCTAGAAAAGTTCTTGGAGCCAAAGATCTTGAAATATTATTTTTACTCGAATGGTTAATGGTGAAATCCACCCTAGAGGATCAAACATTTTTGTAGCTTCTGACAATAGGCTTCTTTTCGTATAGACCGAGAATACCATTCATGTAGTTGGCAACTAAATTTGAAGACATCACAAGTTGGTTCCCACGACAGTCCAAGTACTTTAACCGATGTTGGATAGCTATCGATTGATTTCTCAGTTCTAGCATCTGTATTTTTTCTGTATTTTTTATGCTCGATTGTAGTAAACTGCTGTTTGATAATAATTTTCGTAAGTTAAACCCATGGTGGCTCAATAATTTGACGACATCTTTGGTTAATTTCAAGAGATCTTTGGTATTTGCTGCTCCGGACATTAGGTCGTCGACGTAAAAGTCACGCATTATGGTTCTTGCTGTTGATGGTGATGTTTGAAGGTTTCTAATACTGACTTCCTGTAAACTTCGAATCGCGAGAAATGGTGCAGAAGCAGTTCCATACGTCACGGTATTAACTGGTATGTTTGCACTGGTACATTGGCGTCGTCTCTCCACAATATGTTTTGCTGTTGCCGGTCGTTTGGAGCCACCCATACCTGACGGTACATGTTTTCGATGTCTCCGGTTAATGCAAATTTGAGTTGCCGGAAACGTATCAGAATTTAGAACAGCGTATCTTGAATGGTTGGTCCAACCATCAACACATCATTTAAGGATACACCGGTGGTAGATTTGGCAGATCCGTCGAAAACTACCCTTAATTTGGTGGTCGAGCTAGTTTCTTGAAGCACACCATGATGACACCACACCACGAGTTGGACGTATTGTTTCATAAACTCGGTATACATTTCCTTAAAATCTTTATTTGTCCGAAATTTTCTCTGCACTGACTGCAATCTACGCATCGCGACATGATAGGATGAACCCAATGTGCCATTTGATTCACGAAACGGTAATCTCACATTAAACTTACAATTGAGATGTTAAAGTTAGCAGTTTCTAGTTGATTCGTATTGCTGCTGGTTCCGGCTATTACCCATCCAAACACTGTCTTTATTGCAATGAGTCCACTACTTAATTCACGCATCTGACCTTGCATGGCCTTTGCAAAAATATCGACTCCAATAAGTACGTCTATATTTCCTGGTTCATAGAATGTGGTGTCGGCTAATTGGATATCGCTTAAAATCATTCCGTCATTGTGGCTATTTTGGACACTATGAATACTTCAGATTTCCATACCATTTGAGTGTTTCTGGTCGAAGCTATGCATAATTCCGTTTTTCCTCTGGTTTGGCCAATTGTCGTTTCACCAATTCCCTTTATCAACACTCGCCCATGATGCCTTGATACCATGATTTATTAACACTCGCCCATGATTTCTTTCAATTCAGAAAATGTATCATCTAACTTAATCCTGAAGAACCTATCTTTCAAGTAAGATTCCACTATCTTAGCAAATTGCTTTGGTAGAAGATTTCTTAACTTGTGGTTAAGTCCTTCATGCCACACTCTATCAAACGCTTGTGCAACGTCTAGAAATACTGTTGAACAGACTTTTTTCTCCTCTAATGCTTTCTCAATTATACTGGTTATTCTGTGTACTTGATCAATTGTTGAGTGTTGATTGCGAAAACCGAACTGATGATTTGGGATCAAGTTTTTACTCTCGATTATCGGATTTAATCTTTTTACCCGAAGCTTCTCAATGAGTTTGGACATGACTGGCAATAGCGAAATTGGCCTATAAGAAGATGTTATGTGTGGTGGTTTCCCAGGTTTTGGGGTACACATTTGATTCTAAATGCTGCATTTATAAGATTGGTGAGTTTCACCAGAGCTTTCCTTGGCAGTTCATTTAAGATTTCTGCAGTAATAAGATTGGACCCAGAAGCTTTTTTCGTATTCATATTAGCTTTTATCTCACGCATGACTTCTTTTGGTGTTGTGGGTAGGATTTCTTTACTTTCTTGCACAGCTTGTTCAGTTATTATCTCGGCTTCCAACGTTTGGTCTTCATGTGGCTGGAATATTTTTTCGAGGTGTTCAGCAAATTCGCGAGCTTTGTGTTCTTTATTTCTAGCCCATTTCTCACCTTCTATTTTTATTGGGGGAATCTGCATTATTGGTCTTTTGATTCTTTTGGTTGCTTTCCAAAGAGAATAATCAGTAGTGTTATCATTAGTTAATTTTCTTAAATAGTTGCTGATTGATTCATCTCTCAATTCTTTGATCTCTCTTCTTAATTGTTGAGTGAGATTGTTCAAACGAGTTTTATCTTGGGGGGCCTGTTTGTTGCCATACTCTTCTCGCTCTTCTTTTTTCTGCGAGGAGTTCCCTAATTTCCATAGGGTAGTTGTTTCCCTTGATTTTCGTTTTAATTTCAAGAGTATTTTCCCAAGCTGATTGCTGTATATCGTTTACAAATTTGTGAACTTCTTTGTCTAATTGTTCTTCAGTCTTTAATGGAACCATTAAGTTAATTTTTTCTTCTAGCGATAGTCTAAAACATGCCCAATTAGTGTGATTATTCACTAGGAATGGGTTTCTTTCTTTCTGAATAATTTTTTCACATAACGTTAGAAGTATAGGTGATTGATCAGAGTTTACGTCGTGGCTTTCATCTACTTGTACACAATTTACAGATACTTTCTTTATTATTAAGATATCAATCAGATCTGGTACTTTTTTGGATCAGTTGGCCAGTAGGTTGGTTTTCTAGTTGAGAGGGCTTCACAACTGCATTTTCTGATAGCTTTTAGGAGTTCTTTACCCTTAGTCGTTGTTAATATGGATCCCCAGAGGACATTTTTTGCATTAAAGTCTCCTCCAAGTACAAATCGTTTTCCTAATTTACTGAGGAACTCGAGATAATCTTTTTCTTTCATTGAGTGCTTCGGTGGGCAGTAAATACTAGCAATACAAATAGAACTACTTTTGGATTTGACAATAACAGCAGTTGCTTGTATTTCTTCCGTGTAATGTTAAACTGTTAAATAAAGATTGACGTAAGTAAATTATCTTAAATACAATTATTATGTTTACAATATAATTCGGTTTTCTTTTGTTTCAGAATTATCAAATAAAATTATGTGATGACATTACATTCAACAATTTATGTAACGATATAAGATAAGTATACCATTAGCTGTCAATTCACATGATTAATTCATTATTTGATTTTCAGGTTCAAATGGATTGACAACTACTTGGTATGTACAATAATAAAAGTTTTTAAACATTAAATGTTTTGAACTTAATCTAATTTTACAATTTTGTTTTAGATATCAGCTTCACCGATTTCCAAACAGCCCGAATTGGATGGTTGTGGACGATATGTGGTTTCATCAAGACAAAAATGGATTTTTTGCAAAAGAAATTTCCGGGACGCATTATCTTTCAAAACAGCGAGGTCTATTGACCAACGAGATCGTGCGATTTGACACTATTCGACTTCTTTATTTGGAGTTACTTCAAAAGTCAGGTATATGCCAATAAACCAGCGACAATTCCAGAGCTAAAAGATGAGTTAATAAGGAATATTGTTGGTGTTGTATAACCCAGCATTAATTTAAAATTGTATTGTATATATGTTATATTTAATTATTGATAATATTAATAATTTTTGGTGGATTGTACCTTTTACATAAGATCAAGATGAACTAATACACATAAACATGGAATCTATATAATTGTAATGAAACATGTTGAAAAGTCAGGTCGGTTCCGTATTTTAACAAAAAAATATAAAATAATAACGAAATAAAAATGTTAAATAAAAATTACATGAAATAAATTAAAACGTTAAATAATGTGAATTACAAATAAATAATAAAATTAGTTTTATATTTCGTGAAATATTTTAAAATTATAGTTTTTCATTTTATCTACCTTTTATAACCTTTAAGATTTGCCTATAACAGTGGAATAGAGGAGCAATTATGCCAGGATCCAGGATATCAACCTAAATTTGAAAAAGCGCATTGGAAGAAACCAAAACCAATCCAACGCAATGATTTTTTTATTTACTATTCACATATTGAAACTTTTTTTCCCCATCCTTTACATAGTCAAAAAATCTTTCTGTGTATTTTTTCATTAACAATTAGTTATCAAAATAATTTAATTGAACGGACGAATGACTAAAAGAATATTTAGAACCAGTCCGTAGTGTTTATTTTTTCGATAATCAAACTTAAGTAAGAAGTATGACTTAATATAAGTTTTAGACAAGCAAAACAATTTTTTTTAAACTATTATACTAAAATAAGATAAAAATACCGTTTATCACAATAACTTGGGTCCTGGATTACAGTAAATTGAGAAGCTCTATTTGCTTTTAAGAGTAAATAATTTGAGACCTAATGCAAATGATATTCTTACTATTTCTGAATACTTAGTGACATGCCAAATAATAAAATTAAATTAATTTATTAACATTTAAATTTACATCAGTGGCATTTACATCCTTATCCATTGCCCAAGGGCTTCCGCCAATCAAACTAACTTTGGTTCCAGGTCATTTTTGTTGTTCTTCAAATTTCCAAATAAACAAAATTTAGTTAAATATAAAATTTCCATTGTACTACTTTCCAATTGAATGAAAAATTTCCATTATATACTTATAATTGAAAGCTGTTATGAAGTAATCGAATTTAATGGTTAATTGGAAGGGTCTTATCATCTCTAGTTCTAAATGAAACTTACAACAACTAAAGCCTGGTTTTATATCGATTATTGACTGTCCCTTCATTTATTTTTTTATAAACTTAGGTACTTTAGTTTGCATCTTGTTAGTATTTGGGTGTAAGTCCTAGTATTTTCATTTAATCTGAATGAAAGATAGTTAGAAAATGAGTACCGTTGCATTTGTAATGTAGCCAAAAATTTGTAAAGATAGAATTACCGAATAAAAATTAATAAGGTGATCAGACGTAATGTGCAAAAGCTCCGTGAAATAAATGACATTATCCCTAGGAATAAAACTTTAAATCGCCTTAAGATGATTTATGAAGGCCCAGAAGGGGAGACTCAAGGTATTGCTAAAAACTTGGTCTTAATTAGGGTTAATCATATTGCTGCCTGATGATACTGTCAAGTTAAGTTTCAGGTTAAAATAAAAATTGGAATACAACAGAATTAAAATTGCGAGCTTTACACCGAGATGCTTCTGATTTTTGGTCATGTTCGGGCCAGTGATTTACAATATCCACCTGTACCTCGTTTAAAGGTCGTGTCTCACATCTTCTTATTTTATTCCCAGTGGGTGCATTTTCGTCTGGCCCTTTTCCTGATCTACCGCGTTTTTGTGCTTGATAACTATCAATTAGTGCTCGAACTACGTAGAACCTAAAGGCTAGTAGATCCATTGTTGGTGATTCACTGGTTTTAGAAATATCTTCCTTATATTCCAGCCAACTAGAGCACAACGCCAGATCCATAAAATGAAAAATGATTCGTAGTGTCCATTTTCGAGACTTTAGGAAAATTCGATAATAACTAATAAGTTGATCGCTTAAACTCCACCCATGTTCGCATTGTATTTCGAAATCATTTCCGGCTGTTTTATTTCGATCATGGTTTTTTGTTTCTTTTCCCATCTTTTTTTAGAAGGTTCATCGCCCTTTCCAACATAATTAGAGCCAGCATGAACAATCCGATTATCCTGCCATTTAACGATGACGACATTTCCGTCTCGGCTACTAATTTCATCACTATATATCCGCGAATTTTCTTTTTGATTTGAGCGTCCGTTAACAATGGAGGATTACTGAACCGATTAATCCATATAGTGCCAATCGCATTAATTTGTTTAAGTTTTAATATTTCAAAAAGCTAATACGTAGAAAAATGTTCTCAAAATATAAATTATGACCGATTCCTGTTATCCTGTTTACTAAATGAAGTACGGTTGCTGCGCCAAATCCAAATCGTTTTTGTTCAATTTGGGATATTTCCGTGGATTGTCCTTGGTATATAACTAAATCATAAGGTTTTCCATTTTTCCCGCACAATAAATAAACTTTTATGCCCCAAGGGCATAGTTTACCTTTCATGTACTGTTTTAATCCCAATCTTCCTTTAAAGGGAATCATTTGCTCGTCGACGCACAGGTTCTTCTCTAATGGAAATGGTAGACACCGATTCCGTGCCGAGTTTATTACTGGGCGAAGTTCTACAAATTTGTCTGCGTTTGTTGAGACGCTTTCCTTATCATTGACAAAATGCAGATGTGTCTTTACTCATACATCTCGCCACTAAACCTAATCGAAGATCATTAGACCAATAGATTTTGAATGAGGGAAGTTTTAACGATCCCATAAGTATGTGAATCGCGAAAAGCTTGATGAGTTCATCGGCGTTAGTGTGTTTCAAGGCACCGGTTCCTTGTTGTAGGGTAAACATATTTGTAAATGTTGCAGCGTTCTAAAAAATTCTACCGGAAAGTATTTAAAGAAATATGATAAAGGCGAGACATCAAGGTTGATATCATCTCGCTCAGATTCGGTAAACATTACCTCTGATTTTTGGAATGCATGCAATCCTCGGCGCCATTCTATTTTTCCTTTCGGTGTAAATGTGTAAATTTGCTCCAAATTCAATGCTTCGTCTATTAATTCAAATTCCACGTTGTTAAGAACACCATCATTGCTTGATAAAATTTGATAATTGCAAATTGACTCATTAGTTTCTTCGGGTGGTTCTTCAGGAATTGAAAAATCTAGTACATCGAACGCAGGTTTTGGTGGAATGTTTACAAAATCATCGTGCTCCATTTCATCAGGAGCTAAATTATTTGGTTCGCTTTCGTCATCCGATGAAAAAATATCAAAATTTGAATCACCAGCATCAATAAGTTGTTCAAGTTCACTAATAGCTATATGGTTCCTGTACTTGGGAAACAGCAATTTTTTCTTTTGAAGGCTTTTCTCCATTTTCCGTTTGATCTAAACATTAACAAAAAACATATATTACCTAATAGAATTGTCCTATAAATGGCACAAAAATATTAATGTACCATAAATGGGACAAAAATATTAATGTACCATAAATGGGACGTGACACTTGAATATAATTGTCCTCTTTTGGGACATGTATTTTAGATTGGGATTACACTACATTATAGTAAAATATTCAACATTTTTTGTTTGTTTAATTTAATTTTATCAAAGTGTCATAATTTGTTCGGGTATTTTTGCCTGATGGTGTAGTTGATATAAAGTATATTTATATTTATCTAATACAAATATTGGTGAATTCTCGCTCAACATCCAGAAACTCCAAGCATCCAGCAAATGTATTGTTCTTGTGATATCTATTTTATTTTATTTATCTCTAACTAATTTATATAAGTAAATTTCTATTAATTAAGTAGTAAAGCAATTTAGTTTTCAGTGATACCTTGGAAACTCTATTTGAGTTTTATTAGTAAACATCATATATAGGTACATGTAGTACTTAACTAAATTATTGATATTCTAGACTTGTTTGCGTAGTATTATGATCAATGTTTAAATTATATTATATGCTTTTATAAATAAATAATTAATTTCAACATTATTAATTTCCTTTTTTCTAGATTTGTAGGAAATTGCCGATTAGTTTAAATTTAATAGTATGGTTAAATATATATTTTCAACTTTTTATTTTAAATCTAGTTGCAGTAGGTAAACAATTAATTAACCATCTACAGGAGAACGGTAACTAATGAAAGAAGTGCTGTGAATTTAAATTATAACTTAAAAATTTAAAATTTTTAAACATTCTTTTAGAATTTTTAGTTTAGAAGTGGCAGAGTTTTCATATGCAATTTCATAAAATGTTAATTTTTGTAATACTCATATGTAATATATTGTGATTTGCTCATTAATATATATTAATTAATTTAGTTTAAAAATATTTAAAGATTTCTCTTCCTTAATTTGCCAATAAATAATTCAATTTTCAGAATATAACGTAGTTCCAGACTTAATCATTATTATGGGATTAAAATTAATCTTGAAATTCAGAATTAAATTTTAGTTTGTTATTATGGTGATTTATTAATTAAAATTAGTTTTCAGAGGTGCCTGGGAATTTGTATATTAATTTTTTTTTGTTGATTCTTGATATAATTATAGTACCTAACTGTGTTATTGACAATTTTAGGCTGTTGTGGTGCTGTAACATTATCATTTTAAAATTGTTCATTATAAATTTTTTTTAATTATTTATTCTCTTTTTGTTGATCGGTAGGAAATTTATGATTAGTGTTAAAATTTTATGTTTAAAATGGTTTTTACCGTTTATTTTAATTCTTGTTGCAGAATGTAATAATTAATTAGTTATATATAGAAGGACCATGAAAAATAAAAAAAGCGCTATTTTTGTAATCTTAGCTTAGTAATTTTAAATTTTTTTAAAAATATTTCATCAGGTAAATTATTGAAAGGCGGACAGGGGGAAATTACAACATTAATAATTTTTAAGTCCTGATTTAGATTTAAGGAGACCTGAGTAGCCGGACCTGGATTCCAGAGAAATGATCATCTAATAATGTAGTTAGATTGTGCTGTCTTCTGCTTACCTATTTATTATATATAATACTAATAATTTACTAACTATCGATCGCATTGGTATCAGTAACTGGGTCGAGTCTGTCTCTACTAATAATCCTATCCAATCCTTCGGTTTTGTTATATGCAGAAGGGTGTACGGTGTGTGTCCGGGAGATCCTGTTATAATGCTTGGCCGTACATTCATAATTAATCAATCAATAAATACAAATTTGTAATTAAAAGATATTATACCTTTCTTATGTAATATTAACCTTCCACAATTTTATTTTAGAATTTTAAATGAGCAACTATTGGATTGTACCATTTGAAGATTTACTTTAAAAATACACTGCGCGAGTTAAAAAACGGAACAGAAATTTTCTTCGAAAAAATACCCAGATTTGAACGCTTGTATCTTGGTGAAATAACACCTTTAAAAAAAAAATCTAATTGAAATAAATTTTGTTTTCTTTTCGATACTGGGAACCGTTTTATTTTATTTTGTTTTTTATGACTTTTTTGAGTAAAACAAAAGGTGTCTAAAAAAAAAAAAAATTTGCTGCTGTTTGAAACTGTAAACGAAATTGCCCGATATTTTATTCAAAAATCCAAATCGGCCATTGATTGATTGAAGATAAAAAAATGTCATTGAACATGTATACGCTTTTTAATACGTTTTCTCTAAAACTTCAATAACTCGACAAGGAGTGGCCGCACAGAAATTTTCCTAGTATCATTTTGCAAGGTTTCTAAATTTTCTATAAAATGGCCAATTTGGATTTTTGAATGAAATATCGGGCAGGTTCATTTACAGTTTCAAACAGCAGAGGTTTTTTTTTTTTAGATACCTTTTGATTAACTCAAAAAAACAAAATAAAATAAAACAGTTTCCAGTATCGAAAAGAAAACAAAATTTCCTTCAACTAGAAACAAAAATTTTTTTTGAAAGGTGTTATTTCACCAAGATACAAGCATTCAAATCTGGGTATTTTTTCGAAGAAAATTTCTGTTCCGTTTTTTAATTGGCGCAGTGTATAATTTTTACTTCAAATTTAATTTGTCGTTTCCCTGTAAAGTTAAGTAAAAACAGTGTTGCCAAATATGTTTGTTTGTTTCTATCTCTGTAAATTATGGGGCTCAAGGCACTCCCAACTCTTTCGCAGTTCGCTTTTTACATCCTACCTTATGCAGTAGCCAAGGAGGACGTGTACGGCTACATACCCGTTTTCGTTTAAACCACCTCAACATTGCATTGCTTCATGCCAACCTATAGTGCTGACATGACAGGTGGGCCGGCCCATGGATTCTGCACACTCAACAGGGATCATAGATGTGTTCATCTGATAATCGTTTTGAATGCTCAAAGGGTATCTTCAATCCTTGGCCGATGCTAGTTTTGAATGATTGGACAATTAATAAAGTTTCCTTCCATCCTGCCTCCTTCTTTTGTTTCGTTGAATTGTATTTTTTTTTGCGAAAACTTAAATGTTTTTCTCTTGTTAAAAAATAAATGGATTCGGCCCATGACATTTTTTGTACAACTACTGATATAACGAATATCACTAATTTCTCTATTTGAGAATAACAAAAAAAATGTGAATTTGGTTCCTTTTTCGATTAATACAATTTTTGGCATATTATATATATATATATATATATATATATATATATATATATATATATATATATATATATATATATATATATATATAAATATAGGGTGGGCCATCTAACTTTTTTTTTTTGAACTAGCGGTTATTTCGAGTATGGTAAGGGTTATGTCACTTTTGGTTTGACAGAAAGCTTGTTTTATCCTTCCTCTGAACGAAAATGATTGTGTATTCGCTTGAACAACACGGGGACATATTGAAACATTACTTCGAAAATCTGGGCAAAGAAATCATTTTTTCGGATGAGGCGCATTTCCATCTTGGCGGCTATGTAAATAAGCAGAACTGTCGCATTTGGGGCACGGAGAACCCACACATGATCGTAGAGAAGCCGATACATCCTCAACGAGTGACTGTTTGGTGCGGAATTTGGTCCGGTGGCATCATTGGGCCATTTTTCTTTGAAAATGAGCAAGGAGCCGCCGTTACTATCAATGGTGAGCGCTACCGCGCCATGATAAACGATTTTTTGTTCCCGGTACTTGAAGAGGTGGTCATAGGCCACATTTGGTTTCAACAAGACGGCGCTCCGTGCCACACAGCACACGTTTCAATTGATCTTTTGCGCACTCTCTTCGAAGATCGAATTATCAGCCGAAATGCTAATGTGATTTGGCCGCCTCGGAGCTGTGATTTGACGCCGTTGGACTATTATCTTTGGGGTGCCGTCAAAGATAAGTGTTACGTCGATAAACCAGCAACGATTGACGCTCTCAAGAACAATATTCGCATTACCATTGAAGACATAATGCCGCGTACCATCGAAAATGTGCTCAAAAATTGGACCGACCGTATGGGGTACGTCAAGGCCAGCCGAGGCAGTCATATGAATGAAAGTGTATTCCATAATTAATCGGAAGGATTATTCTTAAAAATAATGCAGATTCCCCCAATAAAAATAGCAGGTGAGAAATGGGCTAGAAATAATGAAGACAAAGCTCGAGAATTTGCCGAACACCTCGAAAAAATATTCCAGCCACATGAAGACCAAACGTTGGAAGCCGAGATAATAACTGAACAAGCTGTGCAAGAAAGTAAAGAAATCCTACCCACAACACCAAAAGAAGTCATGCGTGAGATAACAGCTAATATGAATACGAAAAAAGCTCCTTGGTACGATCTTATTACTGCAGAAATCTTAAAAGAACTGCCAAGGAAAGCTCTGGTGAAACTCACCAATCTTATAAATGCAGCATTTAGAATCAAATGTGTACCAAGCTTATGGAAAATTGCAGTAGTAATTATGATCCCAAAACCTGGGAAACCACCACACATAACATCGTCTTATAGGCCAATTTCGCTATTGCCAGTCATGTCCAAACTCTTTGAGAAGCTTCTGGTAAAAAGATTAAATCCGATAATCGAGAGTAAAAACTTGATCCCAAATCATCAGTTCGGTTTTCGCAACCAACACTCAACAATTGATCAAGTACACAGAATAACCAGTATAATTGAGAAAGCATTAAAGGAGAAAAAAGTCTGTTCAACAGTATTTCTAGACGTTGCACAAGCGTTTGATAGAGTGTGGCATGAAGGACTTAACCACAAGTTAAGGAATCTTCTACCAATGCAATTTGCTAAGATACTAGAATCATACTTGAAAGATAGGTTCTTCAGGATTAAGTTAGATGATACATTTTCTGAATTGAAAGAAATCAATGCAGGAGTTCCACAGGGCAGTGTATTAGGGCCGGTTTTATACCTACTATATACTTATGATCTTCCTACATTAGAAAACAACAAAGTGGCAACTTTTGCAGATGATACGGCGATCTTAGCTGTTGGAAAAAGCAACGAAGAATCAACACAGAAATTACAATCAGCTATAACTCAAATATATAAATGGACAAAAAGATGGAGAATAAAACTAAATGAAGCTAAATCAGTTCACATCAACTTTACAAACAGACGAATCGAACATATTCCGATTACCATAAATCGGGAAATAATACCGCATGCGAACACAGCTAAGTATCTCGGCATGACCCTGGATGCTAAACTATGATGGAAAGCACACGTCAAGAAGAAAAGTGAAGAATTAAGACTTAAATACAGAAAAATGTATTGGCTGATGGGAAGGAACTCTTCTTTATCAACATACAACAAGCTTCTACTTTATAAGCAAATATTGAAACCGGTTTGGACTTATGGTATTCAGCTTTGGGTTGTACCAAACAGAGCAACGTAAATATCATCCAAAGATTTCAGAATATGGTATTAAGGAACATAGTTGATGCACCTTGGTATGTCAGGAACAATGACCTTCATAGGGACTTTAAAATGAACCTCATCTTAAATGAAATCCAGGAAAAAGCACGGAGACATGAAGAAAGGCTCCGCCAACATGTGAACATTGAGGCAACTCAGCTCCTAAGCATCACGAATTTAGTTCGCAGACTTAAAAGAACCAAACCTTTTGAGCTGGTGTGATTGTTTGTTTAAGCAGCATTATGCTGATCTAAAATCCACAACAAAGATGTGGTTTACATCAATTTACCAAACACTATGGAATGCCAATAAGAAGAAGCCATAGATTAATTTAAGTTAGTAAATTAAGTCAGAAACAAATTGCTAATTAGTCCAGGAGACTAGATTGTAATTACATAAAATAAATAAATAAAATTTAATTATATATATATATATATATATATATATATATATATATATATATATATATATATATATATGTTCATGCTCAATGAATGCACATCGTCATCATAAAAAGTTAAATCAGCTGTATCAAGTTTCAACCAAGTTCAAGGTCAATAATCAAGAAATGCAAAACAACTATACTTATTGATGTTTATATTTATTGTCTACACTGCACAATAATCCACGGTTAACAACATACATACATTCATGTAGCAATATATCGCTATTATTCCATTAAAGTTTAACACCGCATCCCATTCTGCGTATTATTGGCGCTACCTAAAATAAACCAAAGAAATTGTCACTCGAATTTCGATCAACATACCAGTTTAATATAATTATACTTATCTTTATTTGTAATTATAACCATTATGATAACTCATTCACAAATCTGAAATTATGAAATATTATTGTAATTAAATTAATTAAATTAAATTAAGAATATTTATATTATAAAAATACTTACACAACAAATGTCTACTGACAGCTCAATGTATACTTACGTAAATTTCACATTTTTTAGATTAAGTTCTAGTACAAATTGTAATAATGTATTCATATTTTAGATTTATGTATGTGTATCAAAAATAAAACTCGTTCACATTGTTTTCCGACCATCAGCCGTATAAGTTTGTAAAAATATAAATTAAACAACAATTAAGCTACCACAATAATTAAGAAAATAAATAATTTTCAATAAGTTTGTACAATTGGGTTTTTGGTTTTATTTCACCTGTCGTACATAAAGAAACATGGTCCTTCGAGCCGGATTTGGTAAAATTTAAGCACCTTTTCTTACCGATCCACACCTATTTAAGAATTTGCGCAATCAGTTGTAAGTAAATAATTTTGATCATATATATTCAAGTGCAAACATTTTAAATCGAGTGAATAAAGTGTAAACAGTGCAAGATTTTAAGTGATCACATATTGTTGAGACATTTCATTGGAAGCGTATAAAAATCCAACACGCGGTAACCTAACCTAAAAGTGCATTTATTTACGTGACAAGGGAACACTAGAGATAATTTTTTAGAAATTATAATTTCGAACACGTGCAACTTAACCTTAAAAAAGAAATATCTAACTTTTTTTGTATTTTATCGAGAATCAAAAATATTAACGAAAATCGCGAGTAAGATGGCGTCAGAAAAAATAAAGGACTGGACTAGCAAGCGAGGTCAAGCTAAGGGTAGCATTACACGTATCACATCATTTGCGGAAAACATGAATAAAGATACCAGGGCGAATGAAGTAACATCTCGTTTAGAATTATTAGAGCGTGCGTTTAATGTTTTTGAAGAAGCCGATGCGAAACTAACTGCTTTAGACTGCGAATCAGAAATAGTTGAAATCGAGTCGAAATATTTAAGTTTAAAGGTTAAGTTGAATGAGTTTCTAGCTACTCGTGCTACAGCAAGTGTTTCAATACTCGATCAGTTTAATGAAGTTATGGCGCGTACAACGGCACAGCAGAACGAATTTTTATCTAAGTTTACAGACACAGTGTCTACAACATTAAATCAAAGCTTCCTAAATCAATCATCAGAAGAACCGCACTTCACTGCAAGACTTCCAAGGCTACACGTGCCAACTTTCGATGGAGATTATAAGGAATTCCAAAGTTTTAAGGATTTATTTACGGCATCCGTTCATAACAAATCATATCTTGCAGATGTTGAAAAATTTCAATATTTAAGAAGCTGCCTGAAGGGAGAGCCTGCTGAGCTCATACGACATTTGAATATATCAGATGCAAATTATAAAGCTGCGTGGTCTAAAATTTGTGATCGCTACGATAAAAGGAATATTGCCATAAGCCATTTCATACAAACATTCCTTGATATACCACCTATAAAAGAGAAATCCGCTAAGAAATTAAGAAATATACACAACGTTGCTGATCAAGTTATTCGTGGACTTCAAGCCATGGGGACGGAAGCTGAAACGCGAGATCATTGGCTATTGCATATCTTGCTAATGAAAACTGATCCTGAGACGCAGCAAGCCTGGACATTTTCAATAGATAGTAATAAGAATCCGACATTCGAACAATTTCTACAGTTCATTAATAAACGTTGTGATGGTTTAGAGCCATGCGAACCCAGTAAACCACATCAAAGCAAATCAATGGCAGCAAAGTCGCATAGCGTTTCCATTGATCAGAGATATTCCAGCACAGCAAAACCATGTCCGTTATGTCAGCAGCCGCACAAATTATTTGAATGTGAGAAATTTCAAAAGCTAGAGTCAACGAGGAAGCGAGACGAAGTACTCAAATTGAATGTTTGTTTCAATTGTTTATCCCCATCGCACCGAGCTAACAGATGTCAATCTCGACGATCGTGTAATAAATGTGGTCGCAGGCACCACAGTTTGTTGCACGACGGCGTCGTATCTACCGTAAGCAGCACGTCACACTCAGCCAGCGTAATCCATAACGAACAGCCAGTTGCACAACTACATATTAAGGTAAACCCACCAAGTGAAAGCAGTTCATCCAAACCATGTGCTGTCTACCAAGAAGTACAAAGCATCCAGCCAAGTTCATGTAAAAACGATAATGCGAAAACTCATTTAGCATGCACGGGGTATGCCATATTACCCACAGCCGTGGTGAATATACTAGATCGGTACGGTCATTCACACGAGTGTAATATATTGCTAGACTCGGGTTCGCAAGTATCATTCATTTCCGATCAGTGCGTAAAAAGATTACGATTGCTGCGTCAGAGAGCCAACATTCTCATTAGTGGACTTGCTACTTCTAACACAACCACCAAAGGTAAAACTACTGTTGTGATTCGCTCCAGATTCAATGATTCCAGTGAATTTCGGCTAAATGCATTCATCCTAGATCATATAACTAAAACATCTCAATATGAACGCCTAGAGAATCAAAATGCCAACCAATTTAATGATCTGCAATTAGCTGATCCGACCTATTTTAATAAGAAAACCATCGATATCTTAATCGGCGCTGATTATTTTTTTAATATATTGAAACACGGCCAAGTAATCATCTCACCAACATCCCCAATAGCTCAAGAGACTATTTTTGGTTGGGTAATATCTGGACAATCGCAAAGCAAGCCAACTGATGACATCGAAGAATTACGTAATATTAATATATCATTACAGGATGAGACAAACTTGGATGATATACTTAAAGGATTCTGGGAAGTAGAAGCAGTTAGTACAGAGAAGGAATGGAACGAAGAGGAACATAAGTGTGAGCTGCATTTTAAGGCTACAACGAAACGAGATGGTGCCGGAAGGTTTATCGTTCGACTCCCATTTAAAATTGGCATGCCAAACCTGGGTAATACTTATACAGCTGCAAAACATCGATTATTGGCCATGGAGCGCAAAATGACATCAAATCCTACTTTCGGACAACTATATCGCGAGTTTATGAAAGAATACGAGTCAATAGGGCACATGACCAAATTATCAGCTGCAGAACTAGCCCAAGAGCACGAAGAAATATGCTATTTACCACATCACGGCATTTGGAAACATAATAGCGAAACAACGAAATTAAGAGTTGTGTTCGATGGGTCATGTCTATCTTCAAATGGAGTATCACTCAATAACAAATTATTGGTCGGTCCTATTGTTCAACCCTCTTTGTGGACAGTATTGCTACGGTTCAGACAATTTCCAATTGCATTATGCGCTGACATTGAAAAAATGTACAGACAAGTCTTAATCGATCCCAGCCAATGCAAGTACCAACGAATTCTATGGAGAACTTCTGAAGACAAACCAATAGATACGTACGAATTGAGAACCGTGACTTATGGTACATCAGCAGCATCTTTCCTATCAACGCGAGCATTGTGTTCAGTGGCTGACGAGAACGAGCAAAAACTTCCCAGAGTCGCAAAGGTGATTAAGAAAAATTTCTACGTTGACGATCTCCTCACTGGCGCCCAGGATGAAATTGAAGCTGCAAACTTGAAATCCAAGTTGACATTAGTGTTACAAAATTATGGATTCCCATTACGAAAATGGAAATCAAATATACAGCACTTGGCAGATCACTCACAATCTATTTCATTTTCGGATCAACAGAACGTAACACATGTTTTAGGCTTGATTTGGGATCCAACCAATGACCATTTTTACTTTAATGTGAATATTCCAACGGAAAATATTTGTACGAAAAGAGCCATCCTATCCATAATTTCACGAATTTACGATCTATTGGGTTGGTTATCCCCATTCATAATCAAAACCAAATTAATGATGCAATATTTATGGTTAGCTAAGGTAGGTTGGGACGAAAACATACCAGAAGAACTGCAGAATCGTTGGAGAAATATTAAGTCTGAATTCGAATGTATTAAGCGAATCAAAATACCAAGATGTATTGGTCCAATTTTAAGCAATATTGAGGTACATGGGTTTAGTGACGCTAGTGAGCTGGGCTACGCCGCTTGTATCTATTTCCGAAGTCATTCCAATGATAAGATCATATCCAACCTGGTAACCAGCAAGAGTAAAGTCGCACCAATCCAGTCCGTAAGTCTTCCTCGACTTGAATTGTGTGGGGCACATTTGTTGGCTAGGCTTGTCACTAAAGTATGTCAAGCATTCGAATTAACAACAGCTCCAATCTATCTCTGGACTGACTCAACCGTGGTTTTATCGTGGTTACAGTCAGGTCCACCAAAGAGATGGAAGGTTTACGTCGCAAACCGAACAGCCGAAATTCACAAGTTGGTGCCAAAAGCTATTTGGAAACATGTAAGCAGTGGAGAGAATCCTTCCGATTTAGCAACTCGAGGCATCAAACCAACCAAGTTAATATCAAACGAGTTATGGTGGAAGGGACCCAAATGGCTTTATACGCACGATGAACCCTGGCCAAAGGTATTCGAAGTAAGGGAAACCAAAGAAGATCAACGTTCGAACGTAAGTGGTTTACAATTAAATACGAATGGAGATATCTGCATGCTTGATGAAATGATCGACAAAACAGAAAGGTGGATGAAGTTAGTGAGAATTTTATCTACCATACTAAGGTTCATTTCTAACCTGCGCAACCCTGAAGCTAAGAAATCCGGATTCCTTACCATAGAAGAACTGAACGAAGCCGAATCTACGATAATAAAGCATATACAACAACAAGCGTTTTCCTCCGATTTAAGCAGTCTAAGGTCAGGCCAGCAGTTGAAATCCAAATCAGCATTATTGATGTTATCTCCGTTCATCGATCAAAGGGGCTTGTTAAGAGTTGGTGGACGATTAAGAAATGCAAGTTGCTCCTACGCGACAAAACATCCGCTGATCATCCCAAAGGGCCACAAGGTATCGATAATGATTCTGAATTATTTACATGCAAAACATTTACATCCGGGGCCATCACTACTTGTGTCACTATCCCGCATGAAATATTGGATCATAGGAGTACGTCGCCTAGTTCGAACTGTATGCCGTAAATGCGTCATATGTTTTCGGTATTCACCGCACACCTCAACCCAAATAATGGGTAACTTACCAAGTCAAAGAGTTACTCCTTCCCGTCCATTCTGCAGAACCGGTGTGGATTACGCCGGACCTATTATGTTAGCATCTAAACGAGGCAGGGGATCCAAACTAATCAAGGGGTACATAGTAATTTTTGTGTGTTTATGTACAAAGGCACTACATATTGAGGTGGCCGGTGATATGACGACAGCTACATTTATGGGTGCTTTAAGGAGGTTCACATCACGAAGGGGAGTACCCAATCAAATTTTATCCGATAATGGTTCTAATTTCCGCGGAGCTAATCACTTGTTAACTGATCTTTACAGAATATTCCAAACCGATGAGCATAAGAATGCTGTACATCAATACGTAACCGAGCATCAAATTAAGTGGTCATTCATTCCTCCGCTTGCACCGAATTTTGGCGGAATTTGGGAAAGAGCAGTCCGATCCATCAAGACGCACTTGGTAAAAGTTGTGGGTAACTCACATCTAACGTATGAAGAGATGGCTACGGTGTTAGCCCAAATTGAATGCATATTAAACTCAAGGCCGCTATGTCCCATAAACAATGAAGACCCCACTAATATAGATGCACTCACGCCAGCACATTTTTTAATACTCAGAGCACCAGCAATTGTACCTGATGAGAATTATACCGACATTGCCATTTCGAGATTATCACGTTGGCAGCTCGTTCAACAATTAGTCCAATCGTACTGGAAACGCTATTCGATAGACTATTTACACACTCTTCAACAGCGAACTACCGCAAAATTTAAAGAACGCAATCTTCAAGTAAATGACGTAGTATTGGTAAAAGATGAATCCAATCCACCAGGTTGCTGGCCTTTGGGAAAAATCATTGAGGTACATCCGGGAAATGATGGCATCGTAAGAGTTGCTACAATCAAAACAAAGCAGTCGACGTTCAAACGCCCGATATCCAAATTATTTCTATTGCCACTTGATGATGATGACCACATCGATCGACCGTTAAACCCTCAGCTTTAACGAAGGGGAGTTATGTTCATGCTCAATGAATGCACATCGTCATCATAAAAAGTTAAATCAGCTGTATCAAGTTTCAACCAAGTTCAAGGTCAATAATCAAGAAATGCAAAACAACTATACTTATTGATGTTTATATTTATTGTCTACACTGCACAATAATCCACGGTTAACAACATACATACATTCATGTAGCAATATATCGCTATTATTCCATTAAAGTTTAACACCGCATCCCATTCTGCGTATTATTGGCGCTACCTAAAATAAACCAAAGAAATTGTCACTCGAATTTCGATCAACATACCAGTTTAATATAATTATACTTATCTTTATTTGTAATTATAACCATTATGATAACTCATTCACAAATCTGAAATTATGAAATATTATTGTAATTAAATTAATTAAATTAAATTAAGAATATTTATATTATAAAAATACTTACACAACAAATGTCTACTGACAGCTCAATGTATACTTACGTAAATTTCACATTTTTTAGATTAAGTTCTAGTACAAATTGTAATAATGTATTCATATTTTAGATTTATGTATGTGTATCAAAAATAAAACTCGTTCACATTGTTTTCCGACCATCAGCCGTATAAGTTTGTAAAAATATAAATTAAACAACAATTAAGCTACCACAATAATTAAGAAAATAAATAATTTTCAATAAGTTTGTACAATTGGGTTTTTGGTTTTATTTCACCTGTCGTACATAAAGAAACAATATATATATACATTACGTTTGCTTATGCTATAATAAATATTAAAACTACTTGATTCTCACATTCCTAATCAAAATCAATGACTGTTGCATCGTCTTTTCTTAAACTGTCTAATGTTCATTTTAATGGGGGTATTTAGACGCATCCATCACTACATTACATCATTCTACACTATTTCGTTCACACATAAAATATCGAACTGTCATCACAATTGCAATTTACCTATGTATGTGTAGAATTATTTTCATTATTGTTGTGACGCAATTCAATTATTCAAAAAACCTGCATTCTGCATCACACAATTTTGATTTACGAATGACGAATAAACAGTGAATTCAAAAGCAAAAAATACGAACCTAAAAATTACTTATTGTTTTTTCAATGTATTAGTGTATCATCAACTGGGAGGCAATACAATTTTTTGGTGAAAACATGCGCACAAAAATCTCCACTTCAAAATCAGTTCGTAGGCAAAGAAGTAAGAAACCAGGAAATGGTGCGACATAGTGAGGCATCGTCTAAACCGGCTCATTAAAATGCCCTAACTTGGAAAACGGAATTCATATGAAAAATAATATAATAAGCTTCGTGCGTTGCAACAGAAAGCCCACCATGTTGCAAGTAATTAAAATAGTGAGTTAATGTGGGCTCCTTTATTTTTTCAAAATAGAAATTGGCAAACTTTGCATTTCACATAATTTAAAGCTTTGGATGACTAACACAATTTTACAATTTGGAGCTTTAGTCTAAAAAATGATCGCCTAAATAAGAAATAGAAAATAACATTAAGCACAAAAGAAAATTTACACAAAAAATATTATGATTATAAGCTTGTTTATATTTAAATATTAATTCTTACCTTTTCCAGTTAAATATCCTTTGAAAAATATCGACGCCGCACGTACTCGATCAGGATATTCATTGGGATTTACTGATTTCATCTTCTGCTTTCTCCGCAAGTGACAGTTGCGCTTTGCGATATATATATATATATATATATATATAT